>NW_004624956.1:479496-535197 GCF_000247695.1 Heterocephalus glaber | reverse complement strand
TTTTTCCTTTTTGTATCTGCAAGTATTGCTGTAAGATCAATTCGTGGGTCAAAGTGTCAGCACATTGCTAAATTCCCCTGCAAAAGACAACACTGATTCACACAGCTACCCATAGGGCTCAGCCCCTGCTATAAATAAAGGATCTGTGATGTTCTACATGTTCCTCCTTTACTGGCATTCACAACTAATTATCAGTCATTTTCATTTGCACAAACACAGGCTCCTCTGATAACGCAAACCTACCATCTGGAAAGTTCTGGCTCTCCAGTGCATCCTGCCTCTGCCTGGAGGAGCACACATTTGTATTCTGCAGCAGAAATCTCCCCGCTCCCCTTTCAATTACCCGGGCCTGCTAGTCGGAAGCTATTAAAAAGCCTGAGCTTCTCTGTAATCACTTTAGGGCTCTGTGGGAAAGCTCATACCGACGAAATAAAAATGTTAGAGACCATTTCAAGATAAATGCCGCTCTATTTGAATGAATGTTGGGCCTTGTTCTTCTGGTTTATCTCACAGTTCTCTCTTATTCTTTAACAATGACCTTCCCAGGCTCGATTTCAATAGGAAAAGGATCACCTATTTTTTAAAAAAAGCTCTATAACTTTTTAAATAACTTTTTTTTTTGGTACCAGGGATCAAACTCGGGTCCTTGCGCTTGCGCAGCAGGCGGCGAAACCGCTGAGCTAAATCCCCGGCCCTAAATAACTTTTTTCTATAACTTTTATGCCTTGGTTTTCCTCTAACCACCCCCCCCCCTTTGGTTCGTACCACCGAACACACGTGCAATGCATCTGTGGCTGGAGAGAGGGAGGTGTCTGTTTGCCCCTGTCATGCCTGCACAGGCTCGCCTGTCCACGTGTCCCAGCCTGGCCAAGTTGAGAGTATCCTAATACATCTTTGGTTTCTCATCAGGACTCTGAGGTGTCACCTGCCTTTGAATCCAGGGCCTCGGATTTTTTGTTTTGTTTTTGTTTTGTTTTGTTTTGACACAGGATCTCACTATGTAGTTCAGGCTGACCTTGAACTCACGGTGATCCTCAGCTTCCCAAGTGCTAGGATTACAGGTGTGCACCACCATGCCCGGCAGGCCCCAGGATTTAACAGCAGGGTGACCTTGAACAAGACAATTTAACACCTCTGTGCCCCTTTCCCCCGTGTGTAAAGGTGGGACTAATTCACAAGACTAAGTGGAATTGTGTCTAAAAAGTACATACCCTGGCAGCTGCCACACAGGAAGCTGTCAATAAGTGGTCTCCATCTTCCATCTTCCTTTTTTCTTTTTTTCTTTTCAGTGCTGGGAATGAACGGCAAGGGTCTCACACATGCTAGGCAAGCACTTACTACTGAGCCACACCCTAGCCTGCTGGAAGGACCTTGCCATCTGTCTCCCTTAGCAAGCAGAGGCTGCAGCCAGAAGTGTTTTTGTCTGATGCTCCCGGCCTTGTCTGCCTAGGAGACGAATTTTCACAGGAAGACAGGATGGTGGCTGACACCTGGCATGGACAGAGATTAGCATGGTGTGGACCACCAGATGCCACCTGTCCCCAACCTTCCATAGCCCATGCCACCTCCCTTCCACCCAGTGCCTGAGCCCCAGGCCTTTGGAGGTGTGTGGTAGCCCTGCTTAGCCACAGGATGAAACCTGTATGATCCTTTTCCTCTTATCTACTTGTTTGTTATGTTTATTTTAGAGACTAAAATTATCAAAACTTCAGAGGGCAAAGAGTACATTTAAAACTTTCCTGCTCCGGTTTCAGCCCTGACTTGGCCACTTATTTTCCCTGTGACTTTGGACAAGTAGCTCTGTGCCTCAGTTTCCACATGTATAAAGAAGGATAATGAGATCTGTCCCCCACAGGGTTGCCATGACAACTAAACCGGTTAACTTACTTAAAATGCTTGGAACAATACCTGGCATAGAGTAGGTATAGTCTGGGCTAGTTATCATCACCGTCAAGATCATCATTATCTATTGTCCCTGAAATTCAGGCAAGTCAGAAGCTGCCCTTTTTCCCCCTTTTTTCCTTTTTGTAGACAGGGTCTCACTATGTAGTTTAGGCTGGAATGAACTCACTATGTAGCCTAGGTTGGCCTCAAACTCACAGTGATTGCCCTGCCTCAGCCTCCTGAATGCTGGGATGACTAGCCTGCACCACCACGCCTGGCTCCAAGCAGCTGCCTATTTTATGTTGTTGTAAGAACTGGGTCTGAATTTTGGGAGAAATTGGATTGGCAAAGAACTCAGAAGAGAAAGCATTAATTGCTGTGTGCCAGGTCGATCTCCAGCTGCCAAGGCCTGCCCTCCAAAAAAGGTGTGTCCCAAAATGGGTTTCATTGACCTATTATTTGGTGTTATTTGAAAAAAAAACTACACTCAACTAACTTTGGGAAATTCTGGATTAAGTAGAGACAAATGGAATTCCATGCTGTGGGGTTTCTCAGAAGATTAATATATTAATAAACATAGTAGCTGGGGATTTAGCTCAGTGGTTTCACTGCCTGCTGCACAAGCACAAGGACCCGAGCTCGATCCCTGGTACCAAAAAAAAAATAGCATTGTGACCCTTCACAGGGAAAATAGAACATGAAGCATTTCCCAGTCTTCCAGCCAGGATTCTCTCTAACTCTATCCTCTACCTTTTTCTTCCTTAACATCTTCTGAGATTAATATTTTGTGGCATTGATTTAGAAAATGTTGACGGCAGTCACCCCCTTGTTATAGAATTGTCTTAGTGTCCCAAGCTAATCAAAGCCAATTTCCACAGACCTCCTCTGCCCGACAGCCCCAGAGCATCACATAGCCTGAGAAACTGCTGAGCTTCCTGACACATGAATGGCTGTTATCAAAGGACAAAATGACAATGGTTTAGTTTAAGGGTCTTAATTGGTTTTATTTTAGATTCTATAATCAGGCAACATTTGTTAGATAAAGCAGAGTAAGTATACCAAGGAGGCAGGTGGAAGAGGTTGGTTTTATAGACATAGAAGGCTTGAAAAAAGCAGATGCCAAAGCCAAAAGGGGATTGATCTTTTTAAGTTACTTTCCTTGTAAGGTGGGATAGGCAGATAGAACAATAGAAACAGAACTGATCTCTTACTATCAGGTCACTTTAAGTTGCATACTGATGTGTCTTAGTTACTTTCTCATCATTGGGACAAAATACATGACAGCTATAGTTAAAGGAGGAGAGGTTTATTTTAGCTCAATTTGTAGAGGTTTCAGTACATAGCTGGCTCCAAGGTAGGCTGGCATAGCAGAGGGGCATGACAGAGGAGAAACAGTCCATGGCAGGGTAGGCAGGGGGTGGCAGGAAGTAGCAGCCTTTCTTTCCCTTTTTTCCCATCCAGGCTACAAGACTTTTGGGTGGTGCCACCCACACTCAGGGTGGGGCTTCTATCTTCAGTAAATTCATTCAGCCACTCCCAGAACTATACTAATTCCAATCAATGGACTAATTTAGTACCACACACCTTAATCTCAATATCACATGCCCTAGATCCAGCTGGCTCCAAAAAGCCCCACCTATGAGCATATGAGGCTTTGGGGGGACATCTAGATACATACCAGTAAGAATAAAAGCAGAGGGATTTCCTTATCATGACATCTGAAATGGGCTTGTCTGGCAAATTGGCTGTTACCTCTCTCCAGATTTCTCTCCTCAGAAGTTCAGATTAGGAGCCAGGTGTGGTGGTGCATGCCTGTAATCCCAGCATTCAGGAGGCTGAGGCCAGGAGGATTGCTGGGAGTTCAAGGCCAGCCTGGTGTACATAGTAAGACCCTGTCTCAAAAACAGGGTGGGTAAAAAAGAGATAAATTTTAAGGCAACCTGTTTGGGAACCCTCTTGTCTCCTAGGAGCTATTCTTATTCCCCAATAAATTTCCCTACTCTTAAAAAAATCTCAGATTATGCACAGTTTAGTTTCAGTTGGTGTCATGGAACTTTAGTGTGAGTGACTCCATTTTGATTTTTTAGTCTTGATCTATTCAGGAGCTTTGTCCAAAACAATGGACGCCTATAATTTTTATTCAATATTCTTATAATCTGTGAAGGTTAAACCCCAAGAATTTCTGTGCTTGATTCTGAGGATGCCTGTGTTCCAAGCCAGAATTGATAAAACACTAGGTACAATCTTATTTAGAACAAGAATGTCCAAAGCTGCAGGGTCTGAGTATGTGAGTGTACACCTGGCACCTTACTACTTTGGGCATCTGGGCCTCTTCAGGGGCAGAGGGATGGAAGGAAATGTCCTCAGGCTGGTGCGCAACACTGTGTGGCATAATAAGGAGTATATCTGATCTTTGTCTCCACTCCTAGCCCAGGGCTCTTAAAAGCCCTGGAATTTCCTAAGTGACAGAAGTATCTTTTGTTATTCAAAACAGCCCATTTTGAACCTGTCTACACTGTTGGTGGAATTGTAACCTAAGACAACTGCTATGAAAATCAATATGGAGATACCTCAAAAAACTACAACCCAAAATTCCACTTGACCTTGCTATTCCCCTTCTAGATATCTTCCCAGAAGAGGTAAAGACATCATATTACAGTGATCCATGCACATCCATGTTTATAGCAGCACAATTCACAATAGCTATATCTTGGAATTGGCATATATGTCCATTAACAGAGGAATGGATAAAGAAAATGTGGTATTTATACACAATGGAGTACTACTCTACCATAAAAAGGATAAACTCAAGTGATTTGTAGGAAAATGAATGCACCTTAAGACCATAATGTTAAGTGAAATAAATCAGACATACAAGCTTAAATAAATCACATGTTTTCTCTTACATGAGAAACCCAAAATATAGACAAAGAGCAAAATAAAAGATAGCTGTTAGGTAGTAGGGAGATCTTTTTCAAATGGGAAGGGCAACAAATGGAGAGAGTGAGGAGAGAGAGGAGGGAAAGGGGATAAAGAAAAAAAGACTTGAAAGAAAAAAATGGAAATAGCGGTTTTGCAAGAGCTTCCTTCTTTCCTTTTCCTTCCTTTTCTTTTCTTTTTTGTGGATTTCTTTTATTAGGTTAAAGAGGTGGAGTTTAGGTCATGAATGAATATTGCATTTTGTCAAATCCTTTTTCTGCATGAAGTAGTTGGATCACAAGGTTTCTCTTCATCTCTGACATTTCAAGCTTCCTTCTGCTATCATTCTTTTCTGTATGAAGAATTTCTTTTAGGCCAGGTCTGATGGTCATGAGTTCTCTTTCTGTTCCTCTATTTCAGAGTGTCTTTGTTTCATCTTCATTTCTGAGGGATATTTTTGCTGTGTATAGAACTCTGGATTGGCAGAGTTCTATCTCTTAGGACTAAATGTTATGAGATTCTGGTCTCAAAAGAACTCTTGTACCTTCTTTTTTTTTTGTACTGGGGATCGAACTCAGGACCTTGTGCTTGTGAGGTAGGCAGCAGAACTATTGAGGTAAATCCCCAGCCCTGAGCTCTGGTACCTTTATGGACTGTAACCTCATTTCTTCATCTGCAGAGCCTGAGGAGTAAGAGGTCACAGGATTAACAATGAACTCTTTCTCTTCCCACCCTTATACTTTGAGAGGCACATCCACTAGAGCAGTGGTAGTGAACATATGTCACATGTGCCACAGTGGACTGTTTATATCATTCAATACTGGAGACCCCTGAAACGTTACTAGAAACCTCTGCAGTAGGCTCTAGTCTCCTGCTCAGTGTACAATGCAAGCCTGAGGGGGAAAAATAGCTAAAAACAGAATTAAGAGTGACAGAAAGTGGGGTGCCAGGACAACAAATGCTGGGGCAAGGCCAGTCCAGGCCACTGATTTTTATTGGTAATCAATTGGGGTAAAGGCGAGCTATGTGCAAGGATAGCACTTCGTGTAAAGATGTGTGATCTGTATGGTTTCTATGAAAATTAATGTAAGCAAGGCCTGTGAAGGGCAAGACAAAGCATTCTTGAATTAGGAACAGAGTAGACAAAAATATATGGTTGTAATTAGAACATTGTCCTTCTAGTAAGAAAGTTTTAGTTGTAGGAACGGGATTTGGATGCAAGTTACTCTGACCTTGGCATGTAGGCTTCAGCTGGACTCACTTCTATAAACAAGCCAATTGTGGGGTTAACTTTTAGAGCCTGCACTGCTTACAGCCTGCTTTGGGCATAATAAATACTGCAGTTTATGGCAATTCAAAGCTGTAAAAGGTTTGCCATCACTGGACTAGCCTATTTTCTGCTATACAGTAGAGATCTGGATTCAAAGTAGCTTGAAATAAATTTGGAGGTGGCTGGGAATAGCCCTTCGAGGAACTTGGGTGGCTATGGGGGGTAGATGGGGGTCATACATTGAAAGTCATGAGAGGATCTTTGAAAATGACATTGGAGGGCCTCAGATTCCCTGAGACTGCAGGTGGGGTGGGGGTGTGACTAGCCTATGCATTCCCACTCCCGAGATAAAATCACTGAGGTATGGCGGGTGGATGACTCCTCCAAATTTAGGATCCGTGACCTTCATTTATGTCTTATTTATTTCCTTATTGCTGGGATGAAATATACAACACCCACAAGTTAAAGGACAAGAGGTTTATTTTAGTTCACAGTTTATAGGGATTTCAATTCATAGTTGGCTGGTTCCAAGGCAGGGTGGCATAACAGAGAGGCTTCACATAGGAGAAACAGTCCATGGCAGGGTAGGCAGGAAGCAGCAAGGCTTCCTTCTTTCTATTCCTTTATTTTCCATCTAGGCTGCAAGCCTATTGGTTGGTGCCACCCACACTCACTCTGGATCTTCCCTCTTCAAAGTCCATTACCCACACCCAGAACCATGCTAAACCAATCAGTGAACTAATCCAGTATCAACACCCATGATCCAGTCACTCCCAAAAGCCACACTGAGCCTTTGTGGGGACATCTAGATAAAAATCCTAACAATGACCAATATGCTGTGTATGCCCACCCATGCATATGTGTATGTGTTTTTGTGTGCACATGTGTGCTGTGGTTATTGTAGCTTTGTCTGTTCTGGATTATGTATATTTCTGCAAGAATTTTAAAACCAACTTCTCAATTTATGCAAAAAAGCCAGCTTGGAGTTTGACAGGGATTGCACTGAATCTGTAGATCAATTTGGAGAATCCTGATTATTAGAGTTAGAAATATGGACAGCAGGAAGGAGTCTGTCAGGTTGCTCTTGGAAGAAGTTGGAAGCACAGATGAAGTTGGTTAGGAGAAGGGCAGGAGAGGGAACATTTGCAACTTGTTGAGTGAGTGCACGCGCGTGTGTGTGTGTGTGTGTGTGTGGTGAAGAGTGAGGCAGGTAAATAGAGAAGCACAACAGAGCAAGAAAAAAAGAGACAGAGGAAAGGAGCTGAGTAAGGGAAAGATTTAAAGGGGCAAGGAAGAGAGAGGGGAGAGAAAAGGGCAGGATTTCTGGAAGCAGACTGTGTTGTTGTTCTCTGTGACCTGAGCCAGGACCTCATGTGTCACCTTGTCCCCAGCTGCCTCACTCTAGCAGGGTCGCCTGGCACTGCAGGGCAGTGCAGACCATGCAGTCCCCAGGACATTTGTGTGCCCTCCTGTCCCCAGGAACAGTTACAGAGTCAAGGCCCAGGTCCCTTTCAGGCAGGGCCATGTTGTGACCAGGACCCTTTCTCCTGAGCACTCGGCCTCCTTTTCTGACCCAGATTGGTGCTTTTGCTGGGACATCTGACCTAGTCTGCAGAGCAGTCCTCCATCTGTCTCTCCAGGTCCCAGGCCACCCACTGATTTTGGCTTCTGCTGCTGAGCACCATTGACTGGCTCCTGGTCAGCTCCCCTGGGTGCCACTCTGACCCTGCTGCTCATTTGGCTTCTGGCCATGTCTGCCACCACCTGGCCTTTGTTGTCTTGGGCCCTGATAGTCTCCAGCATGAGCAGTGAGCTTCGCTCTCTCTAGCGTTTTTCCCACCAGTCCTGGCTACAGGGCTGAATTTTAATGTGTCACTGAATTTTAACGTTGCGGGTGTCCCTCTCACAACCTGTTCCTGTGGCCTGGGGGTGTGTACACTCTGGGCCTTCCCCTGCAACGTTATCCTTCAATGTTTTGCTTTGTTTTAAGATGAGGTCTTATTGTGTTGCTTAGGCTGGTCTCAACTCCTGGGCTCCAACGATCCTCCTGCCTCGGCCTGCTGAGTACCTGGGATCATATGCATGTGACCCATGCCCAGCTTTTCCTGCATGCAGACTCAGACTGAAACATTGGTTCTTCCCAGGTCCTGGACTATCATTAGGGCATCTGCTCCCCTGGTCTCCAGTTGCCACCTGCAGACCTTAGAATGTAGCAGTTTCCATAATAGCGTGAGCCGATTCCATGTCTATGTGATCATGTGCTTCTCCATCCTGTTGGCTCTATTTCTCTGGAAACTCTGAAGAATACACATCCCCTTCCCCAAGCATTTGAGTCCCTTCCTCCAGGGCTTCTATGGCAGTTGCCACTTAGCACAGACCAGCGCTGTCCCTCGCTCTTAGGAGCCACCCTGACACAGAGTTTGCACATCTTTCTGGTGTTCTTTGGAAACAACAAATCCGCAGAATGCAACCTTTTTGTTTGTTTTTGTTTTGTTTGTTTGTTTGAGACACGGTCTCACCATGTAGTTCACACTGGCATTGAACACACTATGTAGCCCAAACTGGCCTCTAACTTGCAGCAATCCTCCTGGCTCAGCCTCTTGAGCGCTGCTATTACAGGGGTGCACCACCTTAACAGGGTCCTGTCTAACTTCAGAGAGGAAGAAAGAAGAACTAAGAGCAGTGAGGTATTTTACCCACTGCTAAGATTTAGTAAGAAATGGAAATTATCAGAAATTTTTTTTGCCATGCTGATGATTAAACCCCAAATGTGCTAGATAAGCACTGGACTGCACCCCAAGTCCCGACAGCCAGAATTTGAAGCTAGGTCTGTATGATCAGAAGAGCTTTGGAGAAACCAGGAAGGGGACAGGGCTTGTCTTGTGCATGAGTCAGCAGCTTGAGAAAAGCACATTATAAATCAGCGTGTGCTTGGGTCTTATCTCGGGGAAGGCAGAGTGCATTTCTGTCTTTATGTAGAATGACATAGTCACAGGCAGGACTGCACCATACTCATCAGCCAGCAGCTTAGAAGGTCTGCTTCCTCCTTGGACAATGTGGCATGGGACAAGTGCTTGGGCATGATGTGAGATAGGAAAACAAGACGTGTGTATGGGAAAACACTGGAAAAGGAGGCTTTTAAAGATGATGACAGTATGTTAGGAGAGAATGCTGAGGATGGAGTCAGAAAGCCTTAGGCTATTAAAATAATATGTTTTCTGATTATAAAAGTAATGCATATTTATTGTAGAAACTACTGAACAGCAAGTGGAAGAAAACTGCAGTCACTTAGAGCCGTACCACATAGTGAGAGTCCTTGGTGAAATTTTGACCCCAAGCCTTCTAGTCTTCTCATGTGGGTAAATAACTGTTCGCATATCTAATATGCTTGCTGATATATATGTTTATATATATATGCATCTATATATAATTTTGTGCTCTATAAGTCTTATTTTACCAATATGGGACCACAGTGTACAGATTGGCTTTGTAAAAAATATAGCAATTTACTTTTTCTCATTAAAAAGCAACACATGTTCATGGAGAGATTTGGAAAATGTAGAAAAAGGAAAATCCAAGGCATTTTCTACAATATTGACTCATAACTGTATTTTAAAATGGTAGTGCTAACAGACAGCTCTTGAATCAGACTAATGAGGCTTCAATTTCCTTCCAGCGGCACTGGGGGTGGAACCCAGGGCCTGGCACATGCTAGGAAAGTGCTCTACCACTCAGCCACATGGCCAGCACTGAGACTCCAATTTAAACTCCAATATTTTCTCTGTAAGAAAAGGCAAATTGGGCTGGGGATTTAGCTCAGTGGTTTCATCGCCTGCTGTGAAAGCGCAAGGACCCAAGCTTGATCCCCGGTACCAAAAAAAGAAAAGGCAAATTTCAGCTGGGTAGGCCGGTGCACATCTTTAATCCCAGCACTCCAGGAGGCTGAGGCAGGAGGATTGTAAATTTGAATCCTGCCTGCAGAATTTAATAAGGCCCTGTCTCAAAATCTGAAAAAGGGCTGGGAATGGAGCTCAGCACAAAGACCCTCAGTTCCATCCTGTGTTAGTTACTTTTCTCATTGGTGAGACAAAATACCCAGTTAAAGGAAGATAGGTTTATTTAGCTCACAGTTTGTAGAGGTTTCAGTCCATAATCAGCTGGCTCCAAGGCAGGGTGGCATGGCAGAGGGGTGTCACAGAGGAGAAGTTTGTGGAGGGCAGCAGGTAGCAAAGCAAGCAAGCAAGCAAGCAAGGAAGGGGGACGACAAGCCTCTTTCTATCTCTTACATTGTAACCAGGCTACTGGGTTTAGGGTGGTGCCAACCCAATTAGCAGACTGATTTGGTAGGCACCCACCCTTAATTCCCCTTAATCCTAGCATTGCACAGTGAATCAGTCAAACACTCTAGATCCAGCCACCCTTGAAAAGCCCCACCTATGACTGCATGAGGCTTTGGGGGAACATCTAGATACGAGCTATAACAGATCCTCAGTACAAATAACAAAAAGGAAAATTCCTAATCCTCTGTCCAAGCGTAATCCCCCTCACCTGGCAAATTGGAGATTAGGATAGCACATTGACCACTCCACATAGAACAGCTGGCCTAGTGCACAGTGTGAAGTGAGTAGCTGCAAATACGTATGTCAGCAAATGAAATACGTAAGTCATCACTATAAGAAAGTGGATTTGAAATAACAAGTGCTTTGTTCTCCTTAGTATTTCAACTCCATCCTGACCTTTCCTGAAGCTCCTCATCTCCCCGCTCCACCGTCAGCTAAGCAATGGTTTTCACAAGCCGTGAGGGCTAGTTTAAATGGACTGCACAGCCGGGTGTGGAAGCATGCTCCTGTAATGCTGGCACTCAGAAGGCCGAGGTAGGAAGATCGTTGTGAGTTTGAGGCCAGCCTGGGCTACACTGTGAGTTCAAGGTCTGAACTACATGATGAGACCGGGTCTTAAAAGTAAAAGGGACTATAGAGCCTTACTCTGCGAGGGTGGCTCAGGAGGTCGGAGGGCTCCCAGCACTTGGACTTGTCACACATTCCCAGGAAACATGTGATGTGGGTCCAAAAATTACACTTTGAGGACCCCTGGCCTAGATTCCCCTGGGACACCTTATCCCGGCGGAGGGATGGGTTGGTACAGGAGAGGATTCTGCTGTGACTTCTGAGTTTCCAAAACCTGGACTTCCACAGTAATGAAAAGAACTTGGGGCATGGTCAATACATTTGGGAGAAACTTTGAGGAGTCAGATCAAGTCTTCTGGTCTCAAAACTTCACAGTGATTCTCTGCTTGGAGTTGAAAAGGAGAGACAGCGGGACCAGGAGGTTGAGAGCCTGTGGATATGGACTTGAGGGACCCTAGGGACAGAAGTCGAGCTGCCTGCTGCTCAAAGTCCAGCAGGAACACTGTCCCCTCCTGTCACCAGAAGCATCCATGGCTTCTTCAGCCTCTGTTTACAGGGCTCTGCTGTTCCCCCTTGTTGGCGAGGAGAGAGGATTTCCTTCCACAGCAAGTCCTACAGGGTGATGCCCACCTGTGCCCCATGGCAGTTGGTGCCTCTGTGGCTGCATCGACCAGGGTACAGGTTAAAGCCCCCACACATCCCCTTTCTACATTTGAGGGCACTTCTTGTTACTCCCACAGGAAAGGTTGAGCGGCCCACACCCATATGCAACCCCACACACTTTTCCCTTGCATTTCTTCTCCTACCTCACTTGCACACAGCAGGTGCTAACAGGACCTCATTAGAGCCATGGTGACAGAGGTGTTGCCATCTGAGCCCTGTAGCAAGGAAACCAGTCATAGGGCCTGTGCCTACCTGCTTTCCCTGTGAAAGGGAAGGAGGAGGATGATCACATGTCCTGAGCATTTCCTATGGGCCTCCTAGGGCTAGGTGCTTCTGTGTTGAGGCTCAGAAGATGGAAGTCACAGGTTCAAGATCACAACCAGAATCATGGCATGACCTGGATGCCATGAAACTGCTTTACCTGCCAGGATGCTCTCCAAGGCCCCTCAGACCAGTGATAGCACCTCCTTCTGCATGTGCCGACTTCACACTTGGCATACACAGCCCTGGACCTGGTGTGGTGGGAGGGGACAGGGACATCCTGGCTTGGTCATTTGACAGCACTAGAAGTGAGCTATAGAAGAGAACCACGGACTAGCTTTTCATGTCCACAACTCTAAGATGGGAAGGGCTATGTGCCTCACAGGGTGGCTTGAGAGCCAAGGGAGGTGACACAGAAAGCCACAGTTTCTAAAACTTGGGAAGGGGTGGCTGGACTCAGGTGAACTTGCATCCTGTTGACCTCTTTTCCTGGTGTGCAAACTCATTTCTGAATCTTACTTTTGTCATGGGGTTGGGAGGATTAAATGACAAACTTTATATGAAGAAGCACTTGACATTGTATTAGTAGATGTTTAACAAAGTGAACCAGCTAGAACATTTTTACTATCATCCATAAGTGATCAGTAGAAGAGGGATGGATGGATGAGTGGATGGATGTTTAGATGGGTGGATGGATGGATGGGTGGATGGGTGGATGAGCAGGTGGATGGATGGATGGATGGATGGATGGTGGACAGGTGGATGGATGGATGGGTGGATGAGCAGGTAGATGGATGGATGGATGGATAGTGGGCAGGTGGATGGGTGAATGAATGTGTGTGTGGGGATAGGAGGGGGTTAGTGAATGGATGGATGGATAGGTGGATGGATGGGTGGATGGAGGGGTGGGTGGGCAGGATGGATGGAGGGTGGGTTGGTGAATGGATAGGTGGGTAGGTGGATAGATGTATGGGTAGATGAGTGAGTGAGTAGGCAGAGAGGTGGTTGAATGGATAGATGCATGGAAGGTAGATGGATGAATGAGTAGATGAGTGGATGGAAGGATGGATGAAATGGCACTTATATATACTAGAGTTTTTCCCAGGATGCTGTGCTTTCTTTTAGTTATATGATCTTCTTTAGCATTTAGGAAAAATTTCTGAGAGATAGATATGATTATTCCCATTCAGGAGACAAAGAAACCAAGGATCTGAGGTTCGGTGAGGTTGAGTGATTTGTCCACAATTGATTTGCTGGAAAGGAACAAAGCAAGTTTCAAATCCTAGCCTGTTTTAGTTTGAGAGAAGGGAGGGATAAGGAGAGAACAACCAGCAAATGAGGAAAAAATTACATTAGCAGTGCAAAAAACAAATAGAAACAAACAAAACTGAACTTATCATACATTGCCTTCTGCATTCTTTGCATTTATATTGTTGCCAATGACTTTCACATGGTCCGAAGTTTTCATTTTAAAAACTCAAGTATAACTTAGATACAGTAAAATGCAACTTTTTAAGAGCTCAGTTCTGCAAGTTTTGACAAATGCACACACAGTTGTGTAACTGTCATCACAATCAAGATGTAGAACAGTTACGTCATCCACCCAAATTTCCCAACCCCTCAACCCCTGGCAACTACTAATCTGTCTTCCAATCTTACAGTTTTCCCTTTGCAGGAATGTCCTGTAAATGGGATGGAATGTTTTTGGCCTCTTTCACTTGGCACTTCTGGGTGGTCTATCTTCCCCTCTCCCTCCTCTCTCTCCTCCCTTCACTCACCCAGGGGTTGGGGATGGAAGGCAAGATCTCCCCTAGGAAAGCTCTCACCACTGAGCCCTGTCCTCTACTCCCCAGAGTCTATTTTCAGATGTTTCCAGGGCATAAACCTCTGGCCATAATTCTTGTAGGCTCTTTCCCCCTTTTTTAAGATGCAGGAAAAACATCTGTAATTTTCCAAGGGGAATTTTCTCTTTAAACAGCGGACAAAAGCAGAGAAGGGGAAAGGAATAAAGAAATGAAAGCAGTTTTTCTCTTCAGGTTTTCTATGGCCTAGGACACAGCAACTGCTTAGAGACTACAGGCCACGAAGATGGGGAGCCCCTGGGGCCCTTCCCTGAACTTAGCATGGGAGGATCAGGGTGTGAGCAAAGCAACCAGCTCTCCCTAGGATAGGCTGAGTTTTTTGGGGTTTTTTTGGTACCAGGGATTGAACTTGGGTCCTTGTGCTTTTGAGACAGGCGGCAGAACCACTGAGCTAAATCCCCGGCCGTTTTTGTTTTCTGCTAGTTCTGGAGGTTGACCCAGCACTATGTGTGAGGCCAGTGCTCTGAAGTGGGTGGCACCCAGGCCTGGGATGTGTTGAGATTGGGAGGCCATGGGCTTCATGGGTGACGATGAAGGAGGTCTATAGCTCTGGGGCTCAGGGGCGATGCAGGGTCCTCACACACCTGAACACAACCACCAGGGAAAGGACACCAAGCAGGAGGGTGGCACCATCTCCTTCTGCCCAAGGCTGGCAGGCAGGCCAGGCCTCAGCAAAGCAGAGGATCTGTGAGGCCTTAAAATCCCAGCTCTGCATCTCCAGCTGCTGGCATAGAGCCCGCCAAAGGCGGGTCCACATCAGATGTGGGTGGGAAGGGAAAAAGATTAAAGGAATAAATTCAAGAGTATGATTGTAAAACACCAAGGCTCTATGGATAATTTATCAGTGTTCATACAGCACATTCTAAAACACATTCCCCACAATGCAGTCACCTTAGTTGAGCATTTATCTTCACGTAGGAAAAGCCTTTAAAGGATACAAGCAACGACAAACACTATAGAAAAAGATCTATAGAGCCAACCACATGAAAGTAAAAAAATATTATTTTTAAACAATTTGAAACAGGGTCTCACTGTGTAATCTAGGCTGGCCTTGAACTTGCTATATAGCTCAGGCTGGCTTCAAACTGACAGTATCCTCCTGCCTCAGCCTCCCAAGTGCTGGAATTATAGACTTGTGATACCACACCTGGCCATAAAAAGTGTAATTTAAAAAAATCATTAAACATTAAAAAGGAAATGATACACTAAAGAAAGTAAAGCACATGGGGCTTAATTTCTTTAATACATAAGCAGTTCTGGAAAAAAAAGAGCCCCAAACAATCAGCAATTAAAAAGATAAATACTTCAATATGAAAATAAACATAAGTCAATAACCAACAACCAATAAATAAAAACAAAAACCAAACATATAAAAAAGTTCTAGCTTACTAACGAAAAGAACATTTACCTTGAAATAAGGCAACTTTTTTTTCACTTAGTACCTCGGTAATGAATTTTGAAAGTTTAAAAATGTAAGTACTCTTTTGAAATAGGTGATTAAGGCATGGTAGACTGGCTGGAAAACAGGGTGTAACTTGTCCATTACAAAGATCTGCCATGGAGGCTGAACCATAGGATGTGACCTGCCAATCAGGGCTGGAATGTGTGGGTAGAGCAACTTTCCATTGACTGGATCTGAGAGGTGCAAAAGATTGAGGCCATTGGTTTTGCCCCGACTGTCATCTTCCTGTTCTGCTGTCTTCCTGTTTCTGCAGTGGCCCATCCTGCCTGTGGTATGATCTCTTCTTGCTCTTCTCTCTTTTTCACTCTTCCTTTACTTTAAATAAAAGTTGCATTTATGTGATCATCAGTTGTCCTGGACAATTCTTTGGGTGGGACAGAAAGAGCCTAGAACTACCATACATGGTGCCATCCAGCAACACTTGATCCAGATATTCTACTTCTAGAAGTTTTCATTAAGAAAATAATTTGGGATATGCAGGAAATATACAAAATACATAAATATACAGTGTAGCTTTTTAAATTTTTCAGTACTGGGGATTTAACCCAGATCCTTTGCAATGAGCTACATCCCCAGTTCTTCTTAAACTTTAAAATTCTGAATTAAGATTGCACTAAGTTGCCCAGGCTGGGCTCCAACTTTTTTTTTTTTTTTTTGATACCAGGAACTTGGGACCTTGCACTTGCAAGGCAGGTGGTGGAACCACTGAGCTAAATCCCTGGCCCAGGGCTCCAACTTTTAATCTTCCCAGAGTGTGTAGCATAATTCTAATAGCAACAAAATTGAAAACAACAAGATCTATAACAGGAGATGACAAAGAATTGATGTTTTTGTTTCTGATCTTTTCTGTTTTCTACAATGAAGATGCATAATCTTTGCAATTCAGAAAACAAAGGCTGTCCTTCGCAAGAGAGAAAAACACCTTCACTGAGTCTGGAGAGCAGCCACGGCTCCAAACTGCCAGGGGCCTCTTTTTAACAGACATAAGAGCCAGTTTCTGAGGCACATAGGAAACTGATCTCATTATTCTGCAGTCATTGTTTCATTTACATAAATATGGCTATGACTCAGGGCCATCGCCTACCTTATTCATCTGCTGCTGTACCAAAATGACTTAAGGTCTTGTGAAAAATCACTCTCTCAGAGGATAAAATTTCCCCCTTGCTGAAGAAATTCAAAGGAATATATTTGGATTTTAGGTACATATATATATATAAATATTGGACAAATTTAAAGGAATGTATTTGGGTTTTGTGCTCAGCATATGGAACTCAATAAATAGTAGCAATTGTTATTCTCCTCTTCTTATTTGGTTTTATTTATGTCTGCAGTTGTCTGGGAGGCCAGATTGCTGAAGCCAGATGGGTGAATTGTGCAGTCAGAGATTTGGGTACAATGCTAATTCACTCCACCGGTCATTCTGTGGGCACTCTGGCCCTCCTACCTTAACATTCAAGATTGCAGGACACTGAAGGCAAATGCATACAGGCTGGGGGAGGGAACCCGCAGTGCAAGTGCACATCAGTTTATGATCTTTAAAGACAGGAGTTTGGGGCTGAGCCCTGGTCTGCCTCCCAGTGCCATCTAGGGGTGGGGAGGGGAAGTGCTGCCCCTTCTGCCTGTTAAGTACTTTTGTGAGATGGCATGGTCTCATGGTGAATGAGCCAACCTCCTGCAACCCAAGCTCCAGAAGTCCTGTTCCCTCTCTCAGTGTCATCCTCTGTTCATATGTGGCAATTGTAGCTGGGCATGGTGGCGCATGCCTGTCATCCCAGTACTCCTGGAGGCTGAGGCAGGAGGATCACAAATTCCAATGCATCCTCAGCAATTTAGGGAGACCCTGTCTTAGAATAGAAAATAAAAAAGAGCTGGGGAGTGCGAAAGCCCTGCGTTCAATCCCTAGTACACACACACACACACACACACACACACACACACAGACACAGACACACTCATGCAAGCATGTGTACACGCCGGCCCAGCAGGTCACACTGCTAGAGAGCATAAACAGAACAGGATGTACAAAGGCTCTTTGCCTTTCCTCTCTTAGAAGCTTCAAGATTGCATCTCCCTCTGCCATCCTTCTGGATTGGAGCTGAGCTGCCATCCAGCAGGTGGGTTCTGGCCTCTAGGAGAGGTGAACAGGGAGGCCGGGAGGAGGAAGCCAAGATGGGAGTTCAGGTGCTTCTCATGCTGCAGGTTCGTGGGCTCTGGGAGTGGGTGAAGGTGCTGAGAAAGAGTCTGCGGCTGCATGGAAGAATAGGGATCAAGATCAATTGGTAATGCCTGCTTTGGTTGCGGCACAGGTACCACAAATGTGCCCTCGGCAGCCATGGGTGGGCCAACACTGGTCTGGAAATCATTCAAACAAGGTAAGAAGTGAACTGGAAATGTGTAGAAAGATTTACTTTGCTTTTTTCTTTTGGCAGTGCTGGGGATTGATCCCAGGGCCTCACACTTACTAGGCAAGCGCTATACCACTGGGCCACACCTCAACCCTTGTTGTTGTTTTGTCTCTTGGAGATAAGAGTCTCACTGTGTACCCCAGGCTGGCTTGAACTTGCTGTGTACCCTAGACTGCCCTCAAACTCATGATCCTCCTGTTTCAGCCTCCCAGTGCTGTGATTATGGACGTGTGCCACTGAGCCTGGCTACTAGAAAATTCTATAGAAATTTGACAGAGTAATTTGCCACCCACTGAATCTAATGAATCATTGGAGCTTTTATTTTACATCGTTTTTCTAGTGATTCATTTTTATTGTGCATTGTAAAAGTCTCAACCCCTGACTGAGGAAGATGCATTTTCACTAGGGACCCTCAGGAGAGCTCAGTTAGAGAGAGGGGAAAAGCAGCCCTTTCTGGGGCTCCAGGGGCCCCCAAGCTTCTTGGAACAGCAGGCAACAAGTAACAGGAGTGGGAGGGGTGCAGCAGTAGGTGTGGGCTGGGAGTTAGGGTTTATGGATCTTGGCTACCTTTCCTCAGACAGTGGGCAGTAAACCGAGTGCTCCATTTGGTTGTTGTTTTTTGTTCTCTCCAAGGTTGGCTGTTTTGGGTAAAGTGAGGCAGCTTAACAAGTAAGACTGAAGTTTTCACAGAAGAGTCTGAGGTGGCATCGTTAGAATGTACACACAGACTGCCTTGGGCACATTGGGAAGGGCATGTGCACCCTTGGGTCTGTTTATGGTAGCCTTGTGGTAGCCCTGAGAGGCCTGACAGCAGCTTCCTGCCTCAGCCTCCTGAGTTCTGGGATTATGAACATGTGCCACCATGTCTGGCTTGAAATGATTTATCTTGAAGTCATAAAATGTGGAGCCATGATAGGAAATGCAGAGACTGCTGAGGTTTAGCTGAAATGTGTGGTTGTGTAGGTGAATGATCCAGGAAGATGGGGGGCAACAGCCCTGACTCTCCCTTGGGAGCCCTCCTGCTCCCTGGAAGCAAGAGCATCTCCACAGCACATCTGCACCTGGGTTCCAGAGACAGAATCCTCTGGGACCAGGAGCAGGAGAGAAGGGGTCGGAGACTAGGACTGAGGGGTAATATTCAGGCCTCCTCCTGGGGTCCTCAGGATCTAAGCTGAGACATCCCCTTGGGATAACTGCATGGGGCGGGCTCTGAAGAGGGTAGGGCTGGGTTGAACAGGAAAGGCCCAATGGTCTAGCTCCCTTAGGTTTCCAAACAGGGAAACTGAGGCCCAGTGAAGGGAGCAAAATTGCCTAAGAGTCATTAGCCAGTTAGTGCCAGGAGTGAGCTGGACTCCAGGTTTCTTGGTTTGCCAGCCAGCTGAAGACCCTCAAAGCTGCATTGGCATGTAAGTTCCAAGACCCGCTGAAGCCAACTCGGTTTCCTAGTGGCAGGTCAATTCCCTGGGAGTGGGGATTGAGATCAGAGTCCTGGCTCTCTGGGACACTAGAACCTTCTGGGCTAGAAGTCCTACTGAGGAAGGGTGGCACTGGGTGCATCAGTCACACTCCTTTCCTGTCACCCATGCCTATGTCATAAGAGATAAGGTTGATTTTGGCTCATGATTTCAGAGGTTTCAGTCCACAGTCTGCTGGTCTCATTGTTTTGGGCCCACTGTTTGGGTGCATTGTTTGGGCCCAATGTTTGTGCCTGTGGCAAAGCAGAGGAAGCTGCTCACAGCACAGTGCCTGGAAGTGAAGAGGGAAAGAGGGGCCTGGGTCCCAATATCCTAAGGCCACGCCCCCAATGACCTCACTTCCGCTAGGCCCCACCTCTTAAAGGCTCCACAACCTCCCAAGTGTGGGGGCTGGGGACCAAGCCTTCAACTCATGGGCCTTTGGGGACATTCACCTTCTAAACTAAAGCACCAGCAGGGCCACCTGACTCAGTGCTGACTTCCGGTCTGCAGAGGGGGAGTACATACGTCCTGAGGCTCTCACCAGACCGGGGTTCAGTCCCAGGCACTCTTATGGAGGTCTCGGCAAAGGACAGGGCTGTAGGTGGACCATTTTACCAAAATATCCATAACATCTGAGCAAGGGGACAGTGGTAACAGAGGTTTGCGTGAGGAGAAGCTGTGGAGGTGGGACAAGAGCCCTCCACAGTATGTGGAGGGGGGCGGCAGCAGAAGGTTGCTGTGGGGGAAGGACATCTGCCTTCCACAAATTTTCCTTCTTTTGAGTCTTATTTATTTATTTATTTATTTATTTATAATTCCGGCCTCCTGGGTGCTGGGATTACAGATGTGCACCACCATGCCCAGCATCGTTCTTCCTTTTTGGTAACCAAACTACCACTTTGTTCAAAGAGACAATGAGTCTGGCCCAAATTATGGATCTCTGAGATAGTTGGGATCACCCCATACCACACTGTCCCACTTAAAAGAGAACATGTCACCTCGTTCCTGTGACCTAGTTCCAGTCTCATGGTCTGCAGGGGGACTTGTAGGAAAATATTCTGTGTATAAACAGGAGGGACCTTGCCCCCTTCCTTTTTCCTCTTGCTTTGAATGTAGATGTGATGGTTGGAGCTGCAGCAGCCATTCTTTTTCTTTTTAAATTTAATTTTATCCCATTCTTCCCCTCAATCCACCTCTCTTCCCTATGTACAAAAGCTTTGTTTCTATTTTTCTTCTATTTTCACTTTTTTCTTGTCCCTTCCTTCCTTTCTCCCTCCCTCCTTCCTCCCTTGTTCCCTTTCCCAATTTTTTCCTTTTTTTTTTCCTATACCAGGAATTGAACTCAGGACCTTGTGGTTGCCAGGCAGGTGAAGCGCCTCTGAGCTAAATCCCCGGTCCCTGTTCTTTAAGACTGTCCTTTGGCATGATAGTTTTTCTGATCTCTGGGGGCAGAGAGCCTTTCTAATTCAGTAATGAGCTCATGGAAAGAATACCTGCTGCAGGGTCCCAGCAGCTGTTGGACGTGGGAAGGGAGGGTTCTGCTTTCTGCATCGAAATCTGGGCTGTGTGGTACCGGGGTCTGGGGAGTGGCTCAGCAGCGGAGTGCTATGCGAGGCCCTGGGCCACCTCAGCACCAAAGAGAAAAACAAAAATGAGACAAGCAAACAAAAACTCGAGCAAGAAAGGTGAGCAGGAGGCCCAGAATCCATGCAAACACTATTAAGCTAATAAGCAAGTTTAAGGGTCCCTGGGGAGAAGGTCAGTTTACAAAAGTCACTTCATTTCATTTCTGAATGCCAGCAACAGACAAATGGAAAATGAAGTTAGAAAAAAATCTATTTATAATGGCATTAGAGATGTCAAATTCTAGGAATAAGTTGAATGAAAGATGTATAAGACCTTAAAAGAATGTTTCTCTCAAAACATTTTTGATAGAAATTACAGAAAATCTGAACAACAGGGTTATTCCATTCAGAAGACCTGTGGTCACAGAGATGACAACTTTCACCAAATTTACTCAAATTTTAATGCGATCCCAGTTTTTCAACAATGTACTCAGGAGGAGATCCTCCTGCCTCAGCTTTCTGAATGCTGGGATGACAGGCATGAGCCTCCATTCTCACTCAAAGAGCTCTTCAATAAAGTGTTCAAATTACAAAGGAAAATGTTGATGATTTAAGCTACAATAAGAAAAGGTCTGCAGAAATCAGATTAGTGACTGCCTAGTGAGTGGGTGGGCTGGAGGGAAATAGCGAGGGGCTGTTCATCGGAGTGGGGCTTCTTTCTGGAGTGATGAAAATATTCTGAGCTCTCCAGGCATGGTGCTGACTGCACAACCCTGAACCTACTAACACCATAGAGTTTTCCACCTTTGCGTGGGTCGGGGGTATGATACGCACATTATATCTCAATAAAGCTATGAAAATACTCCTGTGCTTTAAAACCTGCCATTAAGAGAGTGGAAAGTCTGTCCCCAAAGCAGCAGAAGGTAGTTGTGATGTGTATATCCAATGGAGGGTTTGAGTCCAGAATACTTAAAAGATTTCCTAGTTATAAATATGAGAAAGGCACAGAACTCAATAGAAAAATGAGGACAATTCCTGAACAAGAATTTTACCAAAGAAGATATCAACCAGCGTGGGAAATAACTTTGAGAAGGTGCTCTCTCTAATAGTTTTGGGAGGAATGAGGTTAAAACCACAATATGACACTACTGTACACCCAGCTGCCCAAATGCAGCTGAGAGTTGGCAAAGATGTGGAGCAGCTAGAACTACATTTTTTCTATTCAATGCTGGGTCCGGAACCCAGGGCCTGGCACATAGTGGGTGAGTGCTCACCCCAGCCCCAGAGCTTAGCAGCAGCATTTACTAGTGTTGAATGACATATGCCATGTTGCCCAGCAAGTCTGCTCCTAGCAAGGTGCCTGACAGCAGTGCACACGCATACACACAAAAAGAGAGCACCAATAACACACATGATAGCACAGTGTGAACTAGAGCCCAGCAGGGAGTAGTCCACATGGCCACCAAAACTGGACTGGGAAGACTGTGGGATGGTCAGACAATGGGACAGGAAGGTAGCAAACAGCACGAGGAGTGGAAGAAGCTAGACACCAAAGCTAGACAGACTGCACGATGCAGGTTGTATGAACTAAAATCATCTTTAGACCTAAAATTGCCACAGTGATCTGTGGTTTTAAAAGGCAGGATGGGGCTGGGGTTGTTAGCTAAGTGGTGAGCGCTTGGCTAACATGTTTGAGGCTCTGGGTTCCATCTCCAGTAGCATAAAAGCAAAACAAAACAAAACAAAAACAACCAAAGAAAAAAGAAAAAAAAAGAAGAAAAGAAAGAAAGGAGGTGAGAGAGTAAGGCGAGGGCCTGGAACCAAGCAGGAGGGCCTCCTGGGTCTGATGATGCCCCTGGATCTAAGCCTCAGTACCAGATCACGTTCACCTTGTGAAAAGTCTCCCAGCTCTATACTGAGAACGTGTGCATTTTTTGGTATGTTTGTTGCTTTTCCATCAAATATTTACAATTGAAATTTTAGAAGAAGCATGGCCCTAGGAATCAGACTGCTTGAGTTGCAATTTCGAGTTGGCTCTGGCTGTCTGTGTCCTTGAACAAGTGACACCTTTGTCACAGTCTCTCTCCCTGCACACTGGGAGGAAGATGGACCCTCACAGAGCTGTTTCGAGCGGCAGATGAGGGGTGTATGTGAAGCCCTACATTGCGCCAGGCAGACAGCTCTACCCAGGGCTCCTGCAATGATTTCTGTTCACATGACCAGTTCGTTTTTTGGTATGGGGGATCGAACTTGGGACCTTGCACTTGTGAGGTAGGTGCTGGAACCACTGAGCTAAATCCCCGGCCATGCCTGGGTTTTATACATGAAATGATTTTAGAAAAGAACTCAAGACGATCTCCAAAAGCATTTGCTTGTTTTTTGTATTATTTTGGTGCTGGACATGAGACCCAGGTGGTTACCCATGCTAGGGCCACAGTTAACTTGCAATGGGTCCAAGCTCACAAATGCACTTGAAACCCACTGTGGAGCCCAGCTAGTCACTAACTTGGTAGCTAGCTCTGAACTTGAGGGAAAACATTTCCTCATTTGTGTGCAATTGAAAAAAAAAAAAAGGGAAGTTGAAATTCTTTGCTAAAAGCCTGTTGTCAGCTCTTGTTCATGGGGCCCAGGGTCTGAGGCCAAACAGGAGGACTCTGGGTCTCTGGTGCCTCGTGCTCCGGAAAGAGCTCACCTGGCTTTCCTCTAATTATGGAAAGAGACCTTTTGTGCTCCCCTGAAAGGCCTTTTGGGCACCACAGATCAGACGGACAGGTGGATGGAGCTGGATCTGGAGTCACCTTGGCTGAGGACACAGGACCAGCCTGCCCCGGGGTGGAGGGATAAAATAAGAACCAGTACAATACTGCTCTTTAGAACTAAATGCTCCCTGCTGGTTCACAATGTCAGTGGGCTTTTTTTTTTTTTAAGACAGGAAATTAAATGGCTGTGCTTATAGTCGTTTTGTATGAATCCTTTGGAACAGAGAATTTGTCTGCAGATCCCCACCTGGGGCAAATTCAGACAGCATGAAGCTCTGGTGAGACCCAGGGCTCCACAGCACCTCTCCCCTCCCGGTGGGTGCCCAGTACATTCGTTCTTCTGTCTTCCACCCTTGGCCACCTCTGAGTCAGTCCCTCTGTGGCCACAGAGCAGGAGCCTGGGGAGATGGATGAGAGCTCTGTCGTCCTCTACTCCATGGTGGGAGGAGGAATCTTTCTTTCTTCACTGAAAGGTCAAAGGAGGCCATGACAGACGGGGCTTGGCGCCACGGGGAGAAGTCAAATGGAAAGCGGTGACAAGCCAGGGCTGTGTTCACTCCCTGGCTGTGCCACTGACCAGTGGGGTGACCTGGGGACTTCCTCTGCCAACCTGAGTGGCCTTGTTACTCAGAGGGCCGCGAGGATTAAATGGGATCATCCATGGACAGGACTCCGCCGGGCATAGAGCCTTGCCCCAGCGCCCACGGCTTTGGCTTTAATGATTTGTGGTCCAAGAGAGGAATAAGAGCCGGGTGTCCCTCCTGGACCACACCTGCGTGTGCTGGTGGCTGGGCCCCTCCTGCTTGCAGACTGCAGATTCTGACCCCAGTGTCATCCCTCATGGTGCCAGTAATGATGGTATTGGTAGTGCTATATTAGGCCTTCTCATTGAGCTACCTCTTCGGCACGGTTTTTTTTTTTTGTTTCTGAGAGTAGGCTGGGCTGGGACTTGTGATCTTCCTGCCTCAGCCTCCCTAGTGCTGAGATTACCAGCTTTTCTCATCTCCATGCCAGGCCAAGAATGACCTGACTTTGACCTAACCCTGTGGTTCTCAAACTCTGTCCTAGGCATCCTTTGGTGTCCTCAGGGACTGACACTAGGACCTCCCTTCAGATGCCAAAATCCGTGGACATTGCGGCCCTTTCTATAAAATAGTGGACTGTTGCTCAGAGCCAAGTTCACTCTCTGTGCACTTTAAATCACCTCTAGATCGCTCACCATACCTACGCAGTGTGCATGCTGTGTAGACAGTGTCACACTGCACTGTTAGGGAGTAACAGCAAGGATGCCATTTTCCTCAGAAGTTTCCTACCGGTGGTTGCTTCGACCTGCAATGCAGAGCCATGCATTGGAGGCGAGCTGGGTGGTGGGACCACCCGGGAGGTTTAGAGAAGCCCACGCCAGGCCACACTGTGGGTGGCCCCTGTCCCAGCTGTCTGTGGCCTGCAAGAGGACCCTTAGGCTCCTGCCTTCATGTGGACCTCATCCTTCGGTGCCGCCTGGGCCCAGACCCAATGAGTCACCACTTGGAGATGTGCCTGCCTCATCAGAAAAGACCTGTTCGAAAGTCACTGGAGGCCTCAGTCCAGGCCCACCAAGTCAGGGCAGCCTGAGTGAGGGTTTAGAGATCTGCGTTTGTCTTTTTAAAAACCCATTTTTAGAAGTGAATTTTTATTGGTGCATATTTGCAGTACATAATGATGACATTCCTTGGGAGAGGTGGTACGTGCACAGAGCGCGTCTTCTTTTCTCATCTCAGTCCCTTCCTCTCCCTGCCCTCCACTGCTCTTCATCTCTTGGTGCCCTTCCCATGTGCAAAGGAGCTATCTCCTTGTTTCCTGTTATCTATCTTTCATGCTGTTCTTTAATCAGTTTATACTTTGGTTTCTCATATAAGAGAAACCATGTGATAATTCAGCTTGTGTGTCTGATTTATTTCACTTAATATTATGGTTTTAAGGTGCATCCCTTTTCCTAGAAATGGCTCAAGTTTACCTTTCTTTATGGCACAGTAGTACTCCATGGTGTGTAAATACCACATTTTCTTTATCCATTCATCTGCTGATGGACATATACGCTGCTTCCAAGATTTAGCTATTGTGAATTGTGCTGCTATAAACATGGGTGTGCATGGATCACTATGGTGTGATGTATTTAACTCTTTCAGGAAGATACCTAGAAGGGGAATAACTGGGTCAAATGGAATTTCGAGTTTTAGGGTTTTGAGGACTCTCCACGCTGATTTCCATAGTGGTTGTACTAGTTTATGCTCCCACCAGCAATGGACTGTGTTTAGCTTTTGTGGCCCAGGTGTTTCCTATAATCAGCACATTTGAGAAACCCTAAGTTAGAATCCTCAACAGGTTACTACCCAGATGCAGTGAGGGCATAGCGCTCTTGTTCTGGTCCTGTTGTCATCTGTGGAGAGCTTGCTATTGTGTGACACGATGCTAGCAGCTTGGGGGCCCCTAATAGACTGGGACAAGTACCATCTCCATTTCTTTTCCTACTGAAGAAACGTCACCCCTAAGCCAGCTATGAAAACTCCAGACTTACACACCAATTCTCTCACCAACCCACTTGGTTTATTCCCCACAGTTTTCTCGAGCACAGCCTGTGGGTGAGACATGCACAAGCCAGCGAGGACCTGCAGGGCACAAGACAAGCCCAGCTCACTGCAGTGAGGGGGACACACACACAAGTGGCCCCCAACAGGTAAAGACTGCCATCCTCCATCTTTGGGGGGACACATTCCAAGTCCCCCAGGGGTTCCCTGAAACCTCAGATAACACCAAACCTTGTATCTACTTGCTTTTCCCTACACATACACATATGAAGTTTAATTTGTAAATTAGACACTAAGAGATTAACAGCAACACATAATATAGAACAATTATAGCAAAGTACTGTAATAAAAGTTGCTTAAAACTTATAAACTTTATTTCTGGAATTCTTCACTTAATGTTTTCAGACCATGGTTGATAGTGGGTAACTATAATTCCAACTGAAATATGGACTAGAAGGACAACTACCATAAAAGCACAAGATAGCTGGACATGTTGGAGCACACCTGGAACCCAGCTACTCTGGAGGCTGAGGCAGGCAGATCACAAGTTTGAGCCCAGCCTGTGCAACTTAGTGAGACACTGTCCCCAAATAAGAAATAAAAAGGGGCAAGGATGCAGCGCAATGCTCCCTGGGTTTAATCCCAAGAACTGCCAGAAAAAAAACCACTCACACAAAATAAGGAAACTTCCTTCTCTCAGCAGTGGAACCAGGCTTGCTGGTCTGTGGAAGTGACTTTGCTGCTGACACGTGAATAATGGGCAGGGCCACCAGGGAAAGAGGGGAGGCAGGTGGCCCTGGCCAGAGGGGCCCTTCGGCAGATAGGAACATGGTGTGTCCACAGAATGTCTGGCTCAGCCTCCCTAGCTTCTGACCCAGTGTGTCACTGACTGAATTTCATCTTTACCTGGTGCCAGAGCGATCTAAAATCCACAAATTCCCACACCAGTCCTTTGCTAAAATCCTTCAAGTTCTTTCTCTGGCTGGATCTTCTGCACCCCTCAGCCCATGTTGGATGACAGGTCTCACATGCTGGCTGTATCTTGCCAGGGACAGTTTCCTCAAGATCTTCTTCCAACAAGCCTGCTATGGCTTGTGTCTACACGTCCCCTCAAAGCCTCATGTGGTCAGGGGTTGGGAGTTTCAGAGGTGGTTGGATTGGGGTGTCTGAATGTGGATTAAGGGTGTGACACTGGGATTAAGGGTGTGGATAGTGGAAGCCCCACCCTGGGCATGGGTGGCATCATCAATAGGCCTGTAGCCTGGATGGAATATAAAGGGACAGAAAGAAGGCAGGCTTGCTGCTGGTGCTGCTGCTGCTTGCTGCCTTCTTCCTGCCCTGCCATGGCACAAATAGTTTCTCCTCTTCCACGCCCCTCTGCCATGGCAACCTGCCTTGGAGTCAGCCAACATAGATTGAAACCTCTACAAACTGTAAGCTGAAATAAACCTTTCCTTCTTTAACTTGTGGGTGTTGGGTATTTTATCTCAGCAACAAAAAAGTAACTAAAACAGAGCCCATGCCCTGTCATAAATTATTCATATTTTGCATATCCATTCATTCATTTGTCCATTCATCCATCCATCCATCCACCCACCTATCATCCATCCATTTGTCCACCCATCCATCCATCCCTCTATTCATACATGCATTCATCCATCCATCTGTTCATCTGTCCATCATCCATCTGTCTGTCCATCCACCCATCCATCCATCTACCCATCCATTTGTCTATCTGAAGGAATCTGACCACTGCCATCCTGGTCTAAGCAGAGACCACTTTAAATCCCTCCCCCCTGCTATGCTTTTACACCTGCTGCAGATGTATCATCATGGGTTGATAAGGCCCGGTAAGCACAGCTACACCTATAATTCCCAATCATCGACAAACAGCCCTGCTCTTGACAAACAACATGCAACTCTTTGTACACCCACAAGTCCTTTGTACACTGAATTCTTCCCCACAAAAAGTCCCATTGTGACTTTTCCCTTCTACAGCCTCCCCTTTTTATTCTTATGACCCTATAAAGACCTTATAACCTGTATGAAAGTTGCTGGTCGGGTCTCTAGTGGGAGAGCAGTCCCTCTCAGGTTTGTACTGAAGTAAACTTGTCCTGTTGAGCTCCTACCCCTACTTATTTTCCTTTTTGTCCTAACACCATCCATCTATCCATTTGTCCATCCATCCATTCCTCTATCTATCATCTATCTGTTTATCATCCATTACTGGAGAGAGAGTAACTCTACTCATTATTCATTAAAGAACTCAAATGTTAACTCCTCCCTCCATTCACCAGGCAGAATGAGCTCACCCGGATGTACATCCCCACACTACGCCTCCTACTCTGTTGTTGCCCTGCTGACCATAGACATCCGGGCATGGTGGGGTTACGTCAAGGCAGACAGGATGATGCCACAGAGCTTACAAATTACCCTGAAATCTCAGTGATTGAGCATGAAGGACCCTAATTAGCAAGACAGACTCCATATTGCTGCTTGACCCACCTGCCTGCCCTTTGGATGAACTCAGAAGGATGAAGCTTAGAAACCTCCTCCCCTTAGAAAGTCTCTTTAGAAACAACAATTAAGCAACTATTGTTTTACAAATGTTCTAACAGCAGGATATTCCGCTTCTGTACCTTTTGCTTGCTTTGCTAGTTCTATCCCATGGGTGGGTGGGGGGCTCTAGAAACTGTTGGCCTCAAAGGTGTATAAAACGTGTTTGTCTCCTCCCAGTCGGGGCTCGAGTCCGATGCTCGGCTCGGTCCCGACCGGCAATAAACTCCTGTGTGGATTTAATATCCGTCTCTGGTTGGTTCTCTCTCACTGGGTGTAACAGAGCACAACAAAGATTTATTTCTTTAAAAAAAATAACTTAATGAGATAAACGTCATGCTTCATAAAATTTGGGTACTTAAATCATCTAATTCAATGGCTTTTAGCTATTCTCAAAGTTGTGTAACTATCACCTGGGATTTTAGAACATTGTCATGCACAACAGACACCCTGTATCCATTAACCTCCATCCCTGTTATCTCTCCCAGACAGCGCCCAGGGCAGCACTGATGTACATTCTGTCTCTGCCTTAGTCTCTTCTAGACATCCTGGGGATGGAATTTTACAGAGCCTGGGAGTGACTGGGGTAGAGCTTGTGCTTAGCACGCACAGGCGCTGGCTTCCACCCCCAGCAGCTAAACAAACATCAATCCATGGCCTCACACAACATGTGACCTTTGTGCCTGTGTCTTTTGTAAGGTTTTCAAGGTTCTCCTGCGTCACGCATGTGTCAAGACCACTTTCCCTTTGTTCCTGAACAGTGTGGCATTGTATGTCCCACTGCACATTTGGTTACCCATTTAGCAACCCTGACCAACAAGGCTATGTGGGTAACTATGGTTCTCATCTCCCCAGGGCTACTGCATGAGCAGATACTCAAGGACTCAGGTTGCTTCAATTTGTGGCTCCACTGTATCCACATGCAACCTCCAAATTTACCACACAGTGGGAGAGGGACATGATGGGGATCTACACACTGGTCTTGGGTCACCTCCTAATCCAGGCCCCTTCCCAAAGCCCCAAGCTCATAGTGATCTTCCTGCTTCAGCCTCCCAAGTGCTGGGATTACAGGCATGTACCCCCATGCCTAGCAAATGTAGCATTTATAAACACAATACTTGTTAATAGTGGAAAAATAAGAAGATACCAAGAAACAGGAAGGAAAATAGTTCTGCTCTGCTCTGGGGTAGGGAGGCCCCATGAGGCAGTTTACCTAGCACTTCTTGTACCCCAAGTTTCCCAGCCTCCCTTGCAGCAAGGTGGCCATGTGATCCAGTTCTGAGAGGAAAGGGCAAGACTTGGAGGAGCAGATGGGGTCCCTGCCACCTCTAGTCGCTTGAACGTGGGCACTGCAGCCACCTTAAGACCACAGGGCCAGGCCAATGCCAGCAGCTACCCACCACTGATGCCTTATTCTGTAAGAAATATTGATGTATGTTATCTGAAGTGGGTTCTCTGTATCCCCAGCATCGCTGCTACACAGCACTGTCCCCACCTGGGAGCAAGGCACCAGCAGCCTGGGGCGGGTCTTTCCAGCTCCTCCAGTGCACACGGGCAGGAGAGTGCTTTGCATTATTAAGCAGTTGTCCCCACTAGCACTTGCCACCTCCTATCTGCTGTTTTCCACCCCCAGCCTGGCCTTTCACAGGTGTCTTCCACAAGTGACAACAAACAGGCTATAAAAACAAATGGCACATTGGGCCAGGATGTAGCTCAGTGGCACAGTGCCTGCCTGGCAAGCGTGAGGTCCTGAGTTTAATCCCTGGTACCAAAACAAAACAACCCCCTCCAAAAAACCAAATGGCACATTCTTGGCTACTCTCAAGAAGACAGAAACCTAGCAGTACCGACAAATGTTTGGGACCAGGGTGTTTCTCCTTCCTGGGAGCCCAGGTGCGTGGCTGGGTTGGTGCGGCCTGGCTGGGTGCATGAAGAGGGAATCCCAAAGGTTCCCAACGCATGTTCTGGGAAGGCCTCCTAGCTCTGTTCCAGCCCTGGTGCTGAGAGGGCTGTGAAGGAGCCAGAGTGGGTTAGCAAGAGGACCTTGTGGCTTCTGCCTGAGTGCAGGTTCCTGGAAGTCGCTCGGTCCACGTTGGACTCCATACCTCAAGGGGCAAAGCACCCCGGCCAGGGGAAGGCTTGGGCATCCCTGTGGAGGTGGGACACATTAGGAATCTCGCATCGGCCCCTGCGGGCCTGGCAAGCGCAGGCATTTGGATGGGCAGCCCAGGGACCTCAAGTGCTGACAGCAATCATCAGAGGTGTGGACAGGACCAGGAAGCTGCACTGCAGAGCCCAGGGAGGAGCAGAGGATGGAGGAGCAGGTGTCACCTCTGGGATTCCCGGTGACACATCTGTCTACCTCAGAAACCAAATCACCTCCCCCCAGCCGGGAAGGAGCGGGAAATGAGGAGGATCTTGGCAGTTCCTTTAGAACCAGAAGGGTCCGCATTACTTTGAGCTGCAAGAGGACATTTCCTACAACCACTAGGAAAGAGAGAGCAGCTTAAGATCAGCTCGAGTTACAGAATCAATAGAGCTATTGTTTTTTATTTATTTTTTTCTTGATGCTAGAGATGGAACCCAGGACCTCATGCATTCCACCATGGCTGACTTGTTGCATAAATTTGTGTTCCCTCATCTTTCTACGTCTACAAATATTAATTGTCCTGGTGCTTCTTAAACACTTCTTGAAACCTCTGAGAATTTGGTAAGACTTACTTACTTGCCCAGAAAATGGCAACCAAATATCTATACTTAACAGTGCTATTTAACAACACAGGTTAAGAGTCCCTAAAAGCAATGCTGTGGGGATGGCTGAATCCTGTAGGATACACAGACACTGCAATTTATTTCCTCAACCTCCTGTTGAAAATTTGAACTGTTTTGCTGTTACAGATGATCTCTATTAGAAATCTTCCTACTGTAGGTAACAGAATACTGCAGTAAGAGTGGTTTATTGTTCTTACATAATAAGACTCAGAGGAAGACGCCCAGTATAGACTTAATAATGGCACCAGGAATCCATACCCTTGCTGTCTTTCTGCTCTGCTGTGCTTAACTTTTGTCTGGTCAACTTGTAGTTGCAAAATGGCTGAAGCAGTGCCAGGGATCCCAGCCTTGGTTAAGGCGCGGGAGGGGGCGGTGGGGCAGTACTCTTTATCAGAAAAGGGGATTTTCGCCTAAGTCTCAACAGCCAGAACTAGATCACTTGTCCATAGGTCTCTAAAGGAAATTGCAAAGGTAAATATTTAGTTTTTTGGGCCGGGGATTTAGCTCAGTGGTTCCAGCGCCTGCTGCGCAAGCGCAAGGTCCCGAGTTTGATCCCTGGCACACACACACAAAAAAATTTAGTTTTTTCCTAGGTTATTTTAGTGGGGGCAGTTAAGCAAAAAGAGTATTGGTGATAAGCTTGGGGTTAATCTGTCTGCCCCGCAGGCCTCACGTTTCTAAGCATATTTATTTATTTATTTTTTAGGCAGGGTTTCACTATGTGTTCTAGTCTGGCCTTGAAGTTCTGTTGATTCTCCTGCCTCGGTCTCTGGAGGGCTAGGACTACAAGTGTACACCACCAAGCCTGGCCCAAGTTTCTAAGCTTTTGAAAGGAGTTGATCTAGGAAGTAGCGTATGAGAGAGGGCTTTATTCACCATAAACCTCCATGCTGATGTGAGGCCTGTAATTTATTAGAGGAGCGCTGCTTTCTCAGTGGAGGGAATGCGGGGTGCTACGCTATCCTTGGCCACGGCTCTGCTAATTGGGGGCTCTGTGCGGAAACAGTCTCACTGTCTCAGGGACCACACTCTGGTGTAGATCCTGTTGGGAAGAAGGTCGCCTCCTGCAGGGCAGCAGGAAAGCAGTGGTGGGGCCCCAAGGCCCCATTTCCAATGTGTAGTCACACACGCCACACACACACACACACACACACACACACACACACACGGCACCACACATCCCGCAGGGTTCCCCAGGGTGTCATGCTCCATCAATGCTCTTATTTTATTTATTGAAAAAACTGCTTTGAAAGGTGGCCCTGCAGTGTTCCCAAATGTGCCCTGGGATGCATCCATGCATCCCCCAGGATTGGTCTGGGCTACAGCTTCCAGCAAACCCCTCAACCTGTGCCCTGGGGTCTCTGAGACACGCAGGACCACAGAGTGAGACCGCTCTGCATCTGCTGCCATGCCCAAATCCAGGGAGGAGGTGACAGGAGGGATGGACACCAGGAACTGGGACTCTAGATGATGCAAATGTACTGTAGAGTTCAAAAAGCTAAGAGAAAGCTTTCGTTTTCTTTTGTTTTAAGAGACGAAGTCTTAGTTGCCTGTGGTGGTGACACATATCTGTAATCCTGCACTCTGGGAGGCTGAGGCAGGAGGATCCCAAGTTCTAGCCCAGCTTGAGCGATTTAGTGACTTAGATCCTGTCTCAAAATATAAAACCAAAAAAGGGCTGGGGATGCAGCTCAGGTGAAGGTCCTGGGTTTGATCCCCAGTGCCGCAAGAGATGGGGAGGAGCAGAGGGGGAGGGAGAGGGGGACTGTGCTCCCCACCCTGGCCTGGGCTCTAGTGACCCTCCTGTTCAGCCTCCCTTTTAGCTGAACCCAAGGCACGTGCCACCTTATCTAGCTAGAAGGAGAGATGTTGAGCATTTTCACCATAAAGAAAGGATACGTATTTTACCCTGATTTAAATATTATACAATGTATACATGTATCAAAACATCATATCCCACTCCCCAGCAGGACTGCCAGGATTTCTAAATGTTTTATTTTGTTTTTTTTAATCTCACATTCGTGGTGCTGGAAATCAGGCCTGAGGCTGGTGCACTTGCTCCACTCCGAGCCACCCAGGCCTGAGACATTGTTGGATGGTCAGGTCTGGTGTTTAGTCCAGCAGCCTTGCCATCTCCCAGCTGGCCAGAATCAAATCTCTCTCAATTTGCCACAAGGATCACCCAAACTTTGTTCCTCAGAACGAAGATCAGAGAGATGAGCTCTCCGAGGGGAAGGAGTATAAGAACTCCTACCTCTCCTCACAGGGCTGTGGTCCGAGCAGCTTAGCTCATCAGTACAGCCCATGAATTATTATATCATCATCATCATGTTTTTTTAGACAAGTTTTTGCTAAGTAGTCCAGGCTGGCCTCAAACTTATGGAGATCCTCCTGCCTCAGCCTCCCAAGTGCCGGGTTTACAGGTGTGCACCACCATGCCAGGCTTATATCATCATTAATATTAATTATCAAAGGCTGAACTGTGTCTCTCACATCCCAGGTGTGGACGGCCTAAACCCCGAACCTCAGAACATCAGTGTATGTGGAGCCAGGTCTTCAGAGAGACGATCGTCCTCAAGTGTGGTCACAGGGATGGACCTGAATTCAGTACAGCTGTGGCCTTCTAAGAAGAGGACATTTGGCAAACGTACACAGAGCTGTCACTTCGGGAACACATGGGAGGAGACTGCGTCCATGTGCAGGGAGAGGTCTCAGAAGGAACCAGCCCTGAGTGCACTTTGACTTCGGACTCCTCTTCTCCAGGAGTGTGGGAAAATACCTCTCCACTGGGGAAGCCGCCAGCCTGTGGGCCTTGCAGAGGAACGCAGCCGGGAAGCATCAGAATATTGTCTCGGTGATTTTTACAATACTGAAGCCAGGCTCGGTGCCCACACCTGTAATCCCAGCAGCTGGGGAGGCTGAAGCAGGAGGATCGCAAGTTTGAGGACAGCCTGGACAATAGCCCTGCCTTGAAATAAAAGTGGAAAGGGCTGGGTATTCGGCTCAGGATAGAGCATCCCGGCACATGCAGGGGCAGAGGCGTCCCTCCTGGGGACACACGGCTGCCACCGACCTGCTTCCTTGTCAATCATTTATTCTTTTTCTTGCACAAACCACACGTGTGACGAAGTCCTGGCACGCACTGCCCTGTGCCTGGCCTTTGTGTGTGACAGAGCATCCGGTAGATGCTGCAGGACAGACTAAGAAAGCAGCTTTAGAAAGTCAGGGCAACAGCCAGTGGTGGGCAGGCGAGTCACCAGCGGGGCGTTGGAGGAAAGCTTGGAAAAGTATTTTAGGCTGCTGTGTTAGGAGGGGCAGGAGGAGAGGCCGGGCTCCTGGAGGTGACCCTGGGCTCCTTGCCCCACCACCGAAGTAGGTCACTGTGAGCACAGGGAGGCGCCGCGCTGTGTGGGAGGCACGGATCTGGCGGGGCTGCGATGCCATCTGTGACTGCAGACTCCCAGGTTGCTGGTGGGGAGAGCGGCTTGTCTAAGCGCCTGGCCTTACAGATGGTGAAGCTGAGCCCAGAGGCAGAGGGACTGTTCCTGAGGTCACTAGCCAGGTGGGGACGGAGCAGGGACCTGAGCCTGCGAGTCCCACCTTTTGGCTGCAGCCCTTTTAAGGGTGCCAGGTTGCCTGAAAAGTTGTATCTGGATGCCCAGATTTTACTCTGCCTTTTTCTTCCTGCCTTGTGTATCTATCGCCCCTCTGCAATTGAAAATAAGAGCATAGACACTGGGCTGTGGTACTGGCTTTGCTCTCCACCCCTTAGGGCTTTGACAGGGCAGCTGTGACCACAGGGCAGTACAGTCCACCTTGTAGAGGATGGATTGGTGGTGGTCTTGGAGTTGTGCAGTGCACGGCCTGCGAAACTGTACCTAGCAGTCCTGGCTGTGAAGGGCTAAGTGACATCATGCCATCATGCCTGTCAATCCATTAGCATATGAAGAGATCATCAAATGTTGGCCATTATTATCTGCATTTTTTGATTTGTTTTGAGACAGGGTCTTGCTGTGTAGTCCACACTGGACTTGAGCTCATTATGTAGCCCAAGCTGTCCTCAAACTTGTAGTGATCCTCTTGCCTCAGCTTTCCGAGTGTTGAGATTACAGGTGTGCACTACCATGCCTGGCTATTATTATCTTTATTTTTTTTTGTTATCATGAAGAACCGGCTGTCTTATCTTTTTTTTTTTGGTACCGGGGATCGAACCCGGGTCCTTGCACTTGCACAGCAGGCAGCGAAACCACTGAGCTAAATCCCCGGCCCAGCTGTCTTATCTTTGAAGCAGCAAGGAATGGAAGAGCTGAGTAGGAAAGTCATCTTTTCATGTTTTCTTCTGTTATTAAAGGTAACGAGCACTCAGTACAGAAAACCTGGAAAACGCATAAGGAGACACAAAATGACAAAAAATAACAAGCCCACATCCAGAACCACCCTTTTGACATATGGTGTATGTTTTTCCAGGCTTTCATTCCCTGTTTGTCTCTTTCACACATTAGGAAATTTTGCTTTCCTGTGGGAAGTCTGGCCTCCGCCCTCAGCTTTGAGGAGAGGACCCAGCACAGTGACCAAGAACATGAATTCTATGTCTCCATCACCTAGTTTCACATGCCAGCTCTCACCTGCCTGCTGTGTGACCTTGGGCAAGACAGGTAAGCTCCCTGGGCTTCAGTGTTGTCTCTTGTAAAGTGTGCCTAATGCGGAAGCATTGTGAGCGTGACCTAAGTTAATGCTTGCAATGTTCCCAGAGAAGTACTTGGTTCCGAGTGTATTGGTCAGGAGGAGAGGTTTAATGGGCTCAGGGGATGCAGTCCATGGTCGGTTGCCCCAAGGCAGGAACATCATGGCGGAAGGGCATGGTGGAGCAAAGCTACTCAGTTCCTGGCAGCTGGCAAGCAGATCAGGGAGCAGAGCCTGAAAGGGAGGGTAGAGAGACCAGCTGAAGTCCCCAAGGCTGTGCCTCCAGGACCCACCCTGACACTCCCAGTGTGCTTTACTAATCCCTTGGTGGTCCCCAAGTGAATCCAGTTGACAGTTAAGCTTAACTGTCAAAGGGTTTGGCACATCCTTGTCACAAGAGCAGCCCATTTGGGGGACAGCATCTTTGGCTATGCTGGTCCCTTACTGTTGGCCCTGCAGTTGGTTCCTAGTTTTTCCCCATCCTAAATAATGTGGCTACAATGTTTCTCAGTGTCTTTGAGTATGTCTTTGGTTATTTTATGAAAATAAATTCCCAGAAATGGTATTTCTGGTTTATAAATAATGCATGTGGCAGATCATCCAAGTGTGTACTAAAGAATGTGCCGGCAAAATTGGCAGGGACAAGAAAGAGACAGGAGTCCCTGAGACCTTGGGAGGAGAACAGGGGAACATGGGCACAGCCTAGGACTAGGAAATGTGCTTTAGTTATGGTTGTGGGGCTGCCCATTTGATGTCCTGGGGATGTGGTCCTTGCCCTTTGGAGCTTTGGCCTTGTTGCCCAAATTCTGGTCCTTGGAGAATCCACCACCTTTTGTTTGTGTCTCAGAACCAGCTATGGCATAAGGTGAGGTAAGGTAAGACTTTGAAATATATTTGCTTTTAAAAAAATAAACACATTTTTAAAAATTAATTAATTATTAATTTGTTTTTTTGTTTGTTTTTTTTGGTAGCGGTGATCGAACTTGGATCCTTCCACTTTCAAGGCAGGCAGCGGGACCACTGAGCTAAATCCCTGGGCCCTGTTTTTGGTTTTTTTTGAGACAGGATCTTGCTATGTAGTTTAGTCTGGCCTTGAAGTCACTGTGTAGCCCCAGCTGGCCTTGAACTTGATGTGATCTTCCTGCCTCAGCCTCCTGAGTGCTGGGAGGGCTCTGAGGTCCAGGCCTGCGCTTTGGTTGTTGGAGAGGGGTCCTCAAGTGAGCTACAGAGGTGGGAAAGTCTAAGGAGCACTGAGCTGATACCTTCTCCTTATTATAATTGGAAGGGCAGGAAGAAAACAGAAGGGAGATTTTAATTTTTATTTAAACTAATTGATTTTTTTATAAGCTGGGAGGGTGGGGTGGAGGAAGCTCGCAATTTTCTGTTGAAGGATCAATCTATGCATTTTCTCCTACATTTGTGCCTAAACCATCACGTCCCTGACTTTGGGAAACGCCAGCTGCCCCTACTCAGAAGATCGTCACCCTCACCTTACCAAGAGGGCCCCTAACTGTTGCCCCCGGCTGGTACTGAGGAGCAGAGGAGTGGCCAGGAGGGGGAGCTGGGGCTTCTGGCTGGAATGTCACACTGACTCCTCTGTCCCAGGGACAGGGACGGCCCCAGCACCAGGCAGCTGCATCCTGGTCCGTCTTGGGCACACCTGCCCGGTAAGTTCTGACAGTGGGGCTCCTTGGATTCCCTTAACTGTACCTGGGTCCTCACCTTGACAGTTTAGCCCTACTTTGACCTTGACCTTGACCTTACTTTGCTACCTGGCCTGGTCACTGGGAGGCTTGGGCCCATGGGAATCACATGGCTTGGGGTTATCGAGGAGTCACAGAGACAATTACTATTGAAGTGTAGACTAGAACCCTGACCTGCTGAGCCCTGACAGGATGTCCTGTCCCGAGTTACATGGACCATTTGCCTCTCTGACAATTGTCCTACTTGATTTTCCCTGAAATCTTGGGTGATAGATAATTTTATTTTTTGGTACTGGGAATCAAACTTAGGTCCTTTCGCTTGTGCAGCAGGTGGCGAAACCACTGAGCTAAATCCCCGGCCCAATAGATAATATTCTTGTAAGTATTTTGTAAATGAGGAAACTGAGCATATATTCAAGGTCACATAGCTACTAGGAGGTGTGATCAAAAATATGGTGAATGTTTAGAATTTTTTTTTTTTTTTTTTTAATAATTACTATGGTAAAAAACATGTTGCTATGAATCCCTCTCAAAATCCCCCTCTTGCTTTGAGCACCCTTATCCCATCGTTCTTGCCATTTTCTGGAGGAGGTCTGGAAGTCCACTTTCACGAGTGTCTTCTGTTACGCTGTCACGGCTGCTTTGATGTCCTGGATTGATTCAAAACATTTACCTTTCACGGTCATTTTGACTTCAGGGAGGAGCCAGAAGTCTCATGGTACCAGATCCAGTGAATAAGGTGGATAAGGACACATCAAAATGTTTTCGTCCAACGAAAAATGCTCTAAACATTTTGAATCTATTCAGGACATTGAGGCAGCCACGAAAAGACACTCAGGAAAGAGGACTTTCAGAACTGCCACTGAAAGTGCTAATGATGGGATAAGTGTGCCTGGAGTGAAGGGGAATATTTTGAGGGGGATTCATAATAATGTGTCTTTTATTGTAATAAATTAAAAATTTTTAATTTACACATTCACCATAGTTTTGGATCATATCTCATAAGTGGCGGAGACCTTTGCATATATTACAGAAAATTGTGTTAGGGGCATGATTAGAACTAAGACCCAGTCCGGATCTCTTCCTATAAAGTACCCTACATTCACTTTTGTCCTTTAGTGTGCTAGGTCCTGGCACTATCTCCTATTTCTGAATGCTTTCAACCTTATCACTTTTCTGGAAGGGATAGAGGAGTAGTGCCAAAGATGAGCAATTCATACTAAAGTGTAAACGGCTGTACCTGGCCTCATATATTTCTCCCATCTGGGGCCACTTACACTTAGGTTACTCTCTAAGGCAACCAAGGACATTTTGTGTGGATAAGTAATCTCTCCCTGTGTAAGAATCGTTCCAACATGGACTCGACTGGAGCCCCGAGCTTGAAGCAGCAGTAATCATTCACATCTCACAGTCTCTGTGGGTCTGACTCAGGGAAGAAAGAAGTCACGCCTGTCCTCTGTGACATTTTGTGCTCAGCTTCGAGACTTGAACCCTGAGGCAGGAACATCTGGAGGCCCAGGGCCCACAGGTGGATTCCTCTGAGCATGACGACTGGGTGCCAGGACCAAGGACCTGGATGGACAGCCACACGGGGCTCAGACTGCCTTGGTGACTCAGGGTCACTTCTGCCTCATGGTGTGGGCGGGACCAGCGCCACAGCCCACCTGGCCTTGGGAGACAGTGATGCCCGTGGTCCATTGCTGGGACCACAAGCAGAGGGCTGGCCCTTTGTGCAGCTTCCTGTGGACAGCGGGGTCGAAAGCCTAGGTCATGCATGGACCCTGGGCAGCTGGGTGCCCTGGGTGTGGCTCTGCTCAGATCCCATCATCCCTGGGGTCCCTTTGCTCCAGCTGCCTGTGTCCTGATTTTGTTTTTCTCTGCATTTCTGCTGCAGTTCGACCGGGATCTGGAGCCAGCCCCAAGTACTGACAGGCAGGCGGCTGGGCACCCTGGATCACAGGGACCTGATGAGGACAAGAGGCAGAACTTGAAGCACTGATCCACTTGTCTGAGCCCTCAGATGGAGACCAGAGAGATTGGGCTGGGCATGGGTGAGTGTGTTGGGGGACATGAGGGTCTGTCCAGCAAGGTAGCCGGATTCCTGCCTTTCCGTGAGGGGGCTTCAGAAGCAGCTCCTTGCTGGAAGAAGGACCAGAACTCCTTTGTCAGAGAGCCCTGCACTATTGTTTGAGAAAGCACTGGTCATCTCCATCCAAGAGCTGGCTGTGAGGCTGTCATGGTTTGTGTTTGGCCCGAAGACCCTGAGATGAAGATAGCAGAGTGGAGAAGTGGTTCAGACGAGGGAAGGCAGCAATGAAGTGTATCGGGGATGCTTGGGCCGGGGATTTAGCTCAGTGGTTCTGCCGCCTGCCTTGCAAGCGCAAGGACCCGAGTGATCCCCAGTACCAAAAAAACCCAACAAAAAAACCCCAAACAACTAAGAAGACCTCAGACAACCCAGGGTGTGATGGTCACCTTAACCTCAGGGGAAGAGCAACCAGGATGCTAAAGCCCATTTGTCACTGGTGGGGTTGCTCAGTGGCAGAGCACGTCCTTACCAAGCTTGCAGTCCTGGATTCAATTGCCTAGAACTAAAGAAAAAAACCAAACCAAAACAACAATTAAACAGCAACAAAACCAGAAAGGCTAAAAAATTTTTTACAGATGATAAAGACGTTTTGGACTTAGTGGTGGTGGTTCCACATTGCAAAATTTTATGAATATGTTAAAAGACACTAAACTATATACTTTAGAAGGATAAATTTTATGGGATGTACATTATAAACCATTTCAAAACTGACTCAGCCAAGCATGGTAAGCCATGCTTCTCATCCCAGCTACTTGGGAGACAGAAGCAGGAGGATCTCAAGTTCAGGCCAGCTGGGCCAACTTAGCAAGACCCATAAATACATAAATAAATAAATAAAAATAAAGCTAGATGATAGATCAGTGGAATAGGATTGGGAATCCAGGTATAACTCTTATTTTTATGACCCTTAACTTGATTACATCTGTGAAAACCTCTTTTTAAATCACTATACAATCACATTCGCAGCAGTTTCTTCAGATTAGGACATTTTTGTCACTCATGGGGGTACCACACCCCCACCTTACAGAAGGGAAAACTGAGTTACTCATTAGAGAAATACAGTTAGTGACAGCAGGACAGAGATGTGAACCTGGCCCATCTGGCTCCAGAGCCCATGTTCTGAAGCAAAAAGAATGGAAGGGACAAGTCCAGGCCAGATGTCTCCAGCTTCATGGCGAGGGGTGCACAGGAGGAAAGAGACCAGTGTCACAACGACCAGTTAGGAGGAAGATCCAGAAAGGATCCAGAGATATCCAGAAAGACACCAAGAAAGACCTGGACTAAACTTAGTGATAAAATGAAGGGGGAGAAGGAGCAGAAAGCCTGGGTCCCATCCAGTCATTGCTTCCTCCTGGCCTTCCATCTGCTGGGCCAAATGGTCCACTGGGGCTTCCAAACATAGTTTCACTGTTTCACTGGGGGCTGGATGATAAAGGTATCACAGAGGGCTGTGACCTGTCCCCAGAAAGGAAGCTAGGACATTTCTTACCTCTTTGCTTCTCTCTGGACATACATTTAAGTAAAACCAGAGAAGATGACCCTCCAAAGGTGGTTAGACTTGATATATCTCGTCCTGTCAAGGTAACACATGAAATGGACCATCAGAAGTCAAAGTCTGTCTTAGTTGACTAGGGTTTCCCTAACAAAATACCATAGGCTCACTGGGTTTATCTACTGATTCTCAGTTCTGGAACCTGGAAGTATGATATCAAGGCTGGTGTGGTCAGGTTCTGGTGAGGGCTCTCTTTCTGGTTTGGAGATGGCTGCCTTCTCACTGTGTCCTCTTATGGGAGGGAGGGAGGGAGGGAGGGAGGGAGAGAGATATCTAGAGTGTCTTCCTCTCCTTACAAGGGCAATAATCCTATGATGAAGGCCCCAACTCTAAGACCTTTTCTAAACTCAGCTCTCTCCCCAAGGCCTCATTCCCTGACACCATCTACTAGGGTTTATATCTGGATGTCCTCCTAAAGCCTCATGTGACCATTGTGGGATCTTTGGAAGGTGATTGGATTATGGGAGTTTATACCTGACTTGCTGGGAGGAGGTGGGGGTGGTGGGAAGAGCTGAGTCACTGGGGGCATGACCTGGAAGGGTGGGTTTCCCTCCCCGGCTCCACCCTCATTCTCTCTTTGCTTCCTGGGTGCCATGACTGGGTGCTTCCACCTGGCCCCTCTGCCTTGGAGCTGCTGGACCATGGACTGAAACTTTACAAACTATGAGCCAAAATAAAGCTCTCTGCCTTCAAGTTTTAGGTGTTGGGCATTGTGTCACAGTGACAAGGAAAGTGACTAAGACACCATCACATGGGGGTTGAGACTTCAGCATATGAACTTGGGGGTGTCTCATTCAGTCTACAGCAGTAGTGGTGGTGAAAGCTGTCATTTCCCACCCCTCCAAGCACAGAGGAGTCTTCAGTCCCCAGCCAATTCCTAAAATCCAAGCCCCTGACCTCAGCTCCCCCATCCAGCGGCCCCAGGTACCCTCTGCCCCATCAGCGAGCCTGCTCCATTCATTGAGAATTCACAGATGCTGTTTGGACAGTGAGAGTGAAAACCAGCAGGTCCATGAGAGTGATCCAGGGCTGTCCAGGATCTGGCTTACATGTGACCCTGCCACCTGCTCACTCTGGGGCCTCACCCAACTTCCTTAACCCCTCGAGCCTTTTCATTTGTATGAAAGGAGTCATCACAATCTCCATCTTGGTTGTGTGAGGATCTGGTGAGACTGTGCTTCTGAACTCATCTTTCCAAATTCTTCACCCTCCTCATGGGGGTAGATGAGCCCAAGGGGAAACCAGGAGTCAGGGCTGAACTGATGGAGAATGTCTTTGAAGGTGGAAACATCAGTCTGGAAAAAAGAGCTTATTTCTAGGTTCCTTTCTCAGCTAGAGGGAGGAAGGTTTGGACCGAAAAGCAAACATTTTCTCTTGTGCCACACACTGAGACTACTTTGGATGGAATTCTGCATCACATCATGTCCTGCCTGATTCCTGACTCCACACCCTTCTCATGTCCACAGCCGAGATCCCATTGCCCACCTCTGTAGCCTCCACCCCAGCCCTGACATCAGGCAGAATCTGCAGAGACCAAGGAGGTATCTTTCTCTTCCATCTCTCTCTGCTTCTGGTTTGCCATGCCATGAGCAGCTGTCCTCTCACCATGCATTGCTGCATTTAAACCTACTGACCATGGACTGAAACTTCTGAAACTGTGAGCCTAAATAAACTTCTTTAAATTGCAGATATTGGGCATTTTGTTCTAGTGATGAGGAAAGTGACTAACACAGTTGAATTCTTGAACAACTCTTAAATAAAAAAATGCACCTTTTGAACTGAATATACACAAGAAATACTGTGTTAAATTCTGGGATTTGAGAGTTAACATGTTTCTGCCATCACGAATACAAATGAAGTGGGGCTTTGTGGTCCAGGTGAAGGAGCTTGGACTTGATTTTTATAGATGGCTGGACTTATGGGGGTCTTAACTGCAAGCAAAAGGAACAGCTCTAGAAGATGTAGTTGTCTCTTGGTGTCCATGAGGAATGGGCTCGGGGACCCCCATGGATACCAAGGTCCATGGGTGCCCACATCCTTTATATAAAGTGGTGTAGCATTTTCACAGAACCTACACACATTCTCCTGTGGACTTTAAATCATCTCAGATTGCTTATGGTGCCCTCCACAATGTAAATGCCATGTAAATAGTGTTATAGTGTGTTGTAGTCTCTGTAATAATAACAAGAGAAAAAAGTCTGTATGTGTTCAGTACAGGTGCAATTTTTTCCTAAGTATTTTCAGTGGTTGGCTGAATCACGAAGGCAGAAGCCACATACGGAAGGCTGATTATATCAACAAGAAAGGAATGAACTAAAAGGACACTGGGTAGCTCTTGAATGGCCAGCAAGACCAGGAGCTGGGACTGCTCAATGGAAAGCTGCAAAAGGAGAATACACAGCCAGAGCCCCAGGTAAAAATCAACCTTACAACCAGACCGCGGAGGGTGACCCACTTTCGCTGCTGAACACTAGATGTTCTAGTCAAGACAGCTGAGCCTTCAGCCCTGGTCACCTCTGTCACTTCTAGATATCGGATGTTAGGACTGCTCATTTGGGTTTGATTCTTTTTGTCATTAACTCCAGATTCAAAATTCTGAGAGGATCAGCTTAGCCAAACCTCAGTTACGTGTCTGTGCTCTGGTTGCCAGAAGGTCTGTGTTGTGGTTATAGCTAGATGTCCCCAGAGCCTCATGGGCGGGGCTTTGAGGAGGTGATTGGATCATGGGGGCTTAGTACTTATCAGTCGATGAGTCCCTTGATGAAGTTGTACCTGAATGTGATGTTGGGAGGTGAAGCCTGGTGGGGAGGTGGTCACTGTGGGCGTGGCCTGGAAAGGTCTGTCTCCCTCCTCCTCTCATGATCTCTCTCTGCTTCCTGTCTGCCATGTTGTGAGCAGCATCCCTCTGTGATGCTCCTCTGCCACGCCGGCCTGCCTTGGAGCCAGCCAACTATAGACCGAAACCTCTACAAACTGTGAGCCTAAGTGAATATCTTCTACCTAGAGTTGTGGGTGTCAGGCATTGTGTCTTAGCAACAAGAAAGTGACTAAGACATTCTGAGATATTTGACTGGGCTTCTCAGTTTCTACACTGGGAGGATGCTGTTGGCTCCGTTCAAGAGTTGGAAAATCTCAACACTGAGATTCTATCCCACTCCATGTATCAGGCAGTGTTTATTAGAGAAACAGATATAATACATGATATATATATATATATATATATATATGAATTTACACATTGGCTTACAATGGTCACCCACAGAATCAGATGTGGAAGAGGGCAGAGGGTCAGTCTGTGTGCTGGAGACCGAAGGATCCAGTTGAAGGTGTGGAGCTCACTGCAGTGTTCCGTGCAGGTCCATATCAGGAGGTCTGCGGTGGAAGGCTGAAGGATCTATGCTGGAAGCTGAAGAGTTTGAGCTGGAAGCCAGGAGATGACTTCCAAGGTGAAAAAACTGGAGCAGGTCTGTCCTTCTTCATTTCCTGTTTATACCATCCAAGTGACAAGCCACCCTGAGGTGGGTCTTTCACACCCTATGGTGTGGAATTGCTGAGCCAATGTAGTTGAGCTTCTCTTACTCAGGTTGACACAATCAATCAACCATCACACTCCAGAAAGAATGACTGTCATCAAGAAATCAACCAATAACAAATGTGGTGAGGCTTCGGGGGAGGGAGGACCCTTCAACATTGTTGATGGGAGTCTAAACTAGTACAACCATCATGGAAATCAGTATGGAGATTCCTCAAAACACTAAAACTAGAAATTCCATTTGACCCTGCTATTTCCCTTGTAGATATTTTCCTGAAAGAGTTAAAGACATCATATTACAGGAATCCATGCACGCCCATATTTATAGCAGCACAAGTCATAATAGCTAAATCTTGGAAGCAGCCTATATGTCCATCAACAGATGCATAGATAAAGAAAATGTGGTATTTACATACCATGGAGTACTATTCTGCCATAAAGAGGGATACATTTGAGTCATTTGTAGGAAAATGGATGCATCTTGAGATCATAATGTTAAGTGAAATAAATCCGATACACGAGCTTAAATGTCACATGGTTTCTCTTATATGAGAAACTCAATATATAAATAAAGTGCAAAATAAAACACAGATAATAGGAAAGAGAGAGGGGGGGAATTATAATCCAGCATGGACGATGTATCTAAGTGTACCTTGATTTAGTATAATTGTCTTATGTGTTTTATATGTTTTTTGCCTATTAGTCTGGGTGTTAATCTGTATGTATCATAATTAACTATATAAGAATTATAAGAGGGCCGGGGATTTAGCTCAGTGGTGCCTCAACTGAGTTCAATCCCTTGTACCAAAAAAAAAAAATAAAGAATTATAAGATAAATCAATCTGATGCTGGCAAAAAGGGGGAAGGATGATGGAGAAGGAGGAAAAAAAATTGAGATGCATTATGTATATGTACCAATTCCCCACAGTGAATGTAAACATTATGCACTACAAACATGTACTGATAAAAATTAAAAAGAAAAAGAAAAGAGTTGGAGAGTGAAAGATTTCCAGATTAGGAACCGGTCACCCAAACACCTCCAACACCACAGAAACCCCAATGCATAGCAGCAATAACAATGACAACTATTCTTCCTGCTACCTCTCCAGGGATTGTTGAAGGGTTTATAACAGGGAAGCAGCCCTACTAAATATACTTTAGGGAGATTCTTCTGTTGGCAAGCTATACGCTGGATTGGAAGAAGGCTTCTCTGCCGGAAACAGGGATATAAATGAAGAATCACTAAATTGTGTCTGTGATGAGCCACGACAGCTTGGTAGATATCACAGGATCTGGGGCTCCACTCCTGATCTGGCCTGGGGCAGAATATTTCACACTTTGAGCTACATCTGAATCACCCAGCATCTTGTTAAAATGCAAATTCTGATTCAGTGGGCGGGGGAGGGCCTGTGACCTCACATTGCCAACCTGTTCTCCATCGATCGCTGCGCATGCTGCGCTCCAGGGGTCAAGGGCTTGCCCAAGGCTGGTGGCCATGCATCCAGATGGGGGGGGGGGTGATGTATGCGGAAGTTAAGGTGCCTTCTCAGTGTCTGGTTTGGGTTTGTAGAGGCAGAGTCTGAAGGACCTCCTTTTCCTTTTGCTGTACTGTATTTCTTTAATGAGTTTCCTTGTGTGTTAAAGAAAGGATACAAAGGAAACCGATGACACCATCAGGTGCTCAGGTAAAAAAAGGGATATTTTAAACTACGGGTAAACATTTTAACTATTGATGAAAAGACATATAAATTTTACATAGTTTCTCAAGTGTGACCCATGCTGACCTCTGAGGAAGACTGAAATTGTCACACACTGTTCTTCCTGCTATTTCCCAGAAGGCTTAATCAAATGTAACATTTTTCTTCTTGTTAGCTTAAGGGCCAATTGTGTTATAATGTTGACCACACGTGACATGCTGCTTTCTCTTTAGAAATACTTTCCAGGGAGCTGATTAGGAAAACATAAGGAGAATAATTTGCTTCTTTCAGTACCAAACCCAATTAATTTCAGTGACTCATAAATGCTAGGGCAAAGTTAGAATATTAAACTTCCATTTGTTTAAGAAAGAACCCATTTTCTTTCTTTGCAATGGATTTCCTATTGTTTTAGACATGAATATCTCTCTGAAGTTGGATAAAGAAATGGGTTATTGAAAGGTTCAGCCCCCAACTTTATAGGAAAACTACTCACCTCCAGGTGTCTGGCCTCTGAGGCAGGAGTCAGTGATTCAGAATACAGGGGCTTCTCAGGTTTGTGTGTTTGTTCGAATGGAAACCAGGACTTCTGGTGTGCCAGGCACTTGCTCCACCACTAAGATCATACTGATGGAGCCCTTTAAGGCACCAACATCCAAGTGAATTTCCCACAATGCTCTGAGGTAGGTTCTTCTAGTTCCCATCATTCAGAGGGAGGAGGTAAAGCTTAGCGCACCCAGTTCAGCGACTTGCTGAATTCTCCCCAGTGTGACAACAATGACAGCCCAGTCCTGACCTGGTTGCCTGCAGAGCTGTGACCCTTAAAGACCCACCACTGATACCACACCAGTAGACAGGAGGCTGTTAGGTTCAACTTCCAGTGCCTGCCCGGGGGAAAACAGTTCAGATGATTCCAGGTCCTGCACATCTCCTTGAAGCTGGCCCAAACCAACAAAGTTGGCGACATTGACCTGACTGACAATGCACGCAGGCCACTCTTTATTGGGATCACTGTGGGGCCTCAGATGTGATTTTCCCCTACTAGAAGCTCTCTGAAGTTCTAACACTAAATACCAATGCCTCCTACATAGGCCAATCTGGTCTTCTTGCTAGGAGGCAGTTGCTCTAGCATCCTCTGCTGTGGATGTGTGCACCTGTTCCATTCCAGGGAGTGGGTTTTGCCTGGAGAGAGGGAACAAGCAGACAGGACAGGACTGGGCTGAGGTCAGTGTTAGGGCAGGAGAAAGTGGAAAAAGGAAAGGGCCAAAAAAGGGGGAGATGCGGGCCTGGACAACAATTACCCCTTCAACCACTTTGATGAAGAACTGATTGAGATTATGGGGGCTCCTTGGGTTTGTGTGTTTGTTTGCTTGAATGGAAACCAGGACTTCTGGTGTGCTAGGCACTTGCTCCACCATTAAACTACATCCTCAGCCTTAAGGTTTTGTTTTGAATAGAGTAAAAAAAATCAAGCAGACCTGACCTCTCACCTCAAGATCATCTACAAATACAGCACAGATTTGGAGCACAGCTACACACAGCTTGAAAATGAGCATCAATTCTGCCACCTCCTCATTTTGTGACCTTGTGCAAGGTCACCTCCCATGCATTTGTTTTACATGGGAGTTGCTGTCAGACCGGGTGAGATTGGAAGGGTCAACACTAAGCATTGCCCTGGCTGCTGGGGAGATGATGTTTCTGAAATGCCCTGCATCTTGTCACGGGGAATCCTCTTGGAGCTTACCACTGCCGACATGCTTCCTACAAGGCTGACAACGACATCCTTCAGGGACTCCTCACCTCCCGGTGGCTTCTCTGATCTGCTCCCTCTCTTACCAGTCATCACAGGAGGACTAGCAGCAGAGCAGCTTCCTTCCTTCCTTCCTTGTTTTGTTTTGATTTGGTTTTTGAGACAGGGTGTCGTTATGTAGTCCAGGCTGGCCTTGAACTCACAGCGATCCTTCTGCCTTAGCCTCCTGAGTGCTGGGATTACAGGTGTGCTCCACCACACCCAGCTTTCTCCTTTTCTTAACCTTGTGAAGGTCAAGGGTCTAGTGGGACCCCTTAACCATATATGAGTTTGTACCTCTCAAATTAGTCTTGACCTCTGAAGGGTTGAAAGGGTCCTTTCTTACCTCTGGAGGAAGCAGAAGGAGAAAGAAACAGCTTATGTAACAGTGAGGATGCATGGATGCCTCAAGCTAAGTTTTTTTCTCCAATTACCACATTTCTTGACAGCTCGTTTAGAAGTTGTTACTGATCCTTTTCTTCAGCCAGAGAGCTTTCAGTTATATATTCACATCTATCTGAGCCTGACTTCAGAGAATACATTTAAACGCATTTGAAGCATTTCAACAAATGGGTGCTTTTTCACCAAGGATACAGATTAGGAAGACAATGTTTTCCTCCCCTGTGAAAAAGAGTTGCTAATGTTTGGAGATTTCCTCAAATAATGTCCTGGGTGGAATCCTCCCAAAGCGGCTTTGTGTAGGGTATGGCTCTCAGCTTGGGAGCATCTGCAAATCTAACAACACAACTGATCATAGAGAAATACCTGAGAAATTAGCAGGATCCTGACCACGGGCAGAACCCAGGGCTTGACACAATCCCTTGAGCCTTGGAGACAGCTGGCCCCTCGTCATTGCACGGCCATGATGCCAAAGGGGCGTAAGGTAATTAAAATAAAAATTGGAAGCCAAGCATTTGTGGTCCATGCCTGTAATTGCAGCACTCTGAGAGGCTGAGCAGGGGCATGGCAAGTTTGAGCCCGGTCTGGGCAACTTCCATGATCCTGTCTCAAAACAAAAAGTAAAATAAAATAAAGGTCTAGGGATGTAGCTCAGTGCAAAGGCCCTGGGTTCCATCTGAAGTACAAAATAAGCAAACACCTGCAGAAAGCAGTGTTCTGCTGTGAACAGAGTGTGGCCGTAGGGGTCAGAAACACCCAGGTAAGAATCCTAGCTTTGCGTACAGCACTTTACTCTGAGAGCTACCCAGTCATTGTGCATCTGGGTGGATCATGTATGGGGGTCTGAAGAACAAGTCCTCCACCAGTGGGGATGGGAGTGTCCCCTGGCACGGTCCCCACCCATGCCCTTCCTAAAGGCCCTGGCCTCTCCCATCCACCACAGTCCTGGGCTTCCGGCCCCACCTCAGCTCACAGGGAGAGTCTGTGTTTCATAGAGGAAGAGAAGGGGCCCTGGCTTTGGTGCCGCTTGGGACTGGCTCTGACGGTCACTGTCACCTGAGTCAGGTCAGTCCCTTGAGCCCAGGAGGTGGAGGTGGGCTTCTGTTCTGATGCAGTTGCCTCTGGGGAAGCCAGGCTGGATTTGAACCCACTCTCTTCTCTCTTTGTGTGACCTTGGCCAGGCTGCCCCACTTTCTGAGGGTCGGTCTTTCTTAGCCGTAAAGAAAAGCGGCCATGAGGGTCTGCTCTGTGAGTCTGCCTGATGAGAGGGTTAAGTGAGATGGTGCTTCTGACGCTTTCCCTACAGAGCCAGGCATCCATCAAGCCTAATTCACGTTTGCTGTCGCCGCTGCCACTCACTCTTGTTTTATTACATTTAAATTGTATTTTTCACAACCTGGTCCCAGCTTGTTCTGCCTTCCCTTCCTTACTTGTTTTCACACCTCCATACTTCAATATCAGCCCGGAAACCTACGGGCACCAGGTGTGTGCCTAGGCTTTTGATGAGTGTGGATTTCTGCTGAAGGTGAAGCTCAGTTCAGAAGATGCAGGAACTTGTAGTCCGACTAAATTCTTTCTTTCTGTTTTTTTTTTTGGGGGGGGTAGGGTGGAGGGACAGGGTTTCGCTGAGTGTTCCCGACTGTCTTTCAATTCACTATGTAGCCCGAGCTGACCGAGTGCTTGTGGTGATCCTCCTGCCTCAGCCTCTCAAGTACTAGGATTGTGTTATAAATGGCGCACGTAAAACCACTTGCTGGAGTCAGGCTTTTTGTGAAGAAAAGTCTATTCTAGAGACTAAAATCAGGGGCTAAAATAGGGGATAGATTCTAGCAGCTATCTGGGAAAAGCCAAGTTTATAATATCTGTGTGTAGATGGGCTGATATTGGGAGAGAGATAGCAGCAGCTAGCTGGGAGTGATTTCACCCTTGAGTGGATGGGCTCACACCAGGAGAGAGATATTAGGAGCTAACTGGGAAAGGAATTAGGCTTATGTAGGTATTGAAGGGGCTAAGGAATCTGGAGTGAAAAGTTTATGACTGAGTCCAAGGGCAGTCAGCAGGTGGGTGGACACTCACTGGACTTTTTGGCGTGGGGGGAGATTGTCTTCTGTTCACTGAGAAATAGCCTGTCCTTTGCTGAAAGCGGCCTGTTTGCTTTTGTCCTGTTTGTGAAGGACCCACTTAGGTCAGGCATGACAGATTGCTGGTGTGCATCCACCCCCTCTCCCCAGCCTTACTCTCAAGGAGTCCATCGCCATTAAAGAAGCCATTTACACACAAATCCCATCAGCCTGAGCTTGGCTGTAAGGAACTCATTTGCACCCCACAGCAGGGCTGTTGCTGACTTCAGTTCCTGACCAACAGCTGATCATCCTGCTGAAATCCCACCACTCAATTCGTTTCCTTTAGGCCTGCATTCATCAGGATTCTTTGGGTTGCAAGCGACAGAAAGCCAGCTCAAGCAAAAATAAATAAATTAAGTAATAAGTAAAATTAAAAAAGAAATTTATTGGCTCAGCAAGGAGAATTTGAGCAGCCACATTTTGCCAAAGGCAGGGGAAGCTGGATCTCAGGAGGAAGAGGCATCTGGCACTGAGCACCAGGATTCTCCTTCTGTCCTTGCCACTGCACAGGTGTCCCCCTTACAGCAGGTCAGCTTCCTCTTGGGTGGCTGTGTTAGGAGCTGTTAAGCCTCTGCCTCAGCCATGATTCCCCGAGGTGGCCATGAGCCTGTGAGCGACAGAATGGCAGCTACGGGCCTGTGTTGGCTGTGGGGCGGTTTTTATGTGCTGTGGACACAGAGGGCCTCACACATGCTAAGCATTCCTCGTGTGGGTTGATACATGTTCATAACACATCTTATTTGTTTTTTCATCCCCTTCTCTCCCCTCCTCCACTCCCTCCATCTTGGTCCTCTTCTCATCTGCAACAGACCTGTCTCCCTGTTTCCTTTTATCTATCTTTTATTTTACTCTTGAATTTATTTATACTTTGAGTTTCTCATATAAGAGACACCATGCAATATTTAAGCTTGTGTGTCTGATTTATTTCACTTAGCATTATGGTCTCAAGGAGCATTCATTTTTCTACGAATGACTCAAGTGTATTCTTTTTTATGGGAAAGTAGTACTCCATTGGGTATGAATACCACATTTTCTTTAATCCCTGCATCTGTTAATGGACATACAGGCCTCTTTCAAGATTTAACTATTATGAATTATGCTGATATAAACATGAGCGTGCATGGATCACTGTAATATGATGACTTTAACTCTTTTGGGAAGATACCAAGAGATAATAAATGCATAAGTACTCTGATTTGACATATACAATGTATTATGTATATCAAAAAATCAAATTGTTCTTTGTAAATATGCATAGTTTTAAACTGTGGGGAAAAAGGAAAGGAAGTTTGGACACAGACACACACACATGGGAAGAAGACTGTCCGAAGATAGACATCTAAAGCCAAAGAAAAGGCTGTTGAAGAAATCAGCCTCACTGACCTCTAATCCCAGTCTTTTGCCCTCCAGAGCTGTGAGAAAATACATTCCTATTGTTTAAGCTGAAAACAAAAATCATGGCAGTTGTGTTGATGAGTAGGAGAGAAACTACCCAAGAAGGGCTGGAGAAGAGGCTGCTAGATAGATAATACAGTCAAAATACTCCACAGGGTCTTAGAGGCATGGAAGTGCCCAGCCTTAAGAAGGGATTCTCTTTAACCCTTATCAGCTGCCATTGTGGGGGTGAAGATGACATCTACACAGAAGGGATGTGGCTGGGCACAGTGGTGGCCTCTAGTCTGGGCCAGGGGCCTGGGCTGGGAGTGGGAAGGTGGTACAAGTAGGCAACCTGGTATCTTCTTCACACTTCTGTTGGGAGTAAGCCTTTCCTGGGTCTCCCTTAATGAGAGAACAAGGACCCAGTGGTTAATTACTGTCAGATGATGCAATAAAAATTCCTCAGGAGCCCTGAGGTCCAAATGCCAGGAGGAAAGATCCAAGATCCAGAAGGGGCTTTCCTGGGTGGCTGCTGAAGGAAGAAGAGGAGCATGTCCTGGTGCCTAATGGTTGAGGCAGTCTCCAGCCAGGCTGGTGGCCATCATGGTCACAGGTACGGCTGGGCCAGAAGTGGTGGTTGTAACACAGGGCAAGGTGTGGGACACTTCTAATACAGTGACACCATCTTTGCAGTAACCAGAACCAACCAATCAAACAAGTGTTATTTTGGGCCAATCAGAAACTTGCTGTTTTCAATCCTTCATTTGAATCTGGCATGATTCATAGGACCAATCAGAAGATGCTTTTTGATCATTTGTATGTGGTACAATCAATCAAAAGACACTGTTCCTGATCCTTTGTTTACACAGAACAGGAAGTCAAAGGAGATTTTGATAGGATAGTTTACACATGGCTGACACCAAGTGAGTGAGTGATAGGATGACTATCCCAATGTCTTATTTGCATAAAAGATTTTTTGGCTACAAAAGACCCTTTTCCCCCTGTCCCTGGGCCCATTCTCACTCTGCAGAGTGTACTTATTTTCTGCCTTCAATAAGTGCACACCTTCACTGCCCTATCTGTGTCTTGTCCAACTCTTTGTTCAGGACATCAAGAACCTGGAAAGAAGCCCCATAGGACTTAGCACCTGGTAACAACTCTGACGGGGTCCAGATCTGTGGTCTTACCTACAGAAACAGTTGAAAGTACCTGGCCTTCCTGTGTCAGTGGATGAGCTCCAAGCACCCTGAGGCCCTACCACTCCTGGGCCCCCAGCCACATCCTTGAAGGATAGTGTGACGTCACTGCCCCGTGACCAAGCAAGGCCAGGCTGCTCTTGGCCACCTCAAGGTTGCCATGGGATCCCACTGCTCCAAAAGAAAATGCAGATGGTGGTTCTGGGTGGCCTCAAGATTGTGTGCCAGGTGACTACAAGAAAGTTAGTCCTTCCGGTTCACCTGGCCCAAGAGGTTGGCTGAAATTACCAGGCAGTGGCAGCCACCTACTGCTGGAAGAGAAAACAGCTTGTGAGGCTACAAAAATGCAGAAAAAAACAGGGGAAGAAAACTGACAAATACAGAGAGGCCCTGCAGACCATAGATTCCTGCTCTGAGCCCAGTAAAGGTTGTTTATTCTTAAAAAACTTAAAATTAAAAAATAATAAAAATATCAAGATCATCCAGAAGAGACTGGAGGTAGGGATCAAGTCCAGGCACAAAGCCAGGAATTCAGACCGGAAGACAGGCTGGGTAGGGTGAGTTAGGATCAGGTAGCAGTGGGACCAGCTCCCCTGAGGACCACCCAGCATACAGGCAACTGTTTCAAGCTTGGTTTTAAGGTCTGGCAGGAAGGCGGAAAGCAGCTGGATGGCCAGTCACAGGTTCAGAGGTGGCTCTGCCATGGCCCAGTGCAAAAGGCATGCCCTGAACCCTTAATGCAAACTGAATCGAACCACAGTTATAGATTGCATATTTAGAACTACAGTGGAATTTTCCAGGAGCAGTCAGAGCCAGAGAGCTCCGTGCAAGTAGACAAAAATCTGCTAATCCTTGGTATCAGAGGTCTTGGGAAATAAAGAACATATTTACAAAGATGATTCGAGGTCTTTATTTCTTATGCATCTTCTGATTTTTTTTCTTGTTTTGCTAAACTAGGTCCTGCCATGTAATCTAGGCTGGCCTTGAGTGCACTATGCAGCCCAGGCTGACCTTGAACTCATAGCACTCCTCCTGCCTTAGACTCCTAAGCACTGGGATGACAGGCATGCACCACTGCGCCTGGCTAGAGATGAAGAAGGTGACTTTTATGGTCACACTGGGGAGGTCAGAGGTCTGGGACCCTGGGTCTGCTCTGCACAGCCACCCAGCTGTCACCCACACTCTCTTTTGAGCATGTGCAAGTTGCCCTTCCTATGCTTGCTGCTTGCCAGACCCTGGGAGAAGCACTGTTTGTGCAGCATCCTTTTAACCTCTGAGGTCACACCTGTGAGTATTCCCACTGGACCGATGGGGACATCGAGGGTCTCGGAGTTAAGTCAAATGTCAAAGTCACACTGCTACCCAAAGTGATTAGGAATGTGAACACCAGAGGCTTGTGGTGGCTCCTCCTATTTTCCTGTCTCCAATCTGCTTTTAACTTTCTCTGGTGCCAACTTCTATTACTCACTTCTCCACACGAGCCTTGGATGTCCGCAGCTGTCCTTTCAGCTGGGACCAGGGGCCGCGTGGACTGTTATTAACAGATCTTTCCTCTGTCCTTTTTGAATTAAGTAGTATGGTCCAAAGTTTAGAGGCAGGAATGGGCAGACAGGCATTTCCCCTGGTTATGCAGTGTAATAGTCTGCTTGCTATTGCTATGAACAACATTTCTGAGGCTGGATATTCATAAGGAAAAGATTTATTCAGCTCACAGTGTGGGAGGCGGAAAGTTTCAGATTTGCCCTCCCCCCATTCAGCTTCTGTGAGGCCCTTGTGGTGGGGGCTTCATTGGGATGGAGCTGTGTGTGAGAGATCACGTGGCGAGACAGGAAACCAGAGCAATTCAGGGCCATGCTTTGGGATTCTTTTCCAGGGGGAGTATTGGGGAATCAAACCCAGATGTGCTCTACCACTGGGCCTTTAACCCTCAGTCCTTTAAAATTGTTTTAAAATTTTGAGGTGGTCTCACTGTGTTGTCTAGGCTGGGCTCGAACATGGGATCCTGCTGCCTCAGCTTCCCAGAGCAGGGATTACAGGCATGCGCCACCACACCTGGCCAGGTTTGCTGTTTTTTTTTTTTTTTTTGGTACCGGGGATCGAACTCGGGTCCTTGTGCTTGTGTGGCAGGCAGCCCAACCACTGAGCTAAATCCTCGGCCCTACATATGTGACTATGTGTAATGAATAGAGTGGGAAGGGAAAGATGGCTTGAGGAAGCATCTCAAATGAGTGCTTTTATACCTCTCAGCTTCTTGA
>NW_004624956.1:421297-479396 GCF_000247695.1 Heterocephalus glaber | reverse complement strand
TTTTTTTTTTTTTTGGTACCGGGGATCGAACTCGGGTCCTTGTGCTTGCGCAGCAGGCGGCAAAACCACTGAGCTAAATCCTCGGCCCAGGTTTGCTGTTTTTATAACTCACTTTCTCAGGAGCTAATACCTAGATCCTCTCAGAGCTTCATTAATCCCTTCAGAAAGCGCCACCACCAGAGATCTAACCACCTTCCACCAGGCCCTGCTTCTTACAAAAAGGCCACACTGCAAGCCAAGCTCTGGCACAGAAACCTCCCAGGTACAACTCACATCCAACCACAGCTTCTAGTTCTCTTGCTGTGTTAAGGTTTGGAAGCCATCTGTATTTCTTTTGCTGTCCATTAATCCATTTTTCTAGACTTTCTTGATTTTTCTTCTTACTCATATGTAAAACTTTAAAAAAATATATTAAGGAATTTTGTCCTATGCCTGTGGTATGCATCAAAAGTACTTTCCACACTTTGTCTTTTGAGTTTATGAAGGCTTTTTTCTATGGAGAAACATTATGGTAGTCAAATTTATCAATTTAAAATTTTATGACTTCTGCAATACATCATTCTTAGGCAGCTTCTCCTTACTCCAAGATTATAAAATAAAATTTCCTACATTTCCTTCCACTACTGTTTTGGTTTTGATCCCTCTGGAAAATTTTCTAAGTAACATATGAGCTAGGCACCTAATGTAAGTTCCCAACAACATTTATGGAATAATCGTCTTCTCTCCTGGTTTGAAATGCCACATTGATCCTACATTAGATTTCTGGATACAGTTAGGTTTATTTCTGAGTTTTCTATTTATTGGTTTGCCACTTGTACCACACCATTTAAACGATTGCAGTTTAATATCAGTTCAAAGAGCGGCGGCACAGCCTGTCCCCCTACTGTTCCTTTCCAGAATTCCTCTCGCTATGCCAGCTTGTTTTGTCTGTTTGGATTTGGGGGCAGTTTGTCTATTTACCCCTAAATTCTCTTGAGGTTTTTTTTTCCTATTTTAATTCCATTGCACTTTCAGATGAATTTTGGGAGAAATAATATCTTTATGATGTTGCTGTTCAAGTGTTCTTTGTTGGTCCTTACAGCTGTTAGTTTTTTCAAAAAGCATTTGCACACATCTCGCTAAGTTTGTTGATGGATGATCGATCTTTTTATTGCTGCTATAATTTATTCTTTCCCTCATCTTGCCTGGCTGGTGGTTGTTGTTTTGGCAACAATTTAAAATCTGTGATTCTGGGCTATGGTGGTTCAGGTCGCCTTTGAGTTTGATTTGACTCGGCTTCTGGTTCCCAACCCCAGTGTGTAGGAAAAAAACCCCAGCCCCCCTGCAGACAGCAGGCCTTTGAGGGTTCTCACCAAGGGAGGCCCTGTCTGTATACAAAGCACCTCTAGGGTATGTGTCAGGCATTCAAAAAGAGATTGATCATGTTGTGTATGTCATAAACAACCACTAATCTATAAATCTAACGTCTTTTACCTCACTGTGGGGTGACCACAGCAGGGCAGGACATGGCACATTAAATTTCCTTTCCTTCAATCTGAGACTTTTTGGATAGATTTATCTTTGGTGTCCTGACAATTGATCACCTTGAGGAAACTGAGGTAGCAGCCACTATTCACATGACCCTATTTTCTCCTCAAATCAGAGAGGCAATGGAATGTCCAGGGTCCTCCCAGGAAAATGGAATTTTGAGCCCCTAAGAAAATCCCTTCAATTCCTCTGGCGCTCCTCTGTTAGCATTCCCATCACTAACACTTGCTGGGCATCTGCTGTCTGTGCATCATCCTGTGCTGGGAGCCAGGACACAGAAAGGGGGAAGTCACCTTCCTGCCCCAGAAGCCCCAGACCCTGGGGGGAGGGAGGTAGGGAAAGTCACCCTAAGGGGCAAGGAGTCGCACTCACCAGAGCTGTACTGGGCATGCTCTGGCCACGCAGAGAAGCGGGGTGAGAATTGTGTTCCGGATCCAAGGCACTCGAGCTGGGTCTTGACAAGTGGAGCAAGACTGGCAAAGGTGGCTGGTGGTACCAGTACTCTGTCACCTTCCAGGTACCCTGGCTCTGCTGGAAGGATGGGCCTGGCTCTTGTACCCTGCGGCTGCTGGGGAGGGAGGTGGTGCTGCCAGGAGCCCATGCACCCATCTCCAATGGGGCCAGGTAGCTGAACGCCTTCCACTTTTTGCTCCTCTGGTGGAACATCTCCCAAATGTACCTGGCAGGCTCCACCGGGCTCCCCAGTGGGATGGACCCCAGTTTTCAGAGTGGCCACCTGCTCACCTGCCTTCCCTGCCCTGTCTCCCCACTTCCGGCTCCATGGGTACTTCCTCTGCCCTCAACAGGGCCTGTTTAGGGGGCTGGACCAGGGGGGCTCCAGGAAGTCAGGGCAGCCTGGCAAAGGCACAGAGGTTCGACCAGCCGGGTGGCCTTATTTAGTTAGGCGACAGAGGAAGACCAGGCTGCAGGGCCTAGGGCATGTGCTGGGAGGGTCGAAGGAGGGCGTGCCTTGCCAAGAAAAGCACTGCCCTTTATGGAGAAAGGTGTGGGGTCGGGGGATTGTCTGGAGAGCCTGGGGGAAGACCTCTTCCACACCTCTGGCGCTTTTGCCCAAGGCTCCGGCCCTAAGCTCCAGCTCTGCAGATCTTTCAGCTCTGCCAGCACCTGCTTCCGGCAGAGCACCTGCCGGGCTGCGGTGGGGCAGCGCTTGGCAGGGAGGGGCGGGGCTTGGTACGAGATGGGGGCTGGGCCTAGAATGGGCGGAGCCGGGGGCGGGGCCGGGCAGGGGGTGGCCTGGGGCTCCGCTGGGCTGTGGGTAGGCAGGGGTCCCTGATACCATGCCTGGTGGGCCGGCTGCAGATTGTTCCTGTGGGGTGCACAGATGGAATTTTCCTCTCTGCAGCTATGCCTCCCTTGCCCGCCTGCGCTCTGGGCATGAGGCTCATCTGAGACCTGCCACCAGGGCGTCATTGGTATTCCTGTCCTGTCGGCTCTGTCAATGAGGATTCAGGAGGCCCTGGGAGAGGAGGCTGGCAAGGACCAGATGCTTTTCCTGTCTGCCTGGATACAGAGCTGTTGGAGCAGGTTTTCTTTTCCTCCTATCTTGACTATTATTTCTTCCCCTCCTTCCCTCCCTCCAGGCCCTGGACTAAGCATTTAAGATTCAGCGATGAGTTGGACAATATCTCTGCCCTCAGAAAAAGCCTGGTCTAGTGAGGAACTAGAACATGACCCAAAAATTACAAGAGTGCCCAGCACTAGGACACAGTTATTTGTGTATTTTGAATATTGGTTGAATGAAGAAAGAAAAAGATAAATGGCTGTTGAGTATAAGGAGGAGGCAATCCGTGAGGGCTGCACGAAGGCCACATGGAAAAGCACTGCTGTCACCACCTCGCCAGGCCCTTCCAGACCAAGGCCTATGCCAAGCCCAAGAGAGACAGCCTTGCCACACAGAGGAAGCAAACCTGGCAGGAGTTAGAAGAGCTCAGAAACCTGCGAATGGTCCTTTCAGGGTTCCAGAGCAGCTTCTCTCTGCACCAGCCTGGGGCTGCTCCCTTCAGGACCCCGCACTGCAAGGAAGGAATCCCTCAGGTCAGGACTGAGGAGCACACTGTGGTTACCACAGAGGCTGATTTTCTGGGATCCTTGGCTGCCATGCTTTTTTTTTTTTCTTTTCTGTTACCGGGGATTGAATTTAGGACCTTGCACTTGCCAGGCAGGTGCAGCGCCACTGAGGTGCATCCCCAGCCCTGCCATGCTCTTTAATCCCCAGAACTTCCCAGGCAATCACTATGGCCTGTTGGAAAAGCAAGTGACCAGTGAACATTCAAGTCTTCCTCCTAAAGCTGGGAATTTGAGCTTGAATCTCAGTGCTTCTGTGGCAGGCTGTGTGACCTTGGGAAAGCCTCTTACCCTCTCTGAGCCTGTTTCCTCATTTTTTTTTCCTGGTACTTGGGAAAGCCAGGGAAGCACAGCGCCACTGAGCTACATCCACAATCCTCCTTGTTTATTTAAATGAGAGATTTCTATCCAGTAGAACTGGTGCAAGGATTCCAGATGAGGCATGCCATCATTACTATCGACTGTTCAAGGTGACTTTAGGCTGCCCAGGGTTGGCTCATGATGGAGGGTTGGCTGAATCATCGAGTAAGGAGACTTTCAGATAATTGGATGGGGGATGCCTTCTATCCACCAAGAAATGAGGGTGCTGGCAGTCAGCCCACTGTCAGCCTGCTTCAGATGGACCAGATGCTATTTTGGAGATGAGGAAAGACTTTCTCATGACACTGGCAGTTTGGGAGAAGATAAAAACCAGGAACTAGGAATACTGACTTGCTCCTGAACAGGGGCAGGCAAGCCAGCCACGTGTCTTCCCCGCTCCAAGTCGAATGCAGGCTGATCTGTAAACAGGCAGGGTGGAGGGAAAGTGCCTGTGGGCTTTCAGGCAGAATCATCCTCATAAAGACAACAGTCAAGCGTGAGACCTTGGTCTGTGACTGTTTTCTCAGATTCCCGGAGCTGGCAGTTTTCAAGAGAAGAAATGGGGCCATCTCCTCTGAGCTGGCCCTGGCACTGGGGAACCTTTCCCTGGAGACAGCCACACAGAAACTCATGTGGTGTTGTGGGTTGGTGGTGAAGGAGAATTTCTTCTTAAGGTACAGAAACAGTAAGGGCAAAGTTAGGATTTGTTTATTCTTATTTTGCACCTTGCTAATCGGTTGCCGGTCTCCCTCTACTGCAAACTTGCAAAAATAATTCTTACCTCATAGTGGCTGTTGCTAGGATTAAGTGAGAGAGCGAATGTGTAGCATCTGCCACAGTGGTCTCCTAGCACATAGTTGGTGCTCATCAAGGTGTCAGTTATGACCACGAGACATTTCACCACTGTAGAAGAGGGTGACATTTTCTTTTCTTTTTAGTCCAAATCTTCAGTTTTCCAACAGAGTGCTCATAACCATAACTTCAGAATAAAATCTTCACATAGAATGTCATTGGTTATCCCAGTGTCTTCATTTTACATATGAAGTAACAGGAGCTCAAAAGGAAACAGACTCGGGAACGTTACAGAGCTATCGGTGTATTAAGTGATAAACCAAGGATTTGTTTCCAAATCAGAACATGTCTCATTGGGTTACTTTCTTTTAAATAATGGCTATCATAAATATATTTCTACCATGTATCAGACTTGGTATTGGGAGCTATTTATATGTAAAAATCTCATTTAATTTTCAGCAACTCTGCAAACAATAATTAACCCCCATTTATAGATAAATGAACCAAGTCTTGGTAAAGAAATGACATGGTGTTGCCCTGCTAATAAGCGGCTGGGGCAGAGGATAAACCCTCATGAGCCTGACTCTAAAGAGCTAATTAGTCCATAAGCTAGGAGTTGCCAAGAAGGTCCAGGAGCGAGGGGCTGCCTGTTGACTCTGTAAACACAGCAGGTTCTTCACTGTCGCCATGTGGGCACCACTTCCTACCACCTGGAAGGCACCTCCATGGAGCAGGAAAGGCTTCAGCAGCAGAAGCAGGGGGATACCTTCTGCAAGGCCTGGGTACAGAAAGCTCCACTCTGCCTCTGGTGTGGGTCAAGTGTGAGGAGGAAAGGATGCTCCTGCACTTAGCCTTGAAGCAGTGTGAGGATGTGGCTGGAAAACAACTGATAAAACCTCTGAGTTTCCCAGGCAGGGGAAACCCATTCTGTACTGCTCATGTGTGCATGACAAAGATGCTCTTGCATCACCATGGCAACAGCAACACACCAGCATCCTGGAAGAGGCCAGAGCTGCTCTGTGGGGAGCTGTGGTCCTAGCTGGGTGAAAACAGCAGTGGGGTTACTGGGGGCTGGGGGAGGGGTGTCTCATCAGCCAGATTCTTTGTGCTTGAAGCTAGCTTGTTCTTTGGGTAGAAATATGTATAAAGGGTCCTTGCTACATCAAGCTGGCTATGTCTTGCAAGAGTCTAGGTGATGGGAGCTGGCAGAGAAGCTTTGGAGGAGCGCCTAGGAGGGCATGTTATTTCTCCTATGGCTTCCAGTAAGAGTGTTTAATAAGCAAGCTGCTGATGGACAGAACCTCTCTTAGGGCCCTGTCAGTACATCCTAATAGGGAATCTCATGGGCTTTGCTGCTTGCCAGCCCTGCCTGGCAGCTCTGCAACATTTTAGTTCTAAGGTCTTATGTTAGTCTGCATAACTTCTCCGAGTCTAAAAAATAAAGGGATGTCTAATGCTTCCCTTTGCAGGATGACATGAGCTAACAAAGGGGCAGTTTCTGGCATGTGATCAGTATTTACTTGCAGTTATTATGGAGTCCCCAGTTCTGTCAAGGAGATGGAGACTTGGCAAGGTGACCATCTCTGACTCCCTTAAAGTCAGGACAAGCTTAGAACTAAACTTTGAGTTTCCTGTGTGTGTCTCTCCTGCTCTCTCAAATCATCTGCCACTGTTCAGTGTTTGTTCCCTGCCTGGAGTCTTCCGGTATTCCCTGGTGACATCAGGTGTGGATCCCCCTGTGACACTGTGCCCACAGAATCTCACAACACTAGGCCTTGGGGATTGCCTGGCTCAGCTCCCTCTCCCTCATTTCCAGGCCAGGAAATGGAAGCCTCAAGAGGAGTCAGGTGCCTTGTTCAAGGTCACCCAGTAAGGTAGAAGCCATTACTTGAAGTGGGTGTTGCATTCACCTTAGCTATGACTAAGCTATAACTCCACATCTGCCTGAATCTCTTGGACATTTAATGCTGGGTTAAATAGATATCGGGAGAATCCATTTATTTCTATATTTACTTAGTATTTCAGTTGCAGTGCTAGTGAGCTGTGTTTCCATGGGAGTCAGAAATATTGATAGCTAACATTTGCACAGTGCTTTACAGCATATGAAATACACTCACATAGTCTTATTTAGTCCTCCCAGTCATCCTTCAAAGTAGTTGTAATAATTATCATTCTTTTATAGGTGAGGAAACGGAGGCTAAAAGTGACTAGCTCAAAGACAGTTCAGTGAGGCAGATTGAAGAACTGACTTACATTTGTGTGATTTCTACTTACAGCAAACTGGCCCAGCATATGTGGCCCCATTGCTGAACTGCATGTGGATATGTAGCTGTTCTCTGATGACCTGTTTTATTTTTTGGTACTGGGGATCAAACTCGGGACTTTCCGCTTGGGAGGCAGGTGGCGGCACCACTGAGCTAAATCCCTGGCCCTCTGATGACCTTTTGGAGAGGTGAAAGGGGAAGGAATCTATGGGGCTAATCCAGGCATTGTTTAGAAGACCTGCCTCCTTGGTGGTGAGGAGCTCTCCTGGTGGGGCTTTCCAGAAGCAAGGAAGTCAAATGGTGTGGAAGGCAGTCATGGTGCCTCTTTTGGTGAAGCTTTCTGGCTTCCAAAGTGGCTCCCAGATGGTCTCACAAGAGGCCCCAGGCAGGGTTGCATATGAGGCCAGGGAACCTGAACAATGCATCAAAAAGTTGCAAAGCCAATAGCAATGAAGAAAGATGAGGGTGCACAATTCCTGAACTCCAAATCTTCTCAGCTTCTCCTTAGAGCAGGTGAGTCTGAGTGGGAAGAGAGCGAGTGCCAAGGCTGGTCTGGTCCCAGGCAACTTCCTTGGTGGAGAGCGAAGTCAGGTGACACGCGTTTTGCCAAGTAGCTCACACACCAGGTCCCCTTACATGAATCAAGGTTTACATGAATCAGTTGCTCTCCACTCACATCCCCAGCCCTCATCCCTGGAAAGTTTCCTGTTGTATTGTTGCTCAGGGGAAGAGAAATCAGAGAGGTAATCAAGTATTTAAATTGGTTCTTGATTTTAGCAGGATTCTTTCATCTGCAGTTACCAGATGTTTACCCATATTTACAATTCAGTGAGCAGATAAAGATTGCTCGAGGAAGGACCTCAAAGAATCCAGGCTTCCATCACTGGAGGGGACCTCTGAGATGTGATGGTTGGCTTACTGGGTCCCTGAGCAATGAAGAAATGTGGGAGAGGATCCCTCTGCTGATGGAGAAAGGTTAGTCTGTGAGGGAAATAGGGGGAAAAGGCCCAAACAGTGCCAGAATTGTATACTTTGTAGAATTTCCTGAACCCAAATCCAATCCTCCATTCAATTCCAGGTAAAAGGTAGGACATAAATGTCATGTCTGACCTAAATGAGTCTTTCACAAACAAACAGGACAAAAGCAAACAGGCCACTTTCAGCAAAAGACAGGCTATGAACAGAAGATAGTGAACAGAAGACAATCTCCCCCCATGCCAAAAAGTCCAGTGAGTGTCAACCCACCTGCTGACTGCCCCTGGACTCAATCATAAACATTTTACCCCAGATTCCTTAGCCACTTCAATACCTACATAAGCCTAATTTCTTTCCCAGTTAGCTCCTAATATCTCTCTCCTGGTGTGAGCCCATCCACTCAAGGATGGAATCTCTCCCAGATAGCTGCTGCTGTTTCTCTCTCCCAATGTCAGCTCATCCACACACAGATGTAATAAGCTTGGCTTTTCCCAGCTAGCTGCTAGAATCTACCCCTGATTTTAGCCCTCAATTTTAGTCTCTGTTTACTGGCATAAACTTTTCTTTCAAAAGCCCATTTAAATGAGTGGTTTCACATGCACCATCTATAACAATAAACAGATTAATAGTGCTGCAGTCTACCTGGACCGGGAATGGGTCTAGACCCATAGGTAAAGGTAAAGGGAAGATTGCCATCACAGCTCATCAGAATCCAGGCCCATTTATAATGAAGTGCAGGATACCAGGACTGTTCTTGGCAAGGACCCACAGCATGTGCCTGGTGTTGGTTTAAGCAGAGGTGATTTACAGTGGAACCACCTGATGAAAACGTCTGCTCATGCACAACTGATTAATGACCATCAATGTTCGATTATGGGAAAATAATCTCTTCTTCCTTAATATTTTCATTAATACCTACCAGAAGATAATGTAAGAAATTAATAGAATAAATTATGGTTTTATGGGCCTCTATTGCCTTAGTGAAGGAATCTAAAGTTAAAGCAATCCTTTGGGAACACTGATCTCGTTCCCATGATGGGAACACTTATGTGTGTTAGATGTCACATCAGGCTTTGTGGATCTTTCTGAGAGGGGCAGAAGACAGAACTTCTTTCTTTGCAGTGTTTGTACAAAGACAAGCTGGATGGACACTAATGGCACACACAAGTACAGTCGTCCCTGTTATCTGTGGGGAGTGTGTTCCAAGTCCCCTGACACCATAGAGATTATCGAACACTATCTATACTATGGTCCCCCCCACACCTATGATAAAGTTTGATTTATAAATTAGGCACTGTAAGAGATTAGCAACAATAGCTGGTAATAAAATAGAGCAAGTATGACAATGTAATATAATAAAAGTTATGTGAATGTTTTTGGATCACAGTTGACTGACTGCAGGCTGCTGAAACTGTGGAAAGCAAAACTTTCCACGGGGGACTCTGGTTCATAAGCCTAGTCTCCCAGCCTCCCCTCAAAATACTGGAGGGCATGGTACAGGGAATTAAGTGAAAACACAGGCAAAGGTTGTGGAGTGCCAGGACATACCTGTCAAGCTCCTGACTTTGTTCTTACTATCCACGCTTGAGGTTGCTTTATTCCCTCATTTCTGCCTATCTGAATTCCACACACATTTCCAAAGGCCCAGGCCTCTCCTCCCCTGTGAAATCTCCCATGCTTGCATGTCTTTTTCCTCTGGCTCCTATAACACTCCCATCCCCCACTTCTGTGCACTGACTATTAGCCAGCTGTATGGCTGCTAATTATGTGTCCCCATGTTCACCCCCAAATTCTGAGCTGTCTGCCTAGGGCGAGAACTTGGGCTTCATTCATCCTCCAGCTTCCTTCCTCTCCTCTCCCTTGCAGAATGCTTTGTGCGTATTAAGTGCTCAAAAAATGCTTGTTAATTGCTTGCTTTAAAAAATATTATGCATATACTGCAAGCTATGCAAGAGATAACCCGATCACCTAAAAAAATGGAAGTGACACAGTGTCTGAAATCCCACCATTAGAGACATGTACCTTTGGAAAAGACTTTTTTCGTTCTCTAAAAAATACTTCTAGAAAAGAGAGTGCGCTGAATTGGTTTCATTATTAATGACATCAATTTTATTCTCCAATAGACAAGAATAGGGTTGGGTAGGAATACAGTTCAATGCTCAACCAACTGAGTGAGGCACTGTGTTTGATGCTGGGGTTCAGAGATGGCTAAGTCACAATTCTATCTTTGAAAAGCTTACATTCTAGGCACCAGAATATTTTAACTTCATCAGGTACCCTAGCAAAGCCAAGCTATGAACCACTTGGCCAACCATAGAGGATTCTGGGAAGACTTCCTGGAGGAGGGGCACAGCATAGCTCCGTGCTGTCTCTGCATGAGTGCTTCCTCCACTTCTCTACCCGTAAACTTTTCCAGGTGCCTCAAGATCCATCTCAGTTTCACCTCCTCTGAGAAGTCTTTCCTAATGCTCAAAGGCAGAATGAGTCCCTTGCTCCTTGGTGCTCCTAGGCCACCTTGCTGAGCTATATCAGTGCATTTTTCACATCTTATTGTGGCTAGTTGTCTCAGTGTCTCTTCTCTGCCCTTGATTCTCCAACCCCCATAGACTGAGCTTCCCACGGACAAGGGCCAGGTCCCATTTCTATCAGTCTTTCTACTTCCTGCCACGGAGCCTGGGCCACCATAGGTGGGGGCCTCTGCATTGTTCCAACAGACTGCAGACCTTTCTGACACCCTGGCAAGGAGCTGCATTGTGCTTTTCCAAGCCCCTAGTGAGTGCAGCTAGGGTGTAGGAAGCAGGATGTGCCTGCCAATATGAGTGACAAGCCACTTGCTGATTTTATTCAGTCCAGTGAGAAATTACTGAGAACCAATTCAATCACAAGAATTTAGGCACCATTACTGGAATATGTACTGGTGCTGCATATCAGATGTTTTACACACATGATCTCTTTCACTCTAACAACTTTGAAAGGTGTTATTTACTTCTTTCTATTAGCGGAGCAAAGGAGGCTCAGAGGGGTAATTTGTCCAAGGTCACATACTCCCATGGTGGTATGCCTCCAAAGTATGGCTGTTGGCTTCTGCTCCATTGCGACCCAGGGAAAAAGTATATCTGAGGACCAAGGGTCACACATGATTTAGAGTCTATGCAGGCATGTGGCACTCAGAAAAGTCTCCCTGAAGGTCACTGCAGGCCCGACAGATGGATGGGCCGGGAAAAACGAACAGAAAGAGCTTGGTACAACCTTGGGGGGCAGTGCATGCCTGGGAAGCAAGCTGAGGAGGTGGGGGCCTTGAGCAGCCGTCTGGAGGGGTCCTGCAGAGCTGGTCTCCAGGCTTCGAATGGCTCTGGTATGGGGCCTCACACTCTCCTGCCAGACCAAGTGCAGAGGTCTGTGCCTCTCTCTTAACCCTCAACGCAGACAATGCACCCTCCCTCAGCGTGGGCTGGGGTAGCTCTGTGCACCCCACCACACAGCTGTGTCAGCGGGGGCGGACTGGTCCTTTCTCCTGCACCTGGGTCAGGGAGGTGGTACCTTCCTCCCTAGCTTTGGAACAGGAGCTGAGTGTATGTGCGTGTGACTATGGACGTGCATGTTTTTCTGTGTCTGTGTATGTATGTGCGCGTCTGTGTGCATGTCTGTGTGTGCACTTGTATGTGCACGTGTCTGTGCCTCTGCTTGTGTGTCTGTGTATGATTGTGTATGTGTACGTGTGTCTGTGTGTGTACCTGTGTCTGTGTGTGTGCACACGACCCTTTCCCTCTCTTCAGGCGGGGGCTGGTCGCTCTCTCCTTTCTAGAGGAGCTGCGTGGGGATGGCTTCCTTCTCCTCCATTTAAGCTGGGACCGGTTTTTCCGCTCCAAACAAAAACGTGGGGAGGATCGGTTCCCATGCCCTTCCCTTACGGTCCCGAATCACGCGCAGGTGGCCGGAGGCCTGGCTCTCCCCACCAGAGTCCCTAAAGCACGGAGGCGGCGGGCACGTGCCGCTGGCTGAGCGGGATCTGCGGCGCAGGGCGGAGCCATATCTAGCCCCACCCACAAGACCCCGCCCCGCGTGGCTGGCCCCGCCCAGCGCGCCGGCTGGCTCCGCCCCGTGCGCCGCGGCTGTCTGCTGGGCTGGCGCGCGGCCGTGGGAGCTTGGTGCTTCAGCTTCCCTCAGCATCCTCCCTCAGCAGCTTACCTCAGCAGTCTCCTCAGGATCCTCCCTCAGACTCCCTCAGCCTCCTTCAGACTCCTTCAGACTCTCAGCCTTCCTCAGTCAACCTCAGCAGCCTCCCTCAGCCCCCTTGGCCGCGCTCTCCCCGCCGACCCCGGCCCCCGGCCAGATGATGAACTTCCTGCGGCGCCGTCTGTCTGACAGCAGCTTCATCGCCAACCTGCCCAACGGCTACATGACCGACCTGCAGCGGCCCGAGCCGCAGCCCGCGCCCCCGCCCGCCTCGGGCGCGCCCCCCGCCGGCCCCCCGGGCCCCGAGCGCCGCCCGCCCGCGCAGCCCAGCCCGGCCCCGGCGCCCGCGAGCAGCGGCAGCGGCGGCGGCGGCTTCTTCAGTTCGCTGTCCCAGGCCGTGAAGCAGACGGCCGCCTCGGCGGGGCTGGTGGACGCGCCCGCGCCCGCGCCCGCGCGCAAGGCCAAGGTGCTGCTGGTGGTGGACGCGCCGCACGCCGACTGGTGGGTGTCCCCGCGCGGCCGGAACGCGGGCACGGGCCGGGACGGGGACGAGGATGGGGGCAGCGCGGCCTGGGAGGCGCGGGTGACCTGTGGCGACCGGTGTTTTGGGGGGCAGGGGGCGGGGATTTTTAATTTTTTGACCTGGACCCTTGAGCCCGAGGTCAGGTGCAGCCCCAGGGGACCACTGCGCATCCCCGACGTGGCGACGCACGCGTGCCCGGCCGCTTCCCTCCGTTGGAGAAGAATGAAATGACCGTGGCCGTATTCTGTGCACCAGGGAGGGAGTGTATGGGTTTGTTTTTTTTGTTTTTGCTGCGCGGTGTGTGTGTGTGTGTGTGTGTGTGTGTGTATGTTGGGGGGGGAGTCATGGTGAGTTCTTGCAGCTGAGAGATGACCTAGGGGCATAAATGATCCACCTTCATGGAGTCGGTGGAAACTTAAATAATGGGTTTTTTTTTTTCCTTTTTAAAGGGATATGCGGTATTTTACCAACCTAGAATGGCAAAGCCTGCAAAAACTGTTTCATCTAGTTGGGAAAAGCACGAATGAGATCCATTTAAATTAATTAATTAGTAAGTTCTGGTGGGTGTAGCAGGGAGTTGGGATGTAGCAGATAGTGATGGTGGAATTGACTGATGAAGGCATGAAGAAAAGAAGAGGCCAGGAATTTGGGGTGCTTTTTCTTCAGGGTTACAGAAAGTTGTTTGTAGGTTGGTTGGATGGGTTTTTTCCTCAGGGTTTGAGGTCGGAGCCTGGCCCTGAGCGTTCCCCCCAAGAGGGAGGCGCACACAAGAGACCAGAAGGCTGTTGATCTCCTTTCCTCTTAGGCGGCTTCACTGCTTTGCTCTGTCTGTTCTGGCAGTGGGAGACTTGGAGGGAGGGAGTGCTGGGGCGGGCTGGTAGGAGTGATGAAGATGTGCGAATGTCTTCCTGCTCATGTGACCATTCCAGAAAGTCAACTGGGAGACTGATGTGGTTGGCTTTTTTCTCTTCAAGACTGTAGAGTAGAAAAGACCTTTGCTGTATGCAAGAGGGTTCATAAGAAAAGTGTGGGAGAATTCTGTGGTGCCAATGCCTCCCCCTCCCAAGTTGCTCCAACTAATTAAAATCAACAAGTGCTTTTTAAGGGGGAGGGGAAGAAGGTAGCTAAGCTGTACTGATCATTCCTTATATTCCAGACTCTGTAGCAGGTACTTTCAATGTAATAACCCATGGTTACCTCACCACGAATTGAGGCGTAGAAAAAGCAAGGGATGTGTTCACAGTCATACAGCCAGCAAATAGTAGATTCAGGATTTGAATTCAGGCTGGTTTGACTCCAGTTGCCTGGCCCCTATGTTATATCTCACTGTTATTGTATCATCATTAGGAGGATTAGTAATAAGCTCTCACTAGGAGCTAGGTAGCTGGAGATGAGGGGGTCGCTTTTGGAGAAGTCACACTCAAACTTGGGAGATGAAATAGATACATGAAACAGTTGACCAAAAGGAATCTAGAATTATTGGTTGGGACTAGTGTTTCAGGAATTAATGAGAGCCAGAGTTACTAGAGAAAGCTTCACACAAGATGAGTCTGGAAGAAAGCCCAGGAAAAAGGAGGAGAAATGAGAATTGGTGTTTAATTCTTCTAATCAAAATCTTACCTGTGTGTGCCTTGCCCTGCTCTTTCATCTCACTGAAGCTATTTATTTGAGTCTGATTGCTAGTGAGGTGCCTATAGGTAGGTAGATAATTATTTGTATGAGTGTTCTGAGACTGCTGCAGATCTGTGTGTAGTTAGATATGCTTCAGCAGATAGAGATGTGAAACTCTCCTTGGATAGTAGTATTTTGTAGGAAGAGTGCTTGGCATAAACCAGAGAATTTGTCTTGCCCTGCAGACTAGACTTCTGATGGAAGTAATAGAAGCCACTTTCTTGTGGGCTGACTCCCAACTGCTTTCTGATTTTCTCTGAAGTAGTAACATTGATTTATTAAAACTCATAAGCACAGTTTGAGTCTAGTGCTTGACAGCAATTTGGTGCTTCTGTTTTGGTGCTTAACAGCAATTCCCAGAATTGCAGTTTGTCTCCTTCCAGTGCATGTCTTCTAAATTTGTTGAAAACAACTCAGCTAAGTCTTGATGAATAGTTTTATTGGAAGGTCTGTGTGAATTGAGGAGCTGGTGTCTGCTTGTGATAAGCACAGTAACTTACAAAGGTGCTTTTTTCTCTAAAGACTGACTTTAGTAACTTTGTCCCACTATTTAAGCTATCTAGATAGTATTCTGTAAGCAGGTGTCATATATGCCCAATGTAATTTTTCTCATGCTTGAATAGGAAGTCAGAGTGTAGTATTCCAATAGAATTTTAGAATATCGGTCCCGTCTGAATTATAAAATGCTGAAGAGGGTTTTAACAAGCATTTAAATAGTTGGAGATTTAAAAGAAAGATGTATAATAGGTAACCTCTCAGAGAATCCTTAATACACACAGATTCTTTTGAATTTTTCTAAGTGTAATTGTAGGCAGTGTAATTTTGACACCTCACTATTGACTAGGTTGATGGGAACATTGGTGAGTGTTTCTCTTTCTTTCTTATGCTTGAAATATTTTCATTGGTTGCCTGAGGTCTGGAGACTACTTCACACTAAAAGATCATTGAAAAATATTTGTGTACCACTAAAAAAATAAAATCAAGGGCTGGGGATTTAGCTCAGTGGTTCTGCTGCCTGCCTTGCAAGTGCGAGGTCCCGAGTTCAATCCCCGGTAATCCGCCCCCCCCCCATCAAGCTCCTTATATGTGTTATCAATTATTATACTGCCAGAAATTTCATGTCTTCTTTTTAAGATTCATACCTAAATTTGAAGTGGAGTTCAGATTGCACTTTAATGATCTTTACATTTAAACAAGGAATAAGTGCCCATGTGTGTGTGCTCTTGTTTCTTCTTGTTCTGTCCTGTCACTGATAAGTAGATTTTTCTCTCAGATTTGCCCTGCTCCCATTCCAATGATTCTGAACCCAGTGACCAAGTAGGCATTTCATCCTGCCAGATTTCAGTGTTTGCCTTGAAAATTAGTACAGCACAGACACTTTTGGTTATCGAGAGAGTGCAAGTATTTATTGAGCACATTTGCTGTATAAGGTACCTTTTCTAAGAAAAATGAGAAATAGTCTCTGCCTTCAGAGGGCTTACTCTCCAGTGAGGTGGGTAAGATAAATACATTTTTTAAAAAGCTTGTTAAAAACTATCCCTTGTGTTTCAGGTATGGTCCTTGGACTAGCAGCACTGGCATCAACTAGGAACTTTTCAAATTGTAGAATCTCAGGCCCCATCTCATACCTACTGAATTTGGAACTTTCATTTGAATGAGCTCCCCACATGATTCATAATCAAATTAAATTTGAGACACATTGAACATGTGTGATATGGCATATGTAATTCATGTTAAAGGCACAGCAACACCAATTACTTGTCATTTATTGAGCAATTGCTATGTTATTATAGGATTCTTAGAGATCTCATTTACTGTTCATAGTAGCAGTGTAGTGCTATAGCAACTTAAAAGAGAGATGGATGTGAGCTAGAGGAGGACTGAAAGACTTCATGGAAGAAGTGAGATTAAAACTGAGCCTTGAATAAATTTGAGTAAAAAGAGATAGGTTTGGCTGAGCCTGGCCAGTGGGTAGCATAAAGAAAATACAGTGGCGGAAAAGGACACAACAAAGAGACTAAGTTAATGCATTATATAGGTAGCACCTGTTTCTGTTCCATTCTTTTCTGGTCAGCCTTTGAGTATTTTATTAAGAACAGGGGTATTCAAAATACAGTAGCTCATTTGGACAAGTGCTTGTGAGTAGTTCTAGAAAACTATTTGGATTGGAACTTGGTAAAAGCTCAAATGGAGGTTGGGGCTTCTGTCTGCTAAATAATTTATTTATGTGTCCTATTTCAAACAAATAAAACATACTCATGCCATGGAGTTTCACTGATCATAGCAACAGTAGTTTATTCTTTAGAATTCTGGGATGTTAGAGCTGGAAGGGCATCTGGGTTACTTTATAAATGGGGAAATCTTGGTCTGAAAAGAAAAAGTGATTTGTTCAGGGTTACTCAGCTAATGGCATAACCAGAGTTAGATTGTAGAACTTTGCTCTTTGTACTAAGCTTTTTTTTTTTCTTCACTATTCCACAGTATCTCCATTTTTACAGCCTTTCTACTTTCCTAATTTTTCCTTTTTCCATCCCTGACTCTTGTGGAATTGTTTGAAAAAGAACCACATGAGAAAGAACCATATATCACACTATAGCCAGCAACCATACTCTTCTGATTTGTATTATAGTTGCTTCAGCAAAAAACATTCTAAAGTGGTTGAAAGAGATTCTTAGAGACCTAGTCATCAAAATCCAACAATCAAAAAGTTAGTAGGTCCTGTGTTACATGATGACCTTCTATATGTCCCTCTCTAACATTACTGTGTTTTTGTACCCAAGTTCTGATCTGTAGTTACATTATCATTTGTAACTTCTTCCCCAGTAAAAAGGAATGGAGGACTAACCAGACCGTTTCCCAGAAGTTTATACCTTCCCCTCAGATTTGCAGAAAAATTTTAACTGGGATATGGTTCAGTGCACTTGAGTACCTAACACAAGCCTGACTGCAAGGATGAGTTGAGCACAAGCCTAGTCTCTCAGGATCTTACGGTGGATGGGGAGGGGAGAGGATAGGCATTTAGACAGAATTTTAATGTAGTATGGTAATTAGTTGCACAAGGTATACAGGAACACAGAGATAGGTTATTCTGGGGAATGAAGATGTGGTTAGAAATGTTCTGTAAAAGTGAGTATGCCACGTTGCATCTTTGGAATATGATTCTCTGATATAGACATTCTCTAACACCCTTTCCAACTCTGCAATATTTCTACTGTATATTTTCTGTGCCATTTTCTCTCAAAAACTTTAGCTCAGTAATTTTTTTCTTGGGTAATGCCTATAAATCTTTGGAAGCATTATGTATCAACAAATAACAGCATTTCATTGAGTGAGAAGCACACCTTTGAGTCCTTTCCATTTAGTACATCCTTCTAACAAGTGTTGCTACTATGTGTATCCTGAAAAAAGGTTAATCCTGTAATATCTGCTGTGGATTTTTACTCATCTAGGCTGGGAATTGGGAATTTTTAGTTGAATTCCTCTCTCCCCCATAGACCTAAGACCTTTTATATACATATACTAAATTGTCAAGTGGCATTTATTTCTCAGTTCCTGCCATGTGGTCTATGCTTTATAGTTTACACAGCTATTCATATCCTTGTCTCATTTTATCTTCACAGTGGTTCTGAGCCTAGGATATCCATTTCATAGATGCACAGAGTCAGAAAGGCAGTCACTTGCCCAAGAGTAGTGAGCTGTTAAGCTCAGGTATCCATATCTGAGCCTAAACTATCTGCAATAATATGCCAAAATTTCTAGCAGAATTAGTTGACAATTTTTTGTTATAAAAATTGTTTCTCTTGAAAAAATACTTGCCACATGATTCATTTAAATAGTTAGCATCCCACTGCTTTTGAAATTTAATTTACAAAAACTTGATATGAATAACATTTTCAGGATTGTATCTCCTGCATGGGGTGAGGGTATGGTTAAATGCAGTGGCCTCAGGATGGAGGATTGCAGTATGGTGTGTGTGTATGTGTGTGTGTGTGAGTGCTTTGTGGCATTTCCATTATGTGTGCACCTCTAATCTTGTGAGAGAGACATTCTGCATTGTTACCAGGTGGTATACTGTCATACTTTGTTTTGGCTTCCCATGTGGCTACAACTGGGTACTAGAAAGCTATCATACCATTTTATAGAGAGGGGAGGATAATTCAGAAGACTTTCTTGTTTTTCAGACAGTGCTTCCATAAGCATGAAGAGGTGGCTTAGAATAGGACAAGTGATGTATGGTGGAACAAAGTGAGCAGATACCACAGGTCCCTGCACTGCCGTGATGCTCATGCTATATGACTAAAAATCAGTGGAAGTTTACTAGCTTTGGTGTCTGTCTCTTAATAGCAAGAATTTCTGAAATTTTAACCAGTTCACTGAAATTTATAAAGTAGATTAAGATTATATTCAGTTACCCTGTGCTTTTCTCCTTCTTCAGTAGTGTGAAACAATGTGCAGACTGGATTGAGGCTCAAAAGACCTAGGATAGAGGTCAGGCTTCACCATTAACCATTTGACCTTAGCAGAGTTACATAATCTCTCTGAGCCTTCTCCCTGTCCCCATTGGACAATTTTCACTGGGGGTGTGCTATATGCTAAACACTATTTAGGTTCTGGAATAAGACAGCCAAAAATTAGTTTCCTTATATATAAAATGGAAGTAGCAGTACTTATATCTCAAAATACTGTTGTGAAAATTAAGAAAGATCCTAAGGAAACACTTTGTGAAAGATTAAGAGACCTTCTTGTTTTCAGTGGCAGGTACCTTGCCTATTTTGGTTCATCTTTTTGAATTCTTCAGATTTATTTATTTATTTTGTACACTTTAGGGATGGATAATCTTGATTTGTAATATTTTTCTTTAAGAGCCATTGCCTCAAAGAGAATATCATTGAATGTTTCTTTTATATTTAAAAAATGAAATACAATTTGTTTTTTTTTAAAGAAAGAAACATTACCCATTTAACTCAACTATATTTAATAGGGACAGTATCACATAAATATTTAATAAAGTACATAAACTCTAAAATAGTTCTACTTCATATTCTCTTGTGACTAAGGTAGAATGCCTAAGAAGGAAACAAAGGAGAGAAATATAGAGTATGCCTTTAAAAGGTGATGCCTGTGTTCTTTCCCCTATCCAAGCCACCTTTTGCATTGCTTTCAGAATATTGATAAACAAAAGTATCCATAAATCTTATGACATTAATTTCCATCTTAACATTGTTCTCTAACACACATTGCTCATTATGCTTATTTACAAACTGGCTCCAGCTGTTCTTTTCAGACTCATTTTCCATTGCTCTCAAACAATCACTTTGCTATGTACTGTGGATTATCCTCTCCTGGCACTTATACTGGATATTGAAGAGACTATGATAAGAGTGCCCCATGCCCTTGTTTGGAATGTTCTTGGTCCTGCCTTTCTCTTAACATTCATTTTTCTTATTGTGTTCTCAGAGGGTGAGGGTATTACCTTTTTAAAAAGAGCCATCCCTTCCTGCCTTCTCTATGATCTTGCTACATTTTCTCATTCCTTCTTTTTCCTTCTAATGGTTTTTCTAATGGTTGCTGCTTCTCCTGGTTGTTCCATCCTTGTACATAAAGAATCAAGTGGGAAAGATCGTGGAGTGGAGAACAGCAGGGAAACAACCTTTCTGAGATTTGGTGTCCAGACACTGGAATATAGCAATGTGAGGAAGAGAAGGAGGGAAATGGGTCCCTGGGACCTAGCAAGGATCTGAAGCAAGAATTGAAACCTATGGGGAGAGTGAAGAGAGAGACTTCAATGAAGAAGAAGGAGGTAGCAAGTGGCACTTTCTCCCTGAGCCCCAACTCACTGTGTGGGAAGGGCAGCTCAAACCTGCAGATGCACAGTGACTACTGGCAACCCCAGAGGCCTCCATGGAGAAAGGCATCAGTGAAACAGAGCAGTAGACATAACAGACTGCAGTGGCTGGTGAGTTATTTGAGTTCAAATGTGCCTCAAGAGAGAGTGATTGGCCGGTAGCCATCTTGGAGAGGGCCCAACTAAGCTTAGAAATCAGAGCAGCTGTGGGCTGGCTCCATCAGGGTGAGGCAGAACTGAGTTCAAGTCTGCAGGACTTCAAGAAACCAAGTTCAAGCCGGCAAGATGGCACATGTGGTGTTGCAGGCTGTCACAATGGGTTCCAGCCTCACAGCCAGAAACCAGCCTGACCTTCAGAACTAAAGGTGCAGACTTGCTGGGATTATCCACTACCCTGCCGTAAATCTATGGCTGGCTTGTTGGGATTAATCAATTGGTTCTGGACTCTCTTCCCACTTTGTCTACCAGTGACAGAGAGACATGTCTTGAAGTAGACTTTTTTTCTTTTTTTCTATTCTTGTTTTTGTTTTGTTTTCTTTTTTCTTGATTGTTCTTGTTTTTATACAAATGGGAACCTTGTTTCTAGTTTCATTTTGTTATTGTTCTGTTCTTTGTTTTATTTCTTCCTTCTCTCTTTCCCTCCTGTCTTCTTCACCAGTTTCCTAAAGTTTGCCTAATATTCCTTCATTCTCCAGCCTTGCTTATAATCTCTTCCTCTTTGTCTATTTCTCTATTTTCCCCCCAACCTCTTTTAAATTTTCTCCCTTGAGAGTAAAATCACCATACTGAGGGCATATTTACTGAATACAATTTTCTGGTTTGTTTTAGATTTTGTTATATAACAACAAATCTAGTTTATGTGGTTAAAGGTGGCAAATTAATAGTTACCACACTGTCATTTTTCTAGGCTGTACTTGATGCTATTGTTGTGGCTGATTGTACTACTTTAGCTAAGGTGACATAGTCGTTCTAATTGGTTGTTCTTTCTGGTGTGCCAAGATTGAGATTGCCTAAGGGTCATAAACAATATTATAGGCCAGTGCCAGAGAACCAGGGGCTAGGCCAAATAGGCAACAACTTCTCATCCCCAATAAATTGAAGAGGTAGGATCTTACAACAGACTCAAAATCCAAAAGCCAGGTACACCTGGAAGACATCTCTGAGAATTAGTCATTTCCTAAAGTTTCTAAATACTAGAAATAAAGCTACTTACCATAAGCAATTTACAAGCATCAACCTAGGAATTAAACTAAAAAAAAATAGAAAATGAGAAGACACTTAAGCAAGATGCAACCCCAGACTTCCAGATCACCAAACCCAGGGGCCAGTGAGGTGGAACAATTCAGAACCTACCCACCTGGACTCTGAAGTGGTAACAGTGAAAGTAGCAAAGCAGATGAATGAGGTTCTAGAAAAAAATAAAATCAGAAATAGTTTCTCAGATAACTACAGAGATGGTGACCATAATGAAAGACATGGTTAGTGACTCTAAGAGCAGATATAGATAAAAAAAAAATAGAGGAGTTTAGGACAATGATGGAAACCATGAACACCCAACATAGGAAAGTAATGGAATCCATGAAACATTCAAACTGATATGCAGGATATTAAAAGTTTCATTGAAAGTATACACAGCAGAATGAGCCATTGTGGAGACAGCATATCAGATATAGAAGACAGGATTGTGGTTAGTGACTATGAAAAGAAAAATAGCGAGGGAACATGAAAAATCAATCCAACAGCTGCTAGATAATACAAAGAAGAATAACAACATTGATCTGAGTTGATGGAAAAGCAGGAGATAGTGCAGATGCCATAAAAAAACCCCTGTTAATAGAAGTAATGGCAGAAAATTTCCCAAACTGGGAAAAAGAATTGACATACAGATAAATGAGGCATATAGAACTCCAACTAGCCATGATGAAAATCTACACCAAGACACGTAATAATCAAGATGCCAGAAATTAAACACAAGAACAGAATATTAAAAGCTGTTAGAGAAAAGAAACAAATCATCTATAAAGGAAAGCCTGTCAGAATCAGAGCAGACTTTTCAACATAAACCCTTAAGTCAAGGAAAGCTTGGAGTGAAATATTTCAAGCCCTAAAAGAAAACAACCTCCAGCTCAGATTGATGTACCCCACAAAACTATCTTTTAAAAGTGATGGAGAAATGATACTTCCATGACAACACCTGAAACCGCAAGAACTTCATAAACACATAGAAATTAAATAACATCTTCTTGAACAACCAATGGGTCACAGATGAAATTAAAGAAGAAATTAGACAGTTTGTACAATTAAATGATAATGCCAATACAACATACCAGAACTTTTGGGACAATGAAAGCAGTCCTATGAGGAAAATTTGTAGCCATAAATTCCCATATCAGGAAAATAGACTGAACTCAAATAAACAACCTAATGTTGAACCTCCAGCTTCTAGAAAAAGAAGAGTAAGTCAAGCACAGAGCTCATATAAGGGAGGAAATTATAAGATCAGAGCAGAAATAATGCAATGGAGACTAAGAAAACAATACAAAGAATCAATGAATCAAAGAGTTGGTTCTTTGAAAGATTAAATAAAATTGACAAACTCTTAGCCAACCTTACCAATAAAAGAAAAGACTCAAATCCATGCAATTAGGACTGAAAAGGGTGAAATCACAACAGATCCTGCAGAAATCCAGAAGATTATCAGTACCTAATTAGAGAACCTGTATTCTGTAGAAAACACAGAAGAAATGGACACATTCCTAGATAGATATGAATTACCAAAGCTGAATCAAGAAGATATAAAAATTCCAAATCAATGTCCAAGAAATTGAAGAAGTAATTAAAAACCTACCAACAAAGAAAAGCCCAGATCCTGATAGATTCACTGCTGAATTCTACAAGAAATTTAGAGAAGATCTAATGCCTCTGTTTCTCAAACTCTAATGAAATCAAAAGGGAAGCAGTACTCCCAAATTCATTCCTAGAAGCAAGCATTATCCTGATACCAAAACCAGAGAAGAATCCAACCAAAAAAAGAGAACTATAGGTCAATCTCTCTAATGAACAGAGATGCAAGAATCCTCAATAATATACTGGCAAACAGAATGCAGGAAATCATCAAGAAGATTATATACCATGACCAAGTAGGATTCATCCCAGGGATGCAGGGATGGTTCAACATACACAATTCAATAAATGTAATATACCATATTTACAGAGTCAAGGACAAAAAACATATGATCACCTCAATAGATGCAGAAAAAACATTTGACAAAGTCCAACACCCATTCATGATAAAAACCCTACAGAAAATTGGAATAGATGGTATTTATCTCAATCTGATAAAAGCTGCCTATGACAAACCAATAGCCAACCTCATACTAAATGGACAAAAATGGAAAGCTTTCACTCTAAAATCAGGAGCAAGACACTCTTAATCAGTGTGGTTCTGGAAACAGCCAAGGCAATTAGATAAGAGGAAGAAATAAAAGGAATAAAGATGTGAATGGAAGAAGTTAAATTATCATTATTTGTGGATGATATGATACTCTACATAGAAGACCTCAAAAACTCCACCAAAAGAGTTCTAGATTTAATAACCAAATTCAGTTCCATAGCTGGATGCAAAATCAAAAAGTCAGTAGCATTCCTGTACACAAATAACAAACTTACTGAAAGAGAAATTAGTGAAACCACACCTTTCACAACAGCATCCAAAAAAAAAAAAAGAAATACCTAGAAATTAATCTAATGAAGAAAATAAAAGACCCTTACATGGAAAACTGCAGTACTGTGAAAAAGGAGGTCAAAGAGAATATCAGATAATAGAAAGATATCCTTGTTCTTGGTTAGGAAGAACCAATATAGGGAAAATGGCTATACTTCCAAAACTGTTATACAGATTTAATGTAATCCCAATCAAAATATTAATAGCATATTTCACAGAATGAGAAAAAATAATACTAAAATTCATTTGGAACCAGAAGAGACTTAGTATAGCAAAAGTAACTCTGGACCACAAAGGCAAGGCAGGGAGGATCACAATCCCTGACTTGAAATTACGCTGCAAAGCTAGTGTAATAAAAACAGCATGATACTGGCAAAAAACCCTCCAAAACAAAACAAAACAAAATACCCGAGGATAAATGGAACAGATTAGAAGATACAGAAACAACTCCAAACATACTCAGCCACCTTATCTTTGACAAAGGAGCCAAACAATTTCACTGGCAGAAAGCCTGTTTTATAAATGGTTCTGGAAAAACTGGCTTTTCACATGCCGAAGATTAAAACTAGACCCTTATGTCTCACCATGCACTAAACTCAAATCAAAATAGTTCAAAGGTATTAATATTAAAGCAGAAAGACTAAATCTACTGGAAGATAGAATATGTAGAACTCTTGAAGACATTGGGGTAGGCAAAGCTTTATGTACAAAACCCCAATTGCACAGGAAATATCACAAAGAATTGATAACTGGGATCTCCTTAAGAAGCTTTTCCATAGCAAATGAAACCACCGAGTGAAGAGACAACCCACAGTGTGGGAAGCAGTTTTTGCCAGCTCTTCCTCAGACAAAGAACTAATATTGAATATATAAAGAACTCAAAAAAATATCAGACCCCTCCACATTTAAAGACCGAATCCAAAAATGGGCATCTGAAATGAATAGACGCTTCTCAGATGAAGTAGAAATGGCAAATAAATATATGAAAAAATATTTAACATTGCTGGTCATTCAAGAGATACAAATTAAAATAACACTGAGATTCCATGTCACTCCAGAAAGAATGGCTGTTGTCAATAAATCAGCCAATACCAAATGCTGGCAAGGCTGTGAGGAAAAAAGGAACCCTTTTCCATTGTTGGTGGGAGTGTAGACTGGTGCAGCCACTATGGAAATCAGTGTGGAGATTCCTCAAAAAACTAAAGCTAGAGGTTCCATTTGAGCAGGCTCTTCCCCTTCTTGCTATCTTCCCAGAAGAACTGAAAGCATCATAGCACAGTGATATATGCACACCCATGTTTATAGCAGCACAGTTTGTAATAGCTAAATCTTGGAAACAGCCCAAATGCCCATCAACTGATGAATAGATAAAAAGATGTGAGTGTTTTTTAGATTAGCACAATGGAGTACTACTCTCCGTAAGTAAGGATGAGCTTGAGACATTTCTGGCTAAATAGATGCACCTTGAGACCATACTCTTAAGTGAAATAGATCAGACACCCATGTTTAAATACCACATTGTTTCTCTGGTGTGAGAAACCAAAGTGGAGATAAGGACCAAAATATATAATACATGTTGAGAATGGGAAGAAAATGTTCAAATGAGAAAGGAAACGAGGGAGGGAGGACGGGAAAAGGAAAGAAGGGACAAGAGAAAAAGAGAATAGAAGGAAAAAATTGGAAACAAAGCTTTTGTAAATAAGGGGAAGAGGGATTGAAAGGAGGGTGGGGGAATGTGAAAAAAAGAAGCAAGATGTATTGTGTACAGATACAGATTCCCTATGATGAATGTTACCATAATGCATATCTAAAATGTACCAATAAATATTTTGCTTAAAAAAAAAGAATCAAGTGAAAAACTGCTCTTCACATTATTTTTTGTTGTTGTTTGTGTTGTTTTGTTTTTTTTAGCTGTTCTGGGGCTGGAACCCAGAGCCTTGTGCTTGCATGAAAGTGCTCTATCACGGAGCTACATCCCCAGCCATGCTCCTTACCTTCTTCATTAATTCTCACTAGTGTCCCCACTTCCTTTTTCCATTTTTGCACTTCTTCACTGACATTGGCTTCTGCTTTTTCTGTAATACTAAATTGTTCTGTCTAGGGAACCTGATTGTTAAATCCAGAGGAAGGTATCAATCTATACCTTTATGATATGTTTGACACTGTTTATCTTCCTTTTGGAAGTCCCTTGACTTCTGAACACTGCATACTTTGTGCTCTCTCTTGGTCTCTCTCCTCTCTCTCTCCTCTCTCCCCGCCTCCCGCTCCCTCTCTCTCCCCCTCTCCCTCTCTCTCTTACCTCCCTTTTCCCCTGCTCCCCCCCCCCTCCTCTCTGCTGTCTCCTCCCTTCTCTCTCTCCTTCTCAGGGCCTCACACTTGTCAGGCAGGCGCTGCACCACTGAGGTACATCCTTGGCCCCTTTGTTCTCTTTGTACCTGTCCTCTTGACATCTGTTCACCTGCCTCATTAAATGTTCCTCAGGGAACCATTTTCTGCATACTTTTTTTTTTCATTCTACACACTCTCTGCATTTCATCCCTTCTCAAGATGTTAATTACCTTCTGAATGCAATCAGTTCCCGTATCTTTACCTTCAGCCCAGAAATTGATCCTGATCTTCAGACATGTTCATTGCCTGCTGGACATTTCCATCTGGGTGGTTAAAGGTAACTCAAGGTCATTTGATTCAAATGACCTTTTTTAATTCTCTATTTTTCCTTCTTATTTCAGCTCTTCTTATATTGTCTGAACTGGTGACACCTAATGGACTCCTATTTAAAGGTCTCATTAGCTTTCATCTAGAAATTCTTCAAGCCTTTTCATGATTGTCGCTTAATGAGTTGAATAAACTCTTTAACATGCAAAAATTGCCCCCTTTACTTTTTTGCTTAAAGTTTTTCAGTGGCTTCTCATGTACTATAGTTAAAGTTTATGGTCCTCCTGTGATTTGACCCCTGCTTTCTTCCCTGGTCTTTTAACCATTTCTAGCAATTTTGAACTCTTTACAGTTTTATACTCACAATATAGTATTCCTCCTTCTTGTCTTTGCTATGCCATCTACTAGCATTACAGCCTTTGCTCTTCTTTCCTTCCTTTTCTTGACTAAACTCATATTGATTCTTTGAGATTTAGATGAGTATTTCCTTTTCTAGAAACCATTCTCCAACTTCCTGTATTGCATTGGGCATCTGTATCCCCTCCATGCCTTCTTTCAGTCCCATGGATATTTTTATTACTGGACCCAACACCATCATCTGTTCATGTGTATGTGTCTACCATTAAGTAGTGAGTTCTTTTGAGGACAGAATTAGTGTCCTCAGTGTCCAGCAGAATGCTGACGCATAGTTTGAGGTCAGTATATCTTTACTGTGTGGAGTTGATCAGAGAGAGATTCAGAGAATGAGAAAAAGAAAGAAGGGAACAGTGGAGAAAGAGAAGTGTTCTAGGGTTAGAGGTGTATGCTATTATTTTGAAAGTCATCCTTATTCTCTTCAAATATACACTTTAGAATGGTTTCCTTATGTTTTTTGAAAGATTAAGACTAATTTTCAAATACTTCAAATTAATCACAAATCTTTGGAGATTTAGCTCTGCATGAGAGAGCTATAGCAGCCCATAATACTGGGAAGTAGTGTCTGGTCCTCAGCAGCTCTGAGCAGAGCAACTGAGCTGCACCCCCAGCACCCCCATGCACCCTCATGGCTTTTATTTTGAGACAATCTCATGAAGTTGTCAGATTGGTCTCAAACTATTGATCCTCCTGCTTCAACCATCTAAGTAGCTGGGATGACAGATGTGTGCCACTACACCCAGCTTAAAATGTACTTTAAAAGTTTATATATAGGCCAGGGATTTAGCTCAGTGGTTCCGCCGCCTGCCTTCCAACCACAAGGACCTGAGTTCGATCCCTGGTGCCAAAAAAAAAAAAAGAAAAAAGTATATATATATAAAATTTTAAAATCCACTTTTTTCTATAGTCAGGGCTAGAGATTAGTCTTCCTTTAATTCTTTCACTTTGTTAGAAATGATTTGTTTGCATGCTTCTCATAGCATTAACTCATGGTATCACAGTGAGGTTTAATTTGTCTGACTTCCTGATCTCCCCACCTTCAACAGTGGTGTGATCCCCTTGAGGACAATGACCATAAGTTTTATTTCAGTATCCCCAGCATTTTGTAGGACAAAGAGTTTTCAGAAATTATTTTCTGAACTAATCATGACTTATGAAAAATTATGAATATATCATTAATAAGTAAAAGCAACTCTTTAGTTCCCTATAAATAAACATATATATATATATAAAATAAGTGACAGCTAAAGTAACCAGTGAGTGCTCAACAATAGGAAGTTAAAATAAAAATCTTTTTATAAACTATAAAATGGTATAAAAGCAATAACTAATTGTTACTAGATTAGCATTTCTTGCACCCTACCTCTTAGCTTAGGCCGATGATGTACCTGCTCCACCTCCCTCTAATTCCCCCTCCTATGGTGTGCGTACCCACCCATGTTTGCTCTCACCTTCAGGAGAACAGCTGTCATGCTCTAAGCTTCTTTTCCTTTCTTAGTTGAGGAACCAAGATGTCTTTGTTTACTGAAGCCTTTCACAAGTTTCAGGGTCTGTTATTTTCTTCTTTCTATTCAGGGCTGTGTTTTCATTCCAGTCCTCCCAAGCACAACTGTAATTCCTTTTGCAAGATCTATACCTTTGATCTATTTCTCAGTTCAAGGGGCCTAATGCGTTTATACAATAACTTCAGATTATACAATAACTTCTGATTTAATCCTGCACAAAGAGGCTTGGGCTTTGTGGGGGGAAATTGAGGTCCTCTTTCTCAATCATGGGCTTGAATCCTTGGAAGACTCCAATAATAATAACACAGCAGAACACTATTTTTCTTTTATACTTCTAGGTTCCAGTGACAGAGTGAGTGGTTTTTTGTTTTTTACTTTCAGTGTGACTCCAGGGATAGGTATAAATGTTTGGCCCTCTTCAGTCCCTATCTTCTGATGAATAGTTCTTGTTGAGAATTTCAGTTCTACAGAGTCCTGTGTTCACTCATGTTTTAACTGTTGGATAAAATGGTAGCAATGAAAGATTGATGAACTAATCAATCAGCCAACAGTTACTCCAGTGTGTTAATTGCCACAAAGGCTACAAAACCAGTGAAATATTTGGAATCACATAAATGTAGAATATATAGTTTCAATTTTGAGAACTCGTACAGAATCTCAAGAAAGACAAAATTAGGGTAATATAGTGGAAAGAACATTGCAAACACTTAAGACCTCTGGATTCAAGTCTCTACTCTGCCAGTTAATTTTTTGTGTTAGCATAGGCAATTTAACCCTTAAAGTCTCAATTTCTATTTCAAAGATTAGTAACATAGACCAAACTTTCTGTCTTCAGAGATCCTTGTAAATTAAGTGATTTCTAAAAATTGAATGCTTTCCAAAGCTTGTATTGTTTGATGGTATAAAGAGTTGTTCAGAGTAGGAAGAAGACATTGTGGACTGGAGAAGTCATGTTTCACAAAAGGGGAGGTCTGAGCTGGGCTTTGAAGGATGAATGGGATTAGATTATTGAGGAAGGAGGAGACATTTCAATTAAGAGAAAGAGAAAAGAAAGAGCAAAAATAGAGTAACAGTAATGAGTAAGATGTGCAGAGAGCAGATTTAGGCTAGTTGGCATCAAGGGTTTGGGCAAGATAAAAAGAGAAATTTGGATAAGCACGATGGTTGAAGTGATGGTAATACATCAAGCACTGAGCGTGTACTATGCGATAGCCAGCCACTGCTTTTAGTCAGTATATTAACTAAGTTACCAAGTCATGAAATATATTACTGTTGTTAACTAGTAGATCCACATTCTAGATTTCCATATAACAACATTCCAGTTTTCTCTTTGCTTAAACATCAAGGTGTTTCTTTTCTTTATTGACACAGGCACATGATTGACCTTAGGCAATTTCTTATTCCCTCTATATTTTAGATTGTTCATCTATCAAAAGGAGATAAAGTATGATACAGAGTGTTCTTATGAGAATCAGTTGAAATAAACTTTGAAAATCTCTAACACCATAACTAGCATATGAGAGTTTCAATAAATATTCCACCATGACAAGCAGATTTTCATAACAGCTTTAAGGCAACAGCTTACACAAGTATTTATAGGAGCCTTCGAGTCAAGTAATACCATTTGTAGAGAAGTTTCCATGACACTAAAAAATAATTTTGAAAAATAGAACAAACCTGGATGAATATTCCTTTATTTTTGTTGGAGTACTTTGTTGTACCTATTTTAGGAAACATCAGTTACCAGTGTTTTGAAACAGAGTCCAGTGAATATGTTTTTAAATTGGCTTATTATTAACTGGCACTATTATATCCATGCCTTATTTAATCCTCCACACAGTAGTATCTGTGGTGCAGTAATCAATATTATTTTCATTTTACTTAATGAAGGAATTAAGATCTGAGGAGGTTAAGAGGATTACTCAAGCTCCAACAGCCAGGAAGTGATGGGATAGGGGCTAGAACCTAGGTCTTTCACTTTGATCTTCTGTGTATTTCTGTGGCTTCGTGGACTGAGTCTCAGGTTCCATAGAGGTAAGCAGTTGTAAACTTTAATTGGAAACTTTACTAATTGGACAGAAACATCAATTCTTCAAGCCATCTTACAGACTCCTTTGTCTCCCAAGGCCATTTAACTTAAATATTTACCTTTGATGCTAGCTGGGGATTCTCTTCAGAGAATTGATGCTGGATTCTAACACATAAAGTGAATGAACAGTACCATGGAAGGTAATGATAGGAATGTTGAGACCAGTTTAATTCAGATCATAGAAAATTCCTGCTCCTTTGTCCAAATCTCAGTTTCCTTATCCTTAAAAGTGGGTAGTAGCACATGCTTTCTTCATGAGCTAATGCCCGTGGAAGGACCTTGCATACCATAACATACACAATGCTCAGAATAGCATATGGACTGAAACTGTAGTCACAGATGGGATTGAGGGTAGATATGGGAAGAAATTATTCATTTAGTTTCCATTTAAATATGGTCATGAGCAGCTTTTCTAGTTAATAATAGTAAGAATACAGGGGAGAAAAAAGGTTTTTTTCCCCTAATATCTGGGCTGCTGATTCTATTCAGAGCTGAGGAGATAGTGAATTTTTTCTGTGCCTTCTCTCCCCTTTGGTACTTCTTTATCCATGGACATAGGTCCTTTGACCATGGTGGTGAACCAGTGGCATGCATCCTGCAACCAGCTGTTTGTTATCATCAAAAGCTCTAAAAGGTTTGTCATCACTGTCCTATAACCTGGGGCCCATTCCAGAGGTGAACATATTTTCTGAAACAAAATCAGGACATGAAGTCTTGTTTTCCAGTGCAAGAAATAGTCTAGAAGGTTTTTAGATGCTGAAATTCAAGGGAGATTTTGATGACTGGAGACAATGAGACTGAAAACTTGAAATCAGTGGATTTTGAAAAAATGTAGGCCAAATTGCTGTTGGCATCCCTATTTCATAGCACTTAGTTTTCGTCAGACTGAGTTAATCTTAGCTCAACTATGAGCTGCTATTGGCAATCTTTTTTCAGGTTGTTGCGTTTCATAGAAAGAGCTGAAAAACAGAAAAGCTTCTAAGTCATTAATGGTGGAATTTTAGTGCTAGAATTATGGGAAAATATGAACCATTCTTTGTTACCGCATACCAACACAAAAAGTCTGCTCTGAAGGAGTAAACCATCAGTTGACTTGGCAAAATAGGAGGACGCTGATTTTCCTGCAGTCTCAAGATGATTTATGTAGACATTTTTGGTTGAAAAAATGCACTCAGCCATTACCTTGGAAGAAAATTGTAGCATTTGTAATTCTTTAATAAGTTAATATATTTAAAACTTTACAATCTGTTATGTGCTTTGACTTTATGTATAATCTCATTTAATTGTTGCCTTAATCTTGTGATAAATTGGTATAATTTCCAGTTTAGATTAGGAAGCCAAGGCTCAGAGAAATTGTGATTTGTTTAAAGTTGCAACACCGAAATAGGCAGAGTTGCATCTAACATCTAGACCCTATTTACTCTGTGTCCTTTCTCCTTCCTCAGTGCCCGTTTTGTCTGTGCAGTTGAACTTTCTTATCTGAGCATTAGTCAACTGATGACACTTTTGTGTAGAAGCATCAAGGATAGATTAAAAAAAAAATTGCTTAAGCTGAAAAGAGCCTGTATGGTTTGTGACAGATGTTGCGTAGGTTGGTTGAAAAATAACTTAAAGGACTGTCTCCTTTTCCTGTGTGTTTTTGTTAATTCTTATAATACTTTATGACTTAGGCATCCTTCTGGTACCTCTGATATATTTCAAACTAATTGTAAATTGTCAGGAAAGGGGATTTTCACTCCAGCACTCAGTTCCTCAAAGCTTCTTATTTTCCTTTGTTCCTCAAAATTTATTTCTTAGCCATAGCTCAGGGTGGTGTCAGATTTGAGTTCCTAAAAAAAGGACTTTTCTCTGTTGATCTGTTTTTTCCTTCTCCGCCTTTTCCCCCATAGCCAATCCCTCTTGCTATATCCTCTTTCCCTCCCTTAATTCTAGTGATAGTTATATGGAAGGTTCTGGTAGTCAAATGTGAGTTTTGGGGTAGAGAAAAGATTTTTGAGGCTCCTTATTTTCCTACTGGGAGTATTCCCTGAAAATCCTGGGAGCTCCCTGCTGCCAGGACCACTTCCAAAATTCTTTTCTCCAGACCCTTTAGGAGCAAAGATCTTGGTAGTAACTTTGCAGGAAGAAAGACTCCCCAGAGTCCCAGTTGATTTGGTTTTTGCCTTAGTTGAATCTTAGAAACAGACTCATAGAGATGAGGCATTTGTTTCTAATGATCTACCTCCTTTTCTCTTCTTGGGAGTGTTTATTTAGAACTTTTCCATGTAACTCATCCATTCTTTCATGAACTATTCAATAGGAACTTGTGCTGTAAAGCTGAAGACATTTTCTTGTCTTCACAAAGCTTATAGTTCAATGGGGAGACAAGGAATTAAGCAATAGAATAGTGTGGTTTACTGTTACACCAACATGATTAAAGGAAGTTTTAAATAGAAAATGGTTTTCATAAGTGTACCCTAGCAATAGAGCAGCTGCCTTCACATTTTTTCATATCTCTTCCAACATTTGTCCAAATATGAACATATTTTACATAATTATGATTATAGTCTATTATTTCATTTTAAACTTTAAGTAATTTTATATATTATTAATAGTTGTGTAGAGTAATAGAATATTAATTACTATATTGTTATATAATCTTAATAATATTTTCATTGCTGATACACGATGGTTTCTTCAACTATATTTCTGCTGGAGAACTGTGTTGGCTTATAGTTTTTCACCATTATTACATGGTATCTTCAGTTTTCAGAAGATCAAAGATTATTATGAAAAAATGAAGAACTTCTTAAAAGCCAGATTATTATGAGATATATATCATTTGCTAGATAGTATTGCATTTTAATATGTATAAAACTTCTATGAAAGATTTTTTTTCAAATCATAGGCCATCGGTCATTCTTACCTCACTTTCTAGCACGTGATATTATCTTCAGAAGTGTTAATAGGTAAGTATAAGGCAGTATTTGACTACTTTAGCATGCATTTCTCTGGGTTCATGTGAAGGTTAAAATTTTCCTCATGTCCATCTGTTCTTGTGGCACTTTACATAGTGGTTTGATTTTGAATGGAACATTCATTGCCAATGAGGAGGATTGAATAGCAGTGGCTAGAATATCTTTTTGGGTTTTGTGGCAACTTGGCAAAAGAAAAGTCTGATTGTGGCATCAAGGAAACGATTCTTTAAGCTTCAGTGAGTAGGATTAGGGTAGGATTCACAGCTGTGGGTGGGCTATGAGTTTCCTTAGGGCAAAGGCTGGGTTTTATTCTTTTCTCAGCATTTAGTGGCTTGGCTGATAGTGAGCCTCAGAAAAGTGTGAAGGAATATGAAGTTCGAGGGGCATTAGATAGTCTTTTCCAAATATCACTCCCACATCATCTTGGATTGCCTAAAGTGTCACTATTTCATTGTTTGAATGTCATAGACTTTCTAATCTTTGAGACACCTAGGAAATTACTACTGATAGGAGCATAAATGTGCTCTCAGGTAACATTGGAGATTATACCACAGTTTGAGAGCAGCAACCTGCAGGGGCAGAATACACACCTAACACTGGAAACGTGAGAGGGGCTCAGAAGAGTAGCTGGGAGCTGTTAGACTGCACTTCACCTTTGCAGAGTTCCAGGAGCAGGAGAACTGGAAGGTACCTTAATGTTCACTTGAGCCTTGGTGTTCTTATTGATAAATAATGGACAAGAGTGCCTCTTTCCTACGGTTATCGTGAGACTTAATTGAAATAGAGTAGGTTATGAAAATGCTGTATAAACTCTAAAGTGGTATATAAATAGAAAAGTTATTGTTACTATCATTATCTTGTAGGAGACCCAGGAATAGAGGCATTAAGTTACTTCTGTTATTTGTCAGGAGCTAGATTTATTCTTTGTATTTTGCAACTGGTTTCTATCATTTGAAGATAAATTGAAGTTTCTAAAGTTTACCCCCACAGGAATATTGAGGAAGGATGGAGAATAGAGAGGTAGCTGTGGGGAATATGTAGACTTTGTTAGATTTTTATCACATTAGCAAACAATTAGCTTCTTTCTGTTTAAGTCCATTTCCTATAAGTCAGTGAAAAGAGAGAGGCAGCATGTGGGCCATGTTTTGATTCATTTGTTTTAGCTGATTGAAATAGTGGTTCAAGATAAGGAGTAATCGTGAGCTGATCCTAGAATAGTAGGTTGGGATCTGATGAGGACCTGGAGTGCCAAGCCCAAAGATTTTTACTTTACCCTGTGGCCAGTGGACGTAGTGGTTGCTCTGGTCAAGGGACTGACTCTCCCAGGGTGATGCTTAGGTGATGCACACAATGTAGTAGATGTGAGGAGAGAGAACTTGTGCAGCCTAGGAGACTGATTAAGAGTGTGCTTTGGTTGTCCATCTCTGAGCTACCAGAAGCTTGAAATAGAACCTTGGCCTTGGAGACAAGGAATGGAATCAGAGAGTATAGTTCTAGACTAAAGGAGCTCTGGGACCCTATGGCCCTCAAACTGTTATCTCTCCTAGAGGATTGTTTTATCTGTAGGCTTTTACAAGTTTGGAGTATAAAACTTCATACATAAAAGTACACCAGTTATAATTGTATAGCTCTATGAAATTTTACAAATATAAGTATACAAATATAAGGTATAATCCAAGTCAAGATAAACAGCATTGCCAGTACTTGTCAACCTTCCCTAGCATCCCTTTCATTTATTATGTCTCCTCAATCAACAAGTAACCATTATTTTTAATTTCTTCACAATCCATTCATTTTGTCTGTTTTTGAGTTTTATATAAGTGGAATCATACAGTATAACCTCTTTCGTGTTTACCTTCTTTAGTTTGACATTATGTTCATGAGATTCATGTTTTCCTTTATGTAGCATTAATTTATTTTTTTGTGGCTGACTTATATTCCATTGTAAGACTATCTCACCATTTATTTATCCATTTTACTGTTGATGAATACTTAAGTTCCCAGTTTGCAACTATTATATAAATAATAGTGCTATGAACATCTTATGCATATGTTTTGGTGAGTATAAATTCTTATTTCTTTTGGTTATGTACCCAGAAATTTGCTGGGTTATAGAGCATACACATATTTATATTTTAGTAGATAATAGCAGTTTAACAGATTATACCAACACTCAGTCAGCTCTGGTGGTTTAAACAATAGAAATTTAGGGCCGGGGATTTAGCTCAATGGTTCTGCCGCCTGCCTTGCAAGCACAAGGTCCTGAGTTTGATCCCAGATACCAAAACCAAACCAAACCAAAACAAAAAACAATAGAAATTTATTTCTCACAGTTCTGAAGGCTGGAAGTCTGAGATCAGGGTGTCAGCACAATTAAATTCTCACGAGGGCTCTCTTCCTGGATTGTAGACAGTGCCTTGTGGCTGTGTGCTCAAGGAGAGGCAGGTGGTGCAGGGAGAAAGAAAGAGAGAGGGAGAAAGGAAAATGGAGGGAACAGGAGGGGAGGGAAGGGCAGGGGAAGGAAGGGGAGGGGAGGGGAGGGAGGAAGGGAGGGACAGAGAGACAGACACACATAGAAGGCGGGGCGGGGGGGTAGATTGGGATTGATTTTGTCTCTTCACATTCTTATAAGGCAAGAAACCCCATCCTGGTTCTGTCCTCATGACCTTAACTAAACTCATCGAAACTGATACTTGCCTAAACTCATCTAAACTGTTGTACTTCCCAAAAATCTTACCTTCAAATAATGTTACAATAGGAGATAGAGGAGTAGAACATACATTCAGTCCATAGCAACTTGGTATTGTTAGTGTTTTAAATTCCAAAGGCTTTTATATTATAAGAAACTTGTGCAGGATGGGCTGTGCCTAACATAAAGGAAGAAAGGGACTAGTGGTTATTGAAAGCTTACTATATACCAGGTACTCCTTGAGTGCTTCTACTTACATTGTCTCATTTAATCAAGTTGACACTTATGTAAACTATAGAATCAGCATTACTATGTTGATTTTATGGGCCAGGATATTGAGACTATGGATTAGTCAGGCAACTTGTATTTGGCATCCATAATCCAACCTAGAATCTTCTCGAGTCCAAACCAGGCATGCCACATAGAAACTGCAGTTATCAGAAAGGCATGTTTGCTTTTTTTTTTTTTTTTATGATGGATAGATGGGACTCTTCCTGATTACCCAGAAATCCCATCATATAAGTGTTCCTCTTCTGAGATATGATACTTACCTGGCCTTGCAAATAGCAGTCTCCCAGCCACACACCTCCCCCAACCCTCTGCTCTCTCTGCCTCCCTGCTGAATCTCTTAGCAGCCAGTCATTAAGAGTGTCTCAGGGTAGATATTATACTGGCACATCCTCCGCTCCAGCTGGTAAGCTGACGAAAGAAGCTTTCATTGAATTTTTAAGACTAACCAAGCCTCTTATTTCTTTTACTAGTCATCTTCATATAGCCACCCCAGTAGGAAAACAGGAATAACATGATAGAAAGAGCTAGAAGGCAGGAGACCTTGGTCATAGGCCTATTATTAACCTTTTGCATGACCTTGAGTATCATATTTCCCTTCTCTTGGCCCAGGCACCCTAATTTGTATAAAGAGGGTGTTGGATTGGGATCAATGGTTCCACGGCCCTCCTCAGGATCTACAGTGGGAAAACCCAAGTAGGAAAAGCACTGGATCCTCTGTATAGTATTACAACCAGAGTAGCTCTGATTCTATTTGTTGTATATATACTGAGCTTTTTCTTGAGATTTTACTGAAAGCAAAGGATTAAATGACAAATAATATTCTTGGATCTCTAATAAGGATACTTTTTTGTGAAAGATTATAAATGACGAAACTGAAATGAGCAGTATATTCACCCTTATTATTTTCTTTATATATACACAGGTCCTCGTGCTACTCTTGGATCCCTTTTGTTTTGGTCCCGGAGATTGAACTCAGGACCTTGTGCTTTTGAGGCAGGCATACTCTTGGATTCCTTAAGGGAATGAGGAGGATATAATTAATTTGCCTGAAGTAGGAGGTTGGGGGAGGACTAACAAAAGAAGAGACATCTAAGGTGTACTTAAAGGAAGAATAAAAGTTCACCAGGTGGTTTGGAGGAATAAGGCCTTTCAGAGGGAAAAAGCAAGAATACATGCAAAGACATTGCTATTTGGGAAATACTATGTTCTCAATATGGATATTGTATGTGATGAAAAGGAAAAAAGTGAGGACTACTAGGAGATGAGATCGGGAGGGTCACCAGGGCCACTGTATAAAAGGACTGGAATGTTGTAGTGGTGAAGACTAACAAAGAATATTGGGTTAGCACTGCCTCATTAATTCTAAGCTCCTCTAGACTTAGGATCCCTGCCATATGCAGGAGCATTTGGATGTTAACTAAGGCAGTGATTCTGATTATAGAGAGCCTTGGTGACTTGGGGCTTACTATAGTTTCTTGCTCTTAGTTGGCCCAAGGGTGTTGAATGTATGTGTAATGCTTGTATAAAACAAAGAGGCAGGGAAATAGAGGAGTCTCTGCTGGAGGGCAGCAAGTCTTATGTTGGAATAAACTCAGGGCTGTCTTTGCCATTTATAATCAGGGGTGGAAGTGGCAAGATTGTAATTTTACCTCCTGTGTGAAAAATTAGAGTAGGCTTCCTGGCTCAGCCTTTCCAGCTCTTCCCCTTAAAAGGTCCCCTCATTCCATCTCTAGAAACATGTGTTTATTTGTAATGTACTCCATTTGTGGTAATTGGAACAGCATGCTTTTCATTCTCTCTCATTTCCTCTCCCTGCTTAGAGAGCTTCAGAGCCTGACATAACAAACCTTTGAATTGCATTAGGTGGGAATAGGATTTCCAATTAAAACACATATGAAAGATGGTTTACCTGTTAGCCTCCATTTTATCATCTGTGATTTATTTTATTATTTTCTTTTTGGTACTGGGGATCGAACTCGGGTCCTTGCGCTTGCAAGGCAGGTGGCGGAACCACTGAGCTAAATCCCCGGCCCCAGTCATCTGTGATCTTAACCTGTCTCTAGATCCCATGAGATTCCTTTCCTGGTTAAGGAAAGTTTCAGATTAGGGTCCATTACCTGGTCAGTTGGGACTAAATATCATCATATTTTACAAACAGTGAGAAGCGAACTGACATTTATTGAAATTTACTGTTAACAGGTACTTTGTTTATGTTATCTCACTGAGTCCTCACACCTTCAAAAAGGTATTATCTCCATTTTACATCTGAGGACTGGATTAATAACTACCCCCATACAGCTAGAAAGTAATGAGTGATGATTTAAATTTATGTCTGAATTTGAAACCCATGTTTCTTCTACTTCATAACTCTGACAGCAGAATAATTGTACATTTAAGTATACATTTAATTGTACATTAAGTATACATTTCATAGCTCAGTGGAAAAAGTTTAGAGTGAGGACTTTAGGCATCAATGTCAGGAAAGAGGTTTTGGAGAAATCACCACAATCAGCAGAATAACCTTTATGAAATATACAGAATAAAGAGGTATAGGTGGTTCTACTACTTTCTTCACTTTGGGAATGAAAAATATTGGCTCTTATTCTCTCTCCTATAGGGACTGATTCTTCAAGGAGAAGTGAGGCAGAGCTAAATAAAGCAGTAGGCTTTTTGAGGGTGTGTGTAAATGGTTTCTGATAAAGCTAGCTCAATGTGTGTAGTAACAGAACTGGTCCTGTTGTAGGTATGATCATGGACTAGAGATCTTGTATGGGGTTTAGGGATTGAGAATAGAGAGGAAGATACTCAAGTTTGTTTGTTTTGTAGTATTAGAGATGAACGTCGGAAATGCTGAGCTACAACACCAGCCCACTTAAAATTTATTTCCTTCATTTTGTTTTTATTATAGCATGTTTGCTTAATTTACAGCAAGCAGAAAATAATCTGGGTCTTGTTTTGATCCAAACATTGATGTTTTAAAGGTTGTACACAATATTTGTTAAAAAGAACATATAAAAATACTTTTCTAGAAGCTTTTATAAGAAAGAAAATACAAAGTTTAACCCCACAACTTTCCTCTTTACTAGAACTGCAACTACTGCTACAGTTTTAAATAGACTTTTTGTTGTTTAAATTGTACATCCAGGAAAATCTAAAAAAATTAAAGAAAATGCATATAAATGATTGCATAGCAGAACATGAACATTAACTGCAAACAGTAAAGAAATGAAGGTTAGAAATACTATCAAATATACAATGGTTCTAGAATCAATCCTTTAAACACATTCCACAATAGTATTTAAAAACCATCTTTTTATCTTTACAGGCAAGGGCTAGATTTCTAAAATCAAAATTGAAAAAAAAATTCTCTAAAAGGAATCATTTCCTTGCAATATTTCTTTCGTGTATCTGCAAGCAAGCATTCTGAGATTTTAAAAGATGCTAGCTAGCTTTTATTTTGAAATAAGACTGGATATTTCAAGTCATTTTTTATTGCCTCCAAATGATCTTTACCTTTCAGAGATACTAGAAATTATAAATAGTTGAGGGTATTAATTCCTCATTTTTAGTCAGGGTACTACAATGATAATCAAAAACTCAAGAGATGCGGCTCTTCCTTAAACTAATCCTGTTTTCCAAAATTATTTAAAATTTCATAGCACCACAGAATCATCTAGGGTGGGAGTGTTGCATTTCAACTTGCTTCACAGTAAATAAACTGAAATGTGAACAGCAAGCCTCCCTCATAAACAAGTAGTCAAATTTTGATACAAATGCACATGCTCAGTGCTGTAAGCATCAAAATTCAGTTCTTTTACCCTATACATACACAGAAACAAAACTTACAATGAAACAACTTACTTCTAACAGCAGTAAGAAAACTAAGCAACAATGGTCAACATCGCTCCTTAGGTTTTAGAATAACTACTAAGAACATACTTTCCTCCTTAAAATTATTTCTGCCATCACTGACCTGCTCAAATTTTCAGGGGAGCTTTTCTGATGTGTTTATGTTCCAAATATTCATAGCAACCAGAAAAAAAGCATCACTGCCCAAGACAGTGGGGTTAACTACTCCACACTGCATCATAAATGAACTATTATCTGGGCCTACCCACCTTGAAAGACATAAAGGTCCACCCTGAACCTAAATATTTCTGAGCAGTCAGTGTTGTACTGTGGCTACAACTTCACTTTTGTATCATTCTGTTTTATCAGCAAACTACATTTCTAGGTGAACAGTTCTACCAAATATGGATGTGAAAACTTTTTTTGGTACCGGGGATTGAACTCGGGACCTTGTGCTTGCAAAGCAGGCGCCGGAACCACTGAGCTAAATCCCTGGCCCCTGAAAGTTTATTTTTAAGAAGACAATTTGCAAATTATGGTCACCCAACATCTTTTCACCAAATACTTCAAGCATAAAAAATGAGAATCTTTACAAAAATGTACAGAGACAGCACATATGGGTAGCTGCCCATAACATTAAACAAACTGGACTCTTAAGAATGTCTTCTCAACAGCATATCATTTTAATTATAACCATTGCCTGGTACAGGGAAAACTAGTAAGTGTTTTTCATGCCTCATTGCAACATTGTAATCCTGATAATTTAAGTATACCAAACTATGAGTAAATGAATGATACATGGCTAAAATTTATCATGGTTTATACTATCAGTGGCCACTGGACTTGGGACTAGTCCAAGACCTTGATCTAGATTTTGACCTAGACCTGGACTGTGATCTTGACTGAGAGGATTTGGATCTAGGTGGTTCTTTTTTCCTTGATTCCTTTTCATATATTGAGCCAGACTTATAATGTGTTTTGGAATCTGTTTTAGAGGTGCCTACTTAAAATTAAAAAAAATTTTTTGTGCTTGCTTTGGCAGCACATATACTAAAAAAAATTTTTTTTTGATACCAAGGATCGAACTAGGGACCTTGCGCTTTCAAGGCAGGTGGCGGAACCACTGAACTAAATCCCTGGCCCAAAACTTTTAAAATTTTGAGACAGGGTTTCACTAAGTTGCAAGGACTGGCCTCAAACTTGTAATCCTCCTGCTTCAGCTTCTCAAGTAACTGGGATTACAGGTGTGCATTACCACATCAGCAAAGCTCGAGTTTCTCCTAGTTATATGTCCACCCTTTTTTGAGGTCAGATATGATCTGGCGTAATCCCTAAATCAAAGCCTCTCTCAGACATACTTCCTGCCTTTAAGTGTTTGATGATCTAGTCTGAATGACAATGGCTCACATTAGCCAAGTAGACACTGGTGTCAGGACAGCCTGGAATACTCATTGTATATCTAGTAAAGTATGGAGGGATTAGGTATAAAATATGCTAGTTTGACTTACCTGGGCTTGATGGCTTTTGCCTGTAGTCTCAGTTATTTGGTAGCCTGAGGCAGGAAGATCACTTGAACACTGGAGTTCAGGGCCAACCTGGGAAACATAGTGAGACTCCATCTTTTTAAGGAAGGAATGAAGGAAGGAAGGGAAGAAGGAAGAAAGGAGGAAGGCAGGCAGGCAGGCGAATGCTAATTTGGGACACAAGTTGGTTATTTGGGAGATTTTTGTCCATTTTTGAAGAGAGACTTCACGTGTGTTCAACTATTGGATTGTCACGAAATAGGATTTGGTGGAAGTTCAGCTTTCCAGAGATGACTGGAATTTGAGAGATGGGCTGGCAAGTATGTAGTTGCAGACAGAAACGGAAGTGAAAGTGGACTTTGAAGTGGAAAAATAGGAGGACTTTGGATGACTCAGTTAATTTAGTTCTCTGGATAGGAAGGAAGAATGGTGAGCACAGAATTCTGCACAGTGATGGCTTCTGATGGAAGCCAGTGTGAGGCAGGAGGGCGTGGTAGAGAGCTTCAGTGGTATCCAACATGTCCTCCTTGCAAAGTGAGAGCAGGTCATGAGTGTTCTTTTTAGTACTAGCTTTTATAACTTCCATGTGCATCGCATTTAAAAATATATACAGTATTTCATTCAAAAAAGGAGAGATGCAAGAAAGATGGAGGGATAAAGGGAAAGGATCCATTCCCAATGAGGAGCTAATGTGTTAGCGACGGAAAGCCAGGCCCCCTTACCCAGTGTCAGTGTATTGCAGTCCTCTTGGAGGTATTAGGGAAAGATGTGCCTCTCTATTCTCGTCTATACCTTATAACTGAGATGGAATTTCTTAGAACTGGAGGCTGAACAGAAATAAAGATGTAGCTTTGCAGCAGATTTTGTTTCTACATCTCAGAGGAGAAAGCGGTGGGTGTGGGAGTGGGAGTGGGAACTCATGTGTCCAGGCATCAAAGCTTGGCAGAGAAGTCAGAGCAGATGGAATGAGGATTTCATTGCCTAACAGACTGACTCAGACCTGCCTCCCTGCATCCAGCCACTGCTGGGTCTGGCTCGCATCTCTGTTAGAATCTGCAGGATCATGATGTCCCTCCTTCTACTGTAGCAGTGGAGAACTCTAACGTTCTCAGGTGAAGAGCTGCCCAGGACTCAGGCAGACCATATGTTCCTGTAAGGAGCTGATGTGTTTGGCTTTGGTTATTTTTAAGGATAGTAACAGGTGAAATGGACATTTCTTAGCCAAAATGGTTAAGTAGAGGCTATATGACTCCTCCACCTGTGTTGCTTTAGAGCGAACTTTTTACATTTGAGTGAAGCTTGCCTATGTGTCCTCCAAGCTGCCTTTCTCTCTTGGGATTTTGAGGGATGTGAAACGGGACCTTCTGTACAATCCAGTGATTGATTTAGTGACGTTAACATAGGAAAAAAAAAAACCCTGGAAAGCCTTAGAATTATTGTTTAAAAAATAAGCAGCTTTTCAGAAACCACAGATCTTGCTACCAGTCATGATTTTAGCAACTGGTGAAGATAAGCATGTTTTGGATTAGTTTGTGTCCTTGCCTTTGGTCTCTGCCTTGCCAGACTAGCCTGGAAGTGCAGCCAGGGTCTCTGCTCTAACTCCCGGTTTTCATCACGGCACTCTCTGTTCAGGTACTGCTCCATAGTGGCTCCCACTGTGTATCAAGTGCAAGCATTCCGTCAAGCTTCAAGATCTGTTACATCTAGCCTTGTGCCTTATCTTCCTCCCAGCATTCCCCATCTGCTCCTGCAGGCTGGTCTCCTCTCTGTCTCTCAAGACATACTGTGCATTTCCACCTGCAGCCAGTGCCCCAAACATTTCTTTCTTCTCCTCTTGTTCTGAAAGTAGCTCAGTTTCTTCCTCCTTCGAGGTGGAATGAATCACTATCTTCTCTGCTCTTTCAGACACATGTGGTAATTTCCAAATTTATTTAGTGATAAATTGGTTAATATTTTTACTTTGTGTAATTGTGTTAGATGTGAGCACTGTGAAGTCATGAACATGTTTCCTGCTCTTATCTCATGGTTTTTAAGATGGTTACTGGCACATCTCAGTACATTTTATTAAATAATTAAACATCAAAAGTTTTATAATAACTGGTATTTGTAAATCATTTTAGAGTTCAAGAAATGCCTTCACATTTATTATCTTCCTTGATTCTCCCCCACATTGTGTGATAATCCCATTTAAAGATGAAGAAATTGAATCTTACAGAGTTGTAATATAGACGGGACTAGAAGCCAATTTTTGATTTTTGTTGAAAATGCTGGCTTGATTTTGGGTTTCTTAAAATTTCAGTTTTCCTTATGAGATGTATAGATATTGTGTCTCAGTACCATGGAAATACCCTGGGAGCTCGTTGAAACACTAATATCCCGTGAACTAGGCAGTGAGGGGCCCTGCAAATGTTTCAAACACAAATGGGCCTGAAGAAGGAAGGTGTAGTAGGCAGAGCAGTCCTCTAACCCTATTCATTTTCAACCAAGACCTCAGAATGTAACCTTATTTGGAAATAGGTCTTTGTAGGTAGAGTAGCTAAGGATCTTGGGATTAAATCATCCTAGATTTAAGGTAGGTCTTAAATCCAATGGCTGGTATCCTCATAAGAGAGAACACACAGAAACAGAGATAAGGTCATTCACGGATGCAGGCAGAGATTGCATCTCTGGAGCTGCAAACCAGGGAGCAGCAAGGATTATCAGTGCCTCCAGAAGCTGGAAGAAACAAAGAACAGATATCTCCCACAGCTTCCAAAGGGAAAGTTGTCTTGCTAATATTCTGATTTCGGACTTCAGCCTCCAAAAGTGTTAGAGAATAAGCTTCATTTATTTTAAGCTACCAAGTTCACGGCAATTTCTTATGGCAACTCTATGAAGCAGAAGGGAAGAAAAATTAGCACTTACTAAAAGTTTTCCCTGTTACACCAGGCATATTCTAGGTACTTTAATATGTTACTTTATTTTGTCTTCCAGTAACCTTATGTGGGCAGAGGTTAGGTACCCATATTTTGTTGGTTAGGAAAATAAGACTCAGATAAAATAGCTCTTGTTCTGTTTTCAACTGTATACTTGCTTCTTTGACTGACTGCCTGAGGAATTTATCCTGTGGCCCCCAGAGTGACTGGGCACTGAATGGTGATGGTCCACCCACGATGGCTGGGTTGAAGTGATGACAGAGGGCAAATGGTCTCATATAATCTTTTTTCTGTCTTCCTCTACATCTTCACTTATTCCCCACCTCCCACATAGTCACACCTTTTTCCTAATTCCTTTTTCCTTAATATTCTTGTCTCTTTGTCACTGTTTCATTCTCATGTCTGAGACTCCACAGTGGTTTATCTCCTTCAGTTTTATTGCAATCTATCTTTTATATTTTGATTTCTGCCTTGTCTTATCTGCCTAGGTTATTATAGGTCTTCTGAGGTTGGAGCTCTTGTCTTGTTCATTTTTATATTTCCATATTATCTACTAGGAATCTTTACTCATAGCATCTGCTAATTAATTGTTGAATTTATTTTTTCCTTCCCTACTTCATCATGGCCAGCCTTTGGAAGTTAAAGTTCATCTCTAGTTTCTTTCTATCTTCTTTCCTGGTTGGATCATGCCTCATGATGTCCTCCAGATCTTGTCTGTGGCTTGTCTTTGTCACTTAATTCTATTCTGAAGTGATTGCTATGCTTTATTTCATATCACTTTATAAGAAATTGGTTATAACTCTTTCATTATGTGTTATAATTGTGTTCTTCCTCATACTGCAGGAAGAGTTCTTTCCCAAATTTTCATTTTGATATCCCAAATGCCTAGCTTTTTGCTTTGTGTTAATTAAATGTTGACTGAATAATTAAAGGTGTTTTTCTTCCTAGGATGTCTGTGTTTTTCTGTTAACACAGGTAGCCTAGCTGGTCTTCCAAGTCCAACTGAATTTTATGGTATATATAGAAAACATAATAACACATAGTGAGGTTGAGGTCTGGGTTGGGAGCCTTTTGATTTCCTTAATATTCAACTCTGTAGGTTGCCTTCTATCTTACATGGCTGGTCCTAGGTGTTGGTGAAAAGTACTGTTAATTGTAAGACCAAGATCATCTTGAATAGTGACGCTAAACTTTCTACATAACCAGGATTTTTTCCTAGAGGGTTTGTGAAGATATTTTTTTCCCATGAAAATAGCTTTTAAGAAAGAAAAATAAAATATTTTAAGCTTCATATAATTCAAGGCTGAGAGTTTATTCAGATCCTTTTTTATAGTTTGTTCTGCCAGGAGAGTAGCATGATGTAATAGAAGACATTGAATTGGGTTTGCCCAGATCTGGCTCTAATTAGTTAAATCAAAAGCCGTTTGTTGCTTTTGTCTCTCAGTATCTATTTTCCCTCTTTTAGTACTGGGGTCCAGATTTAGGACCAGTAGATGCTCCCAGAACTCAGGTTTTGTGCTATGGACAGAGCCCATTTTACCTGTGGCTCCAGGGATTCATGCCTTGCAAAGTAGAGTGTTACCTTCTGTTCAGAGATTGGTTTAGGAGTAAGCTCCCGTCTCAGTTCCAATGTATGATTCTGACTTTTGATCAAATTTTTAGGGAAGACATGTATCCTTTTACTCTGGAGATGAATCTAGGAGGCTGGGGCCCTCAGGAGAAGTTCTGCCTGGGAATGAAGTTAAAGCAGACACGTAGAGTGACTAGATCTTTTTAACTCCTAAACTCTATTGAACCTAATTTAAACCTAGACTTTTCAGATATGTGCATTAATACATTATTTTTGGACTAGTTTATACTTGTGAGTATGAGTCCTAACTGAATAAGTAATTTTAGACAAACATCAATGAACCTGTATTTTTTCATCTTTAAAATGTATAGAGTTCATTAGGTGGTGGGTTTACTTCTACCCTAATACCTGTTTTCAAAGCTGAAGGAGATTTTTTTTATCAGAACAGTCCAGATTGGTGGTCTAGATGTTCTTGGTGCTACTAATTGTTTCCTTTATAGTTATAGTTGTTTCCTTTATATTGTTTCCTATATAGTTATAGTTTCATTTATAGTTATACTGATTCTCCACTGATGTTTCAATGCATTTATAAAATTATATTGGTATCACTTATCAGCTCTGTAAACTTGGCCAAATCTTTTAGCCTCTGAGCCTTAGTTTCCACTCTTAGTATACTGATAGCTGTCTTGCTCACCTCACAAAGTCAAATGCTCAGGTGAAATCAGAGCCAGCAGAACAATATGATAGGGTCTTAAGTGACAGGTAGGATTCTGGTGAAAGAGATGAGACATGAATGTGAACAGCGTGAGCACATGTGAATGGGCATTCCTCTGTCATCATCAGACTTACTCAGGCTTCAGATAGAATAGCTTCTTTCATTTTGTCTTTTCTACTCCATGACTAATTAGGATATTTGAAGATTTGAAATAAGATATTTGTGGAAAAGTAAAGGGTTCAAAAATGTAACTGAAAACTTAGTTAACTATCTTAAATTTTTTGTTCTGTGATCAAAATAGTTATGAGCAAGTGTTTTCCATTCCTCCAGAAGAAAGAACTAGGATAATGGGTACAAAATATTTGGAGTCTGATGAAGACATTAGATTGAACCATAGAATTTTTCAATATAGGGGGAATCCTTTTATCTTGGGTAATGGTTATTTAGTTTTACAGAAATGTATGAAAGCACTCAGATTGCTACATGAACCGTTGGCATCTCTTTTGACTATAAGTCTTCATGGTAGTGGTTCTTAAATGTTGTAGTAGTTCATGGTTGTAGTTGTGAACACAACACATTCCTTTGGGCGGGGATCGAGAACAGTTGCCTTAGTATAGGTTGTCTATATTTTACTATGCTTTATGGCATTAGTTTTATAGAATTCTTAAGACTTCAAAGCTGAAAGAGATAAGAATAATATAATAAAAAGTAAGTGAATACTAATTGTGTGCTATACACTGTGTTTATCTTTTTACATATATAATTTTATTTAATCCTATTACCCTATGAGATAGGTAAAATTGTAATTTTTATTTTTATGAATGGGGAATTTGAAGGCTAGAAAGGTTAAGAAATGTACCAAGGTCATGCAGCTAAGAATGACAGAACCATAACCTTACAAATCTTAGGGCCAGGGATTTAGCTCAGTGGTTCCGCCACCTGCCTCGAAAGTGCAAGGTCCCCACTTCGATCCCCGGTACCAAAAGAACAAAACAAACAAACAAGCATTACAAATCTGATTGTATGCCTTAAAGATTACAGAGGTTCCAAACCATCCTCTAGGTATTAAATCATCCTCTCAATGCATGTCATTCCACCATGACACCACTAGGGGCCGAACGTGTGGTGTATCAAGAAAATGCGGTTTCTTGCATTTAGTATATTTTAGTGTTTTTTTTTTTTTTAATTTCAGGGACTGCTTAGTGACTGAGATGTGATTATAATAAATGAGAACAGTAAGATATTTAAGGTTTTTTCTGATGCAATAAAAGGGAGCGGTTAAGGTGTAAAATACATAAATTAATTTATCCTTGGCTGTAAGTAGGCATTTTGTTTGTAAAATATAAACTAAGTAAAAATGAGATATTAAGAATGAATGAGTACATATGATTGCAGTTTTGTATGGGTTAAAAAGTACATGGCTATACTGTTTCAATTTGAATAGATGACTTTTTTTCTCTTCGGAGATTCTGTTGCTTAGAGACCACCCCACTGTTGCCACCACTAATACATAACAATCATTTGAGTAGTGTTTTATATTTTAAAGCATAATTTCATGCATTTTATAGCCCCAGACAGAACAAATCTTCACATCCTTTGTGTTTTCACAGTCCTCTGAACATGCATCTTCACTGTGCTAGATCCCTATCCACTACCATCTCCCAGAGCAGAGCTGATTTGTGGTCCCTGTGGAGTTGAGTGGTGGGAGGGAGCTCAGAAATGTTTCCAAGACACACAGGAGAGAACTATATGTAATCTGACTCTGGTGGAGTTAAGAAGAAAAAGGCTAAAGTCAGTTATGCTTCGAAATAAAAATGAAGCTTGAATTTATAGCCTACTATAGCATGGGATGTGGAATCAGGAGAGCAGACCTGGATTTGAATTACTTCCCTCTTTTACCAGACATTCATTCATTCTCAAAGCACATTATACATCTCTTTTGTAGTATTCATTACAATTATAAATACTTACTGATTATACTTTCTACTAGGTATGTTTTGTCAATAAAAAAAGTCAATGTTCACAGTTATTTCCTTTCTACCTAGCACAACAACTGGTACAGTTTAGATGTTCAATAAATTTTTGTTAAATGAATGTTTAGCAAACTGAACGGGGGAATTAAAATCAGCTTGATTCAATCTGAGGGGCTGGAAGAGGTTTCACTGGGATATTATATTTAAATTGATACCTGAGGGATGACTAGGAGTTAGTTAAGCAAGTAAGAAGAAAAACATTCTGGGAGAAAGAATATGAAGCATCTGAGAAGGAAAGAGCATAGTGTGAATAAATGGATTCTCATGTGACTGGAACATAAAGGGGAGAGTGGTATGAAAAGAAACTTAAGTAAAGAGAGGTTAAATCATATAGAGGCTTAGAGGCTTTGCTAAGAATTTTTCATTTTATTCTAATAGAAAGAGGAAGGTATGTAAGAATTTTGATAAAGGAGAGTGTAGTTAGATGTTCCTTTTGAAATGACCTCCCTGACTGCAGCCTAGAGGAGACTTGATTGAAAGAGGGGAAGACTGGATGCCGGAAAATGACTGGAAGGCTGTTGCAGAAGCCCAGGTGAGACGATGGGGTCCTGGACAAATATCAGGAAAGTGGAGATGGCGAGAGGTAGACTCATAGAAGAAATATTCACTAGATGAGACTTGTCAGGAAGCTATCAAGGCATGTCAGGTGGGTTTCTGACTGCACAGCTGAGTGGCTAGAGGTGCCATTAACTGACATGAGGAACACTGGAGGATCCTGCAGGAGCAGATTTTAGGGGGAGGTGGTGTGTGTTTTTAGGCATGTTGTGCTTGAAGGGCCTGTGAGGTATCCAAAGAGAGGTGACTGGGGGCAGTGCATATTTCGGTTTGAGCTTCAGGTGAGCATACTGTACTCCATGACTGTTCCACATCAGGACAGAAAAAAACTACCTTAGTCTTTTTTCATGGCTGGCCTTTTATTGTATATACCAAGGTGGCAGTTATGTTCCATAATAAATGTAAAGAAAAGGTAAATTATATGGAAAGAGAGCAGTAATTGATACTCTTGATGAGTTTCCTTTAAGAGAAGGAAGAAATGAGTGAGATGCAGCTCACAGGTGCCTTTGGTCTTACATAAGAGGAGGGCACTTGATTTATCATTTTAACAGAGGGATGGAGGAGACTACGGGTGAAGAAACAGAAAGTTATGTAGATTGGTGGGTGGGAAGTTAAGGACGCATCCATCTGGTGGCTTCTATTTTTTCTGTTAAGTAGGAGGTTAGGTCAACTACTGAGAAGGAAGAAGGTTGATGAAAAGGCTGCTATTTGAGGGGGATGAAAAAGATTTGAAATCGTCATTGTCTTTTGACCAGACGGATACTTGATTTATTGTGAGTTGAAGGTCTTTGTGAGTTGACAATCTGATGTACTGTGTTACTTTTAAAGGTATTTTCAGCAGCTTGGAGACATAGAAGGTAGATACTTGAGCTCTTCAAAGGGTTTTGAGGTTTTTATTAGATGGAGAAGATGGAAAGCAAAGGAAATTTCGGTTATTGAAACACTAGATGATGGAGTCTAATTTGAATAGAGAAGCAAGTGATGAACTGAGGCAGTGATTATCAAACTTTGGAGTACATTAAGATCATCTATGTGTTAGTTAAAACAGATTGTTTTTATTTGTGAAATAGGGAAAATGTTCTGATACCGTTCTCATTGGGCTGTTGTAGAAATTAAGGACGCAGTACGTGAATGTTCTGTTTCGTTTGAAGAGAGGAGTCAATATGGCATTGTGTACTTTGGGTCATTGTATGAGCTGGGTTCTGAATGTTACAATCAGGGAGACATGAGCCCTGAGAAACTGTGTACCAATCTTTTGAGTCCTGTGTGAGATGAAATTGTTAGAGTTTTGTGAATATGCAGGTAAAACATAGTGAGATTAGAGCCATTTGAGGTTTAGGAATAGTCATGGACCCATTTTCTCATTCCTTAAATATTTATTGAACACAGTTTGTGTTATGGCATTGTGCTAGGTGTATAAGTAAAACAGTTTGAATGCTTACTGATTTAGCATAACTTTGGGAAAGTTGGCATTGAAGATGAAAAGAGAAGCAGAGAGGAGTTATAGAAAGAACAGTAGATTGAAAGTTTAGAGACCTACCTGGGTTCTAGTCTAGTTATCAGAGTGCTATAAATGGCTTGGGGGTTGTATAGGAAATGACATAGTAAATTCCTGTAAAGTGGCTGTTACATGTTGAATGAAAACCATCATTTGGAACTCATTTTGTTTTGCAATTCTGTGATGTTTTCTGCCATGAAATTCTTCTCTGTTGTTCATTCATATATCCAGTGTGTGTGTGTGTGTGTGTGTGTGTGTGTGTGTGTGTGTGTGTGTGTGTATGTGTGTGTGTGCATGCATCTCTGCATCTCTGCCTGGGTGGTAGATAGGTTTGCAAACATGCTTTCATCCAGAGGAATGGAAGGGCAGAGGCCAGCTAGTTATGGAATCAGTACCCTGGAGAGCTCCAGGCTGGCTCTAGAACCTTGCAACAATTCTCAGCAGTTCCTGGGCTATTAATATAATTTTCTGCCAGAATCTTAGAATGTTAAGGTTTACCAGACTAGATTCTTCAGTTCTCCATTTCATGTTGCATGGAGTCCTTGACAGAGAAAGCTCCAGTTTTGAATGATTTTTTTTTTACTGACTTTGATCATTTTTATTTTTAGAAACATGGTTTGTTCAAAGCACTTGGCTTGATCTATAGTTTTTTAGAGTATATCCACAAAAATACATATTCCTGAGGATACTTTCAGAATTTGGTGGAGGGGCATCCATCTCTTCTCAAAAAATAATATTTTAATGTCTTACCTTCTAATCTCTTGATGTTAGTTCCACATATCAATAAAGACATAAATATTAGCTTCATATAGGGTTAATGAAAATTTATCAAGGCTTTGAGAACTAGGTGAGTCTAAACATATTCTTCCAAGAGTCCTGTAAATATTATGATATTATGGTCAAACAGTTTTGAATTCAAACATTTTTATGAGTTCAAGGATTCAAGATATTTAAAAACGATCCAACAAAAGTTGAAATTGAGCACATGATGAATCTAAAGTAACATTGAATATTTATTTTATTTGCTTCTGAAATTGCATGGCTTCTAGATAGACCCTGTCATTTATTAACACTATTTTTATATAGTTCTTTACTGTTTGGCTTATTATAAACAATTAGAAAATGATTTGGCTTATTAGAACTATAATATGTGACTATGCTTTTTATCACAACTAAAAATTTGATTACCTTAATTTATAGTTAGCCACATAGAAGTATTCATTAGTAGGATTAAATATTTTACAGGCATTGAAAGTACAAACTTTACATGTCCTCAGATCCATTGGTTGTTTTCTAAAACCTTTCATTCTCCCTAATTTTATCTTGAACGGTTTCATTAAAATTTCCTTTGGCAAGTACAGATGATCTGGTAAAATGTAACTGTACACCATTTTAAATTGTAGTCTTCAGACAAACACTTGCTCTTAGAAAATGCTAATGGACTATGCTGAGCAAAGCTTGTAGAAGCATGAAAATTAAAGAAAAATGTATAAGAGGTGTGTTAGTTACTTTTCTCTCTCATTGCTGAAAGCAAATATCTGACGCTCAAAGTTAGAAGGGAAGGGGTTTATTTGGCTTACAGTTTGTAGAGGTTTCAGTCCATGATCAGCTGGCTCCAAGGCAGGGATGACAAACAGGCATCGTAGGGGAGAAACAACATGGTGTGTACAAAGCAGCAAAGGCAACAAGAGTGAGTGATTTTTATAAATTTGAAGACTTGGGAAGATCTTTCAGATTATCTCATATAACTGCTTCATTTTAAAGATGGGGGGGAGCAAAACAAAACAAAACAAACCCAACAATAAAAAAGAAAACAACTCCACAACAGACCAAGAAATAGAAAGGCAGAAGGGTAAGTGCCTTGCCAAAGGTGTCCAGCAAGTCATTAGAAATTCTCGACAGGAGTCCAAGGCTTTTGACTCACAAGCCAATGCTTAGTGTATGACGATGGGTCTATCATTTTTTGATTCTTTAATTGTCCTCTCAATAAAGATAGTTCAGATAATGAAGATAAAAAGTTATAAATCCTATATAGAGTTTTTAGCAAAAAAAAAAATAGCTTTCTGGATGAACAGAATTTTAAGATGACCTTGTAAGACTGTGGCAAGGAGATAGTATCAATTTCTTTAAGATCTCTTGGTGACTTTCAGAGGAAAATATTCTTAATTATTAATAAAACATAAATAGAGGCAACCGTGCTTAAAGCATAGTTTCTACATTGTTCTACATCTCTTGCAGGGGCATAGGGACTGATTCTCTTCCAGAGCTACTGAGTGGTAACGGTCTATTTGTGAAATTGCTGCTGCCCTCAGTAAGTTTTTTTTTTAGTACAGATGAATCATCAGATGTCAGATCTGAAAGGTCTTTGAGGTCCTATGATCTACCCCCTTCATATTATGGAGTACTTTTAATTTTTATCTACTCTATAAGCGTTAAGTAGATCTCAAATCTCTGAAACTGAACACTCAGGCTTTTTTTTGCAGCAGCTCACTTGGAAATGGCTTACTACAAATTGTCTCTGTACCAGGGAGAATATTCCTTAGGTGGGTCAGTTGCAGAGACTGTCCTTTGGAACACATTCTATTGCAGCATCTGTTTAAGGCCCCGTGGGTAATAGAGGTGTTAGAATTTCACCTTTTCAGGCAGATTTTTCTCAGAAAGATTTTCAGAGGCTAGAAATCTTATTAAATCACACCATATATTTCTCACATAGCTACTACTTCTGAGTTGGCTTCCTATTTGTTTCCTCTTCCATTTTTTTGTACATTGAAATAATAACTACGGACCTATAAAATGTTTTGTTGCTAATATGTTGATATACTCTTATTGACTCTTCATACCATCATGTAGGAGAGATATTATCTGTATTTTAGTTAGATTCAGTAAACATTTATTGAATATTAGCTATATGATAAGCATTGTGGCAGACTCAAATATACTCATGAGCATATACATAAGCATAATTTTTAAAAGTTTCAGAGTTTCTAAGATCTTAATTACCCACATTTTATAGAAGAGAAACTAGAAGTTTAAAGAGGTTAAGTGACTAGCTTCTGTTACATTTATTTCTGTCTTTTGATACCAGCCACCTGATTAGAACTCTGTTTAGCACCTAGGAAAAGTGAAAGACATATTTGCTGTTCTCCACAACTAATGCAATGCCTGAAGGAGTCAAGATTTGAAAAGATAAGGTAGAGTCAGTGTTAAGAGTTAATTGTTAGTTATACTTCCAAAGGGCAAAAATTAAGTTGGCTGTTGGAAGAGGGCAAGAAGAAACAAAATTTGAGTGGACTAGAGAAATCAAAACAAATTTATGGAAAGGGGGTAGAACCTAAATATGGAGACATTGTAGATCTTTGATCTGTGGATAGCATAAAAGAGCTAGCTTAGGAATGAATGGTAGGTAGCTGGGTGGTTTGGTGGGAGGAGAGATGAGAGGCAGAAAAACAAGTTAGGAGCTTGTTGTAATCAGGGTTATCCGGAGGAGTCATGCACACAGAAAGATCTGCTGGCACTCTGTGATTATCTTGAGTCTGTGGATCAATTTTGGGAGAAATTACATCTTTGTGATTATGAATCTTCTGGTTCATGAACATGGTGTATCGTATCATTTATTTGATGCTTCTTTAACTTGTCTCAATGATATTTTGTGGGTTTTTTGCTGTGTACATCTTCTGGATATTTCATTGCTTTTATCCCTTAGTGTCTGGTGGTTTTCTTAGTGCTATTATGAATAGTATACTCTGAAGCCAGGCATGGTGGTGCATACTTGTAATCCCAACACTCAGGAGGCTGAGGCAGGGGGATGGCTGCAAGGTCCAGGCCAGCCTGGTCTACATAGTTAAAGGCTAATTTGAACTCCATAGGGAGATCATGTCTCAAAGAAATAGTGTACTCTGAATTTCATTTTCTATTTATTGATTGCTGACATGTAGAAATAAAATAAATGTTTGCATAAAGTGATAAATTAGAGTATTACTATTTTGTAATTCTCAGCGAATTATGCATCTAGACATTGAATATTAACAGCTGTTAATATCACTAACAAAAATCTCATGCAGGGAGATATTATGAGCTCCTGATAAAAGAACATAAAGCAATCTAACATGTGTTAGATCAAGCCTCTGGATCTAGCTGCCAGTTTGTGGAAAACATAAAGAACTGAGGTTCATGTTGATCTCCCTGCGGGAATGCAATCAGCAAAGCCTGGGCTTCATGCATCTTTACACATGGGTCAAATGCTCCCCATTCTTGAGCAGGCCAACTCTAAGGACAAGAAATAGCTGAAGGAGGATATGTATGAATCTAAAAAGATTTAAAGACACAAAAATTGTTGCTTTTTAACAGGCAGTTTTGGATGCAACATAAGGAAGTTATTGCTGTGCAAGTCAGGAGAGTAGTTACTTTGAAGGAAGGGAGGAGATTAAGGCTGGATAGGGTACTGAAATTGCTGCCACCGTGGCCAGTAAAGTTCTGTTTCTTAACCTTGATAGTGGGTACTTGGGTCTTTACTTTAAAACAATTCATTAAATTCACCAAGCAATACATTTTTTGGTGTGGCTTTATCTTTGTTTTCATTTATAACATAGAGGTTAAGGAAAATATGTCTTCTGTGGTCTGAACTAATGAGCAAGAGGATTAGTGGGCAGAGAGGAGAAAAGGAAGCTTATACATCAAAATTTTTTCTGACTATTGCCTACTATTATATACTAGGCTATGTTCTAGGGCATTTTACAGATGTTTTCTTGGATAAAATAAAAACTAATTATCCGAATTTTACAGTCTCTTGGAAATCCAGTAATTTTTTCATGGTAAAGAGTAGCAGGGCAGGAATTTAAGCCCAAACTTGGTCTGATTTCAAAATAGACTTTCAGTGTCCTTTATTGATGTTGGCAAGTAGAAGTGGGGGTGGTACCATAACTGCTCTGTAAACCCAGCATCTGTAGTAGCTTTTTCAGTATCCACCTTTCTACAAAGTTATGTGCTTTTTTTTTTTTTTTTGGTACCGGGAATTGAACTCGCATCCTTGCGCTTTCGCAGCAGGTGGCGAAACCACTGAGCTAAATCCCTGACCCCAGTTATGTGCTTTTTGTATATTAAAGTTCTATGGCAATATTAGAGTTGGCCTTCATACCTGCAGGAATCCATCCATGTTTGGTTTAGTCTGGATGAGGATAAGGAGGGCTGACTTAAACATCTGAGGATTTTAGTATCCACAAGGGTCCTGGAGCCAATCCCCTTCTCATACTGAGAGACAACCTATATATTAAATTCTTACCCACAACCGATCTATTATAGAAAAGACTATATCACTTATTCTATCAGAAAAAACAATAGTTTAAGGAGACATCAGATATGAAAATATAGTGACATCTTAAAAAATATCATTATTATTTACTTTTGCAGTACTGAGATTGGACCCAGGGCGTTTGCACTGAATTATATCCTCAGCCCATTTTAAATTTTTTTTTTTTGAGGCAGGGTCTCACTAAGTCACTAAGTTGCCCAGGCTGAACTTGTGTCTCCTGCCTTAGCCTCCCAGAGTGCTGGGATTACAGGTGTGTACCACCATTCCTGGCTATTGACATCTTCAAATCTCATGTTTTTAGGGAAATTGTTCTTGTATTGTAACATGAAGGAAAATATTTTAAATGAATTTGAAATATAGACTAGCAGTGGAACATTACTAGCATAATCTCAAACAACAGCCATATAGGCTGTGGGAAGGGATTTTACTTTTTACCCTTTTATGTGGTATGACTTTAGCCCTGAACATGGTATAAATGTAGATTAGATATGCCTGTAGGTGGACTAAGATTCAGATTACAGCTTCATTTTGGAAAGTTGGTTTTATATTTAGTAGTTTTAATTTGGATGTCAATTTATTTCTCTTTTTATTTTATCCACTCTGATAACTTTGTACTTTTAGTTTATAGGATACCAACTTCTGCTCTCCTTGGCTTTCTGCTTTTTCACTCTCTTGGCCTGCTTTCTACTATTGCTATGAGACAATCAAGGAAGATTTTATGAAAAATACAGTGAAAATATCTAAGCAAGTAAATTGAGTTGGATTCATAGTTTAAAAATATTAAAACTAAAAATTAATTATATAGATAGACTTGAAGCATATTCTTTATTTTGGTCATTTGAGACCATAGTATTTTTTTTTTTTTTAAGACCATAGTATTTTAAAGTGTGGTCCTCTGACTACCTGTATCAAAATCACCAAGGGTTACTTTAGAAATATCCTATAGGATATACCCTAACCCTTCTCAATCAGAATCTCCACATTTAAAAAAAAGTGCACATGTCTAGAATTTGAATTATTTTTATTTTTTATTTTTGGTACCAGGGATCAAACTTGGGACCTTGCGCTTTCAAGGCAGGTGCCGGAACCACTGAGCTAAATTCCTGGCCTGCACATGTCTAGAATTTGAACCTTATCCTTTTAAAAAAAATTTATTGGTACATTTAAGGTATACAGTATAACAGCATTCATCATTGGAAATTTGCCCCTTTACATAATCCATCTTGGTTCTTATTTTTTCCCCATTCCCCTGCCCTCCCTTCAACCTCTCCACACCTCCCTATGTACAAAGACTTTGTTTCCATTTTTTCTTTTTCTTATATTAATTCCATTGCCTTCTTTCTTTTCCCCTACCTCTCCCACTTCCCCCTCCCCTTTGCACCTTTTCTTCCTATTTCACATTATCTATTATACCTTTAGTCCTTATTTACACTTTCAGTTTCTCACACTAGAGAAACTGTTCAGTATTTACACGTGTGTCCTATTTATTTCACTTAAGAGTATGGCCTCAATGTGCATCCATTTAGCTTATAAATGTCTCTAGTTTCTCGTTCTTTATGGCTGAGTAATACTCCATTTTATTAAAAAAAAA
>NW_004624956.1:405061-416700 GCF_000247695.1 Heterocephalus glaber | reverse complement strand
TGGAAATCTGTTTGTATCTGTTTTATGGATTCCATTTGTTTCCTATGTTGGGATTCTATCATGTTCTCAGCTCCTCAATTTTTTTTATCTGTGTCTGCTCTAGATTTCTTAATCATGTCTTGTACTATGGGCACAATCTCTGCTCTTATCTGAGAAATTATTTTTGATTTCATTTTTTCCAGGTCCTTTTTTGTTGCCTGTTTAGGGACTCCAGGTGGTTGAGTATCAGATTGTTCCATCTCATTTCCCTTTGGGGTTGCCTTAGGTGATCTGGAAGTCTGGTTTTGAGACTTATTTATGTGTCTTCTCATTTCAACAGATGCAGTCTGCTGTGCCTTTGTTGAGGTGACTTCTTGCTCACCCAGTGGTCTTCAATTCTCAGCAAGCCACCAAGCAGCCTTTACTCTGCTGCCCACCAGTACACAAGTTCCTGGATTCAGATTGGTGGTCTTCTGGGTCCCTGAGCTGACCTGTTGTCTGGGCGGGGCTCTGGCTGGGGCCTGTGCACACTTGGGGTGGTATCTAGGTGTGCCTCTTGCTGGGGCCCCTATGTAGCTGTTGCCTGGGAGGGCCTTTGGCTGGGGTCTGTGTACTCCAGTTCCTGTTGTCTGTGCACTCTAGTTTCTGTTGTCTGTGCAGTCTCTGGCTAGGGTCTCCATGCACTTATCAACAGTATCAGGGTGAGCCTCTGGCTGTTGCTTGTGTGCCTGTGTAGCTCTTTTCCAGGCGGGCCCTTGGGTGGGGCCGATGCTATGGGCCTCTGGTTGAAGCTTGTGTGCCTGTGCAGTTCTTTTCTGGGTGGGTCTTTGGCTGGGCTGGGTGTGCCTGAGCCTCTGGGGTCGGGGTGGAGCCTTGGCTGGGATCTGCCTGAAGCCGTGCTGCTCAGGTCCACACAGCTGCTCCCCAGGATCTTCATGTATTTACTGATGGTATGGTGTGCCTTTGGCTCACCTTATCCTTTTTTAATATCCCTATATATTCCTTCTCTACTGTCATATATGAACATCAAAAATATCAGGGTCATTTGAAAGTTGATTTGGTGGACTATTGAATTTTTGTTATTGTTGTTGCTTTGCTTTTTGGTACTAGGGATGGAACTTGGAACCTTGCACTTGTGCAGAGGCATTGGAACCACTGAGCTAAATCCCCGTCCCTATTGCATGTTTTTGAAGCAAGAAACTTCTAGTATACATTAGCGATCTTGACAGTTTAGCATAAATACATTTTTCCCACAAATTAATGATACCTTTAATGATTTCTGGATGATACATAGCCACATTATCAAAGGCATTAAATTAAGATATGCTGTTATGCTATGTGCATATATGACTAAAAACGGAATCAGAACTCAGATTTTTTTTCCAGAGTGAATGTCAGTTATTCCAGTCATTACCCTTTCTACATCTGTGTGATGTAAGATAAATGTAATTTACTTCTTTTCTTGACAAGTGATTATTCCATCTCTTATGCAAACTGTTCTTTTAAGTGGTGTACAATTTGCCTCTGCTATTCTCATAACATATCAGTGTTTCTGATAACAGGCACTAGTGTGTCAAAGTGGACCCAGCAAATAAAGAGAACATGGAGATTGGGTGGGGATGGGGGAGAGGGTTAAGCAAAGAAAAACCCAGAAGCAACATGAGTGCTGGAGATGTACTGGATGTCTTGCGCTTCCTGACCTCCTCAAAAGATTTTGCTGGATTGTCCTATCAGTGCTAGGATTGGGATTTACAGGAGCATTTGTCTCCCTCATCTCCTAAGAGTCCTTTCTCCTCCTACTTCAATGCTGGTTCCAACTACTTTTTCATATTATAAAACCATCCCCTAGCAATTACATTCGAGCTCCATGTTCCCACCAATTTGGATGAGGAAGCCCTAGTATTTGACCATGAACTTGATGCCACCACTGAAACTGCCTCCCTGATTATATGCTTCCTGAGTGATATATTGCCAAAGTAATTCTTAAAGAGAAGAATTGATTAAACCTAGAATGGAAATGCACGCAACAAGTATAGCATCAGCTCCAACATATAAAAACCTTAGAAGTCATTACTCCTATCCTTACACAAGAAAGCAGCTGAACAAAATGAAAATCATTATTTTTTTCTTAGAACCAGCAGAGACCTGAGATTGCAAACTGATACTCTGAAATATGAAAAGACAAATCCAGAAAGTCACAGCTGAGATCTAGTTACTCAGAGAAGAAGCTGCTAGAGTCATAAACTGGTCGGAATTCTTAATTAAGTAGTAGTTTTGTTGACTTGCTGAAGGCTGAATGTGAAGAAGCTTGAGAGTGCAGAACTCCTGAGGCCTGTCGTCTTGAGAGCAGCTCATGCTTTCATAAATTTTACTTCAGGAACTCACTGGCTTCTCACTGAGAAGAGCCAAGAAAGATCCTTGGCTCTGGTAGGAAGAGAAGTGTTACCGTTGTACAGTATACCTAGAGCCTTCTCCATAACAAAGACCTACTCTTCAGAGGAAAAGCATTTATCAGAGCCTTTTTCCATCCAAGTAAGAATATTTCTCTGACTCCAGCCCCCTCTAGTCTTACTGTCTCACTTAAGGTGGGGAAGAGGAGGAAACAAAAACTCTTGTGCCTAAGGTGAAGGTTCTGTAGTTTAATTGTAAGATTATGGAATGATTCCTTTCTCCCACATTTTACTACCACCCCAGTAGGACTCCCGTATAATTACTGAGTTAGAGCCAAAAACATTCTAACATAGAGATTGTACCTAAGGGAGAGTTCTTAGGGAAGCTCAAAGACCACAGGGAGATGCAGAGATGCTAGAGGATCCTGAAGCTTCTGGCACTCACAGTGACAGCAGATATTCAGCATAGACAACCTCCTAGGTAGATTAACATAAAACTTTATGCTGAAGACCTGTTTACTCCCATTTCCTGTTCCTAATGCATCATATCTGGATTATAACAGAAAATTACAACTTGTGCGAAAAGGAGTAAAACCACAAGTCTGTAGTGTCTCCTAGGAAATTATCAGAACCAGACTCAAATATAACATAGATTTTTGAAATTATCTGGCAGGAAATTTAAAACTACTGATCTCTATGCTAAATTTCCTAATGAAATAAAATAGATATAGTAACATGAGAGTATGGATGGATAATGTAAGTAGAGAGATGGAAACTATAGGAAAGAATTAAAAAGGAAATTCTAGAAGTAAAAACATTATAACAGAAGAGCATACTTTGGGTGGGCTATTATTAGACTAGACGTAACTCAGAAAAGAATCGTTAAGGTGGAAGATATGTCAATAGAGACTGCAGGAACACTTGCAAAGAAAAACGCAAGAAAAAAGAGCTGCAAAGAAAAAAGCGTTAAACAGCAAGAGAACATTTAAGAATTGTGGGGCATTTTCTGCAGGTATAACATGTATAGTTAGAATATCAGAAGGTAAAGAAACAGGAGAAATATTTGGAGAGCTTTGAAGGCCAGAAATTGACGCTGAAAAAGCCTTTGACAAAATTTTTTTTTTTTTTTTTTGGTACCGGGGATTGAACTCAGTACCTTGTTTTGTGAGGCAGGTGGCAGAACCACTAAGATAAATCCCTGGCCCTGCCTTTGACAAAATGAAACATGCTTATATGATAACACTTTCAGCAAATAAGAAATAGAGACAGATTTTATCATCTTGACAGAACATGTCTTACAAAGATCCTGCACCTAACATTGTACTGCATGGTGAGAAACCAAGCTTTTCTCCTAAGGTTGGGAATATGGCGAAGATGTCCTTCCTTACCCCTCATATTCAACGTTTTACTGGATGAAAAAACTGGAATTAATGAACAAGTAGAGCAAGGACACAGGGTACAAGGTTAATACACAAAAGTCAGTTGTTTTCCTGTGTACTAGCAATGAACAGTTAGACATTTTAAACACCACTCTTTATAATAGTACTGCAAAAACAAAAAAGGAAATACTTAGATATGAATCTAACAAAACATGTGTAGGGTTTATATATGGGAAAGTAAGACCCTGATGAAGAAATCAAAGATCTAAATAGAGTGAAGTTCCATATTCCTGGATTAGAAGATTCAATATTAAAACATCAGTTCTTCCCAACTTGATCTATAGATTCAGTGGAGTCCCAATGTAAATCCTAGCAAGCTATTTTTTTGTGGAGATCAACAAACTAATTCTAAAGTTTGTATGGAAGGGCAAAAGAACTAGAATAGTCTTGTAGTTGAAGAAGAACAAAGTTGAAAGACTCACACAACCTGATTTCAAGGCTTATTATAAAGTATAGTAATCAAAGCAGTGTGATACTAGTGAAAGAACAGACAAAAAGACCAGTGGAACAGATAGAAAGTCCAGAAATAGATCCACACATAGTCAATGATCTTTGACAAAGGAGCAAAGACTATTAAATGGAGAAAGAATAGATTTTCAACAAATCTACATGCATATGAAAATAGTGAACCTAGACACTAACTCTACATCTTGGACAAAACTTAACTTAAAATGGACCATGAATTGAAATTTCAGATGCAAAACTATAAACCTGTTCTAGAAGAAAATACATGAGAAAATGTAGATACCTTGGTTTTGTCAGTGAGTTTTTAGGAACAGCATTACTAGTAAGATTCATAAAAGAAAAATGATAAATTAGAATTAATTAAAATTAATTGTTTTTGCTCTGTGAAAGGCACAAAACAGGAACTGTATCCAAATATACAAAGAATTCTAGAGTCAATAAGATATGTAGACTTTGGAAGATAGTTTGGGAGCTTTCTACAAAGCTAAACATAATCTTACCATATGATTCAGCATTCATACTCCTAGGTATTTACCCAAATGATTTGAAAGCATATGCCCAGACAGAAACCTGAATGCAAGTGTTTATAAAAACTTTACTCATAATCAACAAAAAGTAGAAGCAACCAAATGTCCTTTAATAGGTGAATGGGTAAACAAACCATGGAACATCTATAAATGAAATATTATTCAGTGATAAAAATAAATGAGCTGTCAAGCCACAAAAAAGTTTGATGAATCTTCAATGCATATTGTTAAGGTAAAGAAGCCAACTTAAAAAAAGCTACATGCTATATGAGTCTTAATTATGTGACATTTTGGAAAATACAAAAAACTATAGTGAAAGTAAGAAAAGATTAGTGTTTGCCAGGGAAAGTGAGGAGAGGAGGATTTTATTTTATTTCGTTTTATTTTTTTTTGTTAGGACTCAGACTAATGGTGCTAGCTTTTATTAGAGCATTATAATTAAGACATTAAATTATAAATCGGTGTGGTATAGCTAGAAATTAAATTATAAAATAATACAAATACTTTTAACGTGTGATGTGCCAACGAAGTTAAAATTTTTGCCATTAATTAGGATTCAGGTTTCAGATTAGGCAAAAAGTTTGGTTGATTCTGTGATGTGTGTAAAGGTTGAAAGGACACAACAAGAGGGAGTTGTTGAGATAAATTATTTCACAGAAAATTTCTTTTTTTTTTTTTGAGACAGGGTCTTGCTGGAGAGGAGGATTTTAATAAGATGAAGCACAAGGAATTCTGGGGGTGGTAAAACCATTCTATATGGTACTGAAATTGTGGATACATGACACAGTACATTCATCACAATCTATGGAACTCAATGAAACAAAGAGTGGATCATGAAGTTTGCAATTTAAAAAAATTTTTTAGGAGGTCAGATGATCCCGGGATGGAATGAAGAATGTGACAAAATAAAAAAATATAAAGCAGCCTCAGCACAATGAGTGAGGGAAAAAGGTGCTGACATAATTGACAATGGAAGTCAGTAGAGTCTTCTGAAGACAAAAGAAATGTATAAAAGTCCTCCATCCTAATCAATCATTTGTATCTCCTGGGGATGTGGACTAAGAATTCCAAAACTTCGATAGTGGGAGAAAATAGTGGGAGCTACATTTCTCACTATTGGAGTAGGAATTTAAAGATAAGCACGAGGGCTGAGGATGTAGCTCAGTGGCACCACGCCTGCCTGGCAAACACAAGGTCCTGAGTTTCATTCCCAGTACTGAGAAAAAAAAAACAATAAAGATAAGCATAAGAAGGAACCTAGAATAATCCACACAGTAATGGATTAGAATGTGAGACAGTAGTATGAATTTAAGATCAGCTCAATATAGGTGTAGATGGTTGCATATAGAACTTTATATATCATATATCTCTGTCTCTCTGTATATGTCAATCATATACACAGTAGGGACATAGTAGTTAATTGAGAGGACTCTTAATGGCTAAAGCTGGAACAATTTGAGCAATAAAATAGCATTGGGTTATAATCCAAAATATATAATAAATATGCATGGATCCATACTAAATAAATGATTAATCAAATGAAGAGAGAAGTGAAAAAAACTCTCATACAGAACAACTGCCAATAATGTGCATAGATTCTTTGTATCAAGGAAATGCAGCATAACTCTTTACTCTTTAAGTGTGAGCTACACATCGTGACTTCTTTCCAGAGAGTACAACATGGAAAGTAGGGAACTTGGGCAGGTTGGGAAGAGATATGAACTCCAAAGGGCTTGGGTAGCTCCACTCCTATGGCTTTACCAGGTGCTGCTCACATGGACTGTCTTTTAGGCTAGCTCTGCTCACTGCCTGTGGTTTTTCTTAGCAGATGTTCCACAGTTCCTGGCATATCCAATTTCCTGGGGTCTCCACTGCATTTTTTTTTTTGGTACTGGGGGTTGAACTTGGTACCTTGGGGTTGTGAGGCAGGGATGGCGCCACTGAGCTAAATCCCTGGCCCCCTCCACTGCACTTTTGAGCTTTATCCTCACAGCTTCACCTACTGTTTTCTCAGGCACACTGCCTGGCCTCCCAGGCCTTCTTCTAGAATTTGAGTGGAAGCCTCTGTGACCCTACAACTTTTATATTCATCATGCCTATAAAACCAGCACCATGTGGATGATGCTGAGGAATACCACCAACTCAAGTAGTAGCCAGACCCCTTGGACAATGGCTGCAGTGGCTTGGTTCTGAGTGCCTAAATGGGTGAACACTGAAATGAAACTCTCAGGTGGCCCTTTTCCAGCAGCAGGCCCAGGGTCTCTCTTTTCAAGAAAAGTTTATACTTTTTAACTTTGTGCCTACAATGCATGGGGCCTGGCCAATTCCTGAGATGGCTTCAAGCCATCTTTCCTATTGTCCTGATGCAAAGTACTTGATTTCTTTTTAATGCTAACATTGTCAAGAACCATCTTCTTCTGGGCCCCAACTTTGCAGGTACTTCCTTTCTGGTGAAACTGCAAATCTTTTAAATCATTCAGCTCTGTTCTTTTCTCTTGATTCTCACTGTAGGTCTGGCTAAGAATAGCCAGCATTACCCATCCTACAGCCTGAATGTTGGGCTGCCTTGTAATTTTCTCTGCCAGGTTAATTAGTCCACTGCTCTTAATCTCAGTTTCCTGAAAAGTCTCAGGACATGGGAAAAACACAGACAAATTTTCTTCCAGAGTGTAACACACATAACCTCTAGTCCATCTGTCTTGTCCCCAACTGAAAATTCTTTAGCCTGGCCTTTACTATCTGTATTCCTATCAGCATTCTGGTCTTCTGAGCTCCAACCAGATTCACCCATCAAGCTCTGCGTACAATCTAGGACCTCTCTAGCCCACTTCTCCAAACATTTACAAACTCCTCCCACAAACCAGTTCTAATGGCTTCTAAACCACGTGGTCAGGTACAGTCACAACAGTGACCCCATTCTTGGTACTAGTTTTATGTATTAGTCACTTTCATATTTCTTCCACCAAAAGTATAACCTTAGTCTAATCTTGAGAAAAATATTAAGTAAAGCTCAACTGAGGGACATTCTACCAAACATATGTTCAATACTTATTAAACTGTTAAGATTATAAAAACACATGTCTTAGAAACAAAATTAAAAACTTGTACTTAAAATGATATTATCAATAAAGAGTTCATAGATTGGGACAAATAGCTAAGAAGGGTCTTGTGTCCAAAATATATAAAAAAACTTTTACAACTCAACAATAAAAAGACAACAGCTTTTTTTTTTAAAGGCAGAGGATTTGAATAAGCATTTCTTCAAAGAACATGTAAAAATGGTCAGTAGTACATGAAAAGATGCTCAACTGCATTAATCATAAAGGAAATGAAAACCAAAGCCACAATGAGATACAAATTTATGCCCATTAGGACAACTATAATTAAAAAGACAATTACAAGTGTTGGTAAAGATGTGGAACCCTTTTACACCACTGTTGGGAATATAAAATGGTACACTTGGAGAAATAGCTTTGTAGTTCCTCAAAAGGTTATATATACAGTTTACCATATAAGCCAGCAATTCCACTCTTAGATGTGCCCAAGAGAATTTAGAACACATAAACTTTCACACAGATGTTCAAAGTGGCATTATTCATATAGCCAAAAAATGGAAATAACCCAAATGTCCATCAGCTGATGAATAGATAAACAAAATGTTACTCATCAATAAAATGCAGAGAAGTATAGATATTTGACACATGGATGAGCCTTGAAACTTATGCTAAATGAATGAAGCCAATGACAAGAGACCACATATGTATTGTATGATTCCATTTATAAGAAACAACCAAAAGGCAGCTCTGCAGAGACAGAAGGCATATAAGTGGTTGCCTAGAGCTGGAGGTGGGAATGGGGATATTTAGGGAGATGAGTGTGAAGGGCATATGGTTTCTGTTTGGGGTAACAAAAATGTTCTAGAATTAGATAAACCCACTGAATTACACACTTCAAAAGCATGAACTTTATTGTATGTAAATTATATCTCCGTAAAGACAAGAAAAACTATGGTAACCTGAATAAAGTATGTAGTTCACCAATCATAACAAATGTACTGTAGTACAGTAAGATGTTGATAGGGAGATTATGAAAACTCTGGTGTCTTTGCAATTTTGCTGTAAATCTAAAATTCCTAAAAAATAAAGTTTACTTTTCAAGAATGAAAGCATCTGTTTCAACATCAGGAGTAAAAATAAACAAAAGATCACTTACAAAAATATAATTTTAGCCAGTTGTTTTAGAAAAATAGATGCAGAGGGAAAAATCTAATCAAACTGTGAAACTGCAAGGCATGAATTGAATATATATAGCAACTCTTGGAGGTATGGGTAGAAAAGCTGGCAGCATATTATATAAACTGAATAGTATACTTACATAGCTACTGAGCTTTTCAGCCCAAATAATTCCCCCTTGCCACCCTAATACTTGTGTACTTCTGTCAGGCTATTAACAGCATGTGGATATGAAAATAAATGTGCTGAAGCCCCAGCATCACAGAGGGTAGGGTGGTTTTATTCGGAATGTAGAGCAGTTCTGTTCAAGAATCTCTTCACAGGCTTTGTTAGAGTCTGTTCCATGTTTCTCCAGGAAAGAAAAGACAGATGCAGATTTTAGTAAGGTAAAAGAAACTGAAATCCCTGTCAAGGTTTTAACTCCAATCACTTAGTAGTATGAGGGATTATTCCTTGTTTCAACTGTATCTGATAGGCAGACCTTTTCTTTCCGAAATTCCTCCTATTTTCAAGGCCAAATCTTCTATGATACCTCTCTTCCTTTCACGTCTGTATTATGCCTCTTTGTTGAACTGCTGCAATAAATATACGTGGCATCATTACATTGATTCTTCAAATAGGAGTTTGTTAGAATATTATATTTACTGATTATGTGGAATATCTATACATTGTATGTGTAATACAGTTCTTTTTTGTGAGACTCTGAAACTCTGGGACTCTGGGAGAAATTCTTCGCAGTTCTTACTGTGAGGATCAGTTAGGCTCCCAACTAACTTGTTTATTTTCATTTAATGATGTGACAATTCTAATTGCCTAATTGCTTTGTTGTATAAAAATTGCAAGACAAATTTATTGCCCATCACTAGCAACTGTATATAGGATCTTATGGTTACATATATATTGCTCTTACTCTTGGCTTCCTTATTTTCTGCTGCTGTTCTTTTCCTTGTCTTAACACTATCAATAATTTGGTTTTTATTTTTCTCTAGCATATGTGGGACAGTGCTCTCATTTTTTTTTTTGCTAAAAGATTGAAACATTAAAGTTAACTATACTTGCCTGCTTGGCAAGTGCAAGGTCCTGAGTTCGATTCCCAGTACCAAAAAAAATTTACTATACTTACAGGTGTGTGGTTATAGCTGGTGGAGTAAGAAGAATAATTAGGAAGTCTTCTAACTTTTATTGCAGTGTGAGCTAGTCACTGTCACACTATTTGCTTTTCCTAGCCTCAATGTTCCCATTTTGCAAAAACAAAGAATTATCTTATATAATTTCTAGGAATTTTTCCTGATATAAAGTAAATATATTTGCCAGTCTCATCCTGCTATTTGAAAGCCCCCAGCAAACAGAAATTGTCCTTATTCTCATACCTTGCTGATCATCTTTTACAGAGCTGAATACCTGTTAGGATCTTAATGATTTCCTTTTTAGCCAAACTCAGGGCCTTTGTACTGAGCTACATCTCCAATCCTTTCTAAAATTTTGAGATAGGGTCCTGCTAAGTTGCTGAATTTCCCAGGCTGGGCTTTAACTTGTGATCATCCTGCCTCAGCTTCCTAGAATGCCAGGATAACAGGCATGTGCCACCATGTCTGCCTTTAATAATTTTTTTGATTGAACATTTTTCAGTCTCTTGTTCCTATGTGTAGAGTCATTGCTATTGAGATTTTGGAAATCAGATTGCTATTTTTATTAAAAGGTGGGAAGATACATTTATTTCACATAGCACTGAGAGATGCAGACCTTATTGTGTTGCAGGCACTGTGAGCCATTTGCACATTTTCCAAGGCTTCCTATAGGGCCTTGGCAAAAATCTTTATGCAAAAATCATTAGTGTTTTATTTGGTCCTGTGATCATCTGAGTTAGTGTAACCTCTGTGTATACAGCATGATAGCATGTCAGGTATTCATGGGGAAGTGGCACATGTAAAACTGGCTTGTGATTGTCATCAAGGCAAGGTAGGTGGAATGTAAGAGCATTGTGTTTAGAGTTCTGAGTTCCACTTCTGCTTCTGCTTCTGAGGTTTGTTTTTGGTTTTCTGTTTTAAAATCCAATTCCAACATTATTGATTGCTGCCTTCCTTTCTACAACTAATGTTTGAGAGCTTGGACGGCTGGAGTTTTAGTTGCTAAGCTGTGCTTGGAGCTGCACGTGTGCAATATGAGTATCAAGCCCAACAGCCACGCTCATACCTTGCCTACAGCAGTGAGAGAATCAGTACAGTATTTTCTCCCAGACAGTACTTCACAGTGATTTCCTCTTAGCTCTTCAAGCACCTTCAGCATTAACATCATAGATAGGTTCTCTTCATGGTCTTTGCAGCTTTAGAACAGTGGAGTTTATACGAAGACACACAGATACAACCTAAGGGTTTGCTGGTGGTGTCCAGAGAATTGTCAGAGATTCAGTGGGTATCTACTTGGTTCCTTATTCATGCTGCTATAAATGAAAGGTTACAGAGCTGATGGAAGGAGGATTCCAAATAGCATCTGTTTCTCATTCTCTACTGAATTGTTCCATCTGCATATTATTATCCAGACTCCCCTGTCTCAGCAACACACACACACACACACACACACACACACACACACACACACACGCACGCA
>NW_004624956.1:284979-380131 GCF_000247695.1 Heterocephalus glaber | reverse complement strand
AGAAATTATTTCTGATCAAGGATGATTTAAAGAAATATAATTTAAAATTACCAGGAAGATTTGAAAGAGAATCAAATAGAATAATTTTTATTTTTGAAAACAAATTATTATTGAAACTCACTAGGTTGGATTAAACAGCAGATTAAATACACCTATGCAGAGAATTAATAAATTATATTACTGATCTAAAGAAATTACCCAGTATAGAACACATAGACAAGTAGATAGTAAATATGAAAGTGAAATTATATCAGGTGGAGACTAGAATTAAAAGTTTTAAAATACATCTAAATTCCTGTCCCAGAAATGAGGAAATAAGAGAGAGGCACTATCTGAAAAGAAAATGGTAAGGACTTGAGCTGATGAAAGAACAAAATCTCCCCAAAGAAGCACAAAACAAAGTTTAAAAACAAAAAAACAAATAATAAAACCACCTTACATCTATATACATTGTAGCAAAACCGGAATGCCAAAGAAAAAGAAAATATCTTAAAAACCATCAGAAGAAAAAGATCACTTATAAGAAGAAAAACTACAATTAGAATGCTAGTCAGCAATGCTGATAAAATATTTCCTTTTGTATTTTGGAGTATGTAGTAGGATTGCATTTATCTGTTTCTTGAAGTTTGATATGGTATATGACTTTCTTTGACCAATGAAATGTAAACAAATGATATATCACTTCCTAGTAGACTTGTATGTAATTCATCATTTTCCTTTTTCCCGTCTAAACAGTTGTGGAAGCCTATGTTGAGAATGACCCTTTGAAAGCCCTAGTTCTGGGTGACTTTGAGGGGAAAAACCCCTCTGACCTGTGTAGAAAATGTAGAGTGAGCAAGAATCAAAATGTTGTGTTAAACCATAGAGGTTTCTGGGATTGTTTACACTGACGCATAACCTAGCCTATTCTAATTGATACAGGCACATTCAGTACTAGACTTATCAATAGCAAGAATAGGAGCCAGAAAAACTGAAAGATCTCCAAAGTGATGAGAGAAAATAACTGACGATATAGAATTATGCAATAATAGGGATTAACACTTATTGAGAATTTATGATATATTAGATACAAGTTCTTTGGGCTTTACATCAATTCAGTTAATTTTCACAACTACCTTCTAAGGTAGATACTATTTGTAAAAAATTCATTAAGTTTATTGGTACATTTTAGGTATACAATATGATGACATTCATCATTGGGATCTTGTACCTTTACATGGTATATCTTGATTCTTACTTTTTTCCCCCATTCCCCTGCCCTCCCTTCCACCCTTCCATCCCTCCCTATTTACAAAGACTTTGTTTCTGTTTTTTCCTTTTCTCGTATTTATTCCTTTCCCTTCCTCTACCCCTCCTAGTTCCCCTTCCCCTTTGGGCTTTATCTTCCTATTTCACATTATCTATTATACATTTTGATCCTTATTTACACTTTCAGTTTCTCACATAAGGTAGATACTATTATTGTCCTCCTTTTATAGATGAGACAATTGAGGACTAAAGAAGTTTTCTGAATTTCCTCAGGCCCACAGTCATTGGCATAATAGGGATTCAAACTCAGGCATTTAGCAGAGCTTTGCTTAAAGAACTTCATAATTCCAGGAAGAAAGCCTGAAATGTAAGAAAGATGAGCAAAAAAATTAGTAAAACTTTCTGTAGGTCTAAATGAACACTGACTGTATAAAACAATAATGTATGATTATGTAATTTTAAAAGACAATTAAAATCCTGGGTTTTTACAAGAGCATATTAGTCTAAAGAGAGATAACTGAAGTAGTCTAGAGCCTTGTTTTTCAGTAGCATTACATGGCTTGAGATCTTTGACATGTAGAATGTCAGTATTCCCTACTTACTGATTTGGACTCTGTGTTTTAGCACTCCTAGGTTGTTCCTATGCACAAAAAAGGTGAGAAAGCAGCCTTCCAAAGTCTTTGAATTGTTTGGAATGGAAATTAGTGATATCAATTAACTTCTAAATTGCTTAGTCAACAATATAATTTCAAGAATAACTACAGAAAGGTAAGAAATAACATGTATACGACTTCCAGATGAGCACAGGGAAAAATTTGACTTCAAAATTAACAAATAATAAGAGGAGAGAACAGAAAAAGTGAAAAAGCAGCACAGGGCTAATGAAGAGCACAGTCAGGTCCAAGGATAACAGAATCATGATAAATACAAGTGGCCAAAATTTGCCAGTTAAGAGAGGGATTGCCAAATAGGTTTTTAAAATAATACAACTATTTGTCTTTTATAAGAAACTTAACCAAAACATAAGGGCACAACAATTAAAAAAAAAAAAATATACCAGATAATCACTAAATATAAGAATGTTAAGATAATAATACTTTGATAAAGCTTAGAAAAAATTAAAAAGAATGTTAAGGTAGTTATATTAATAGCAGACAAAGTATATTTTCAAGAGAAAAGGCTCAACTCAGAAGATTTAATAATTCTATAATAGCTATTATAAAATAGCTATTTGTATTATAAAATATATAAAGCAAAACTGATAAGACTACAGGGAAAAGTTGTAAGTGTAACATATTTGCTAGGAGAGTTCAATACAGATTTTCAAATTATTTGATAATAAAGCATCAAAAACTAGTAAAGATGTAGAACATTTGAACAACACAGTTACCATGCATGATCTAATGGGCATATATACAGATCCTGTACTGTGCTATTAGACAACATATACCCTTTTTAAGCCCATGTAAAATATTTTTCAAAACAAAATAATAAACCTTAAATAAGAGATGGTGATGATATAGATAAGCATTAACTTGATTTTCTTTTTAAGTCTTTTCTTGATTTTGAGTGTTACTAGCCCTGAGTACAATATATGTAATCACTGTTTCTGAAGCCTTGATCATCCCTTTGAAACTTATCCTTTTGTTCCATTTCCAGACCCTGCCATGAGTTGAGAGGGAACTGCTTGCGTCTTTGACAGCATAATTGAATTGTATGAACAATCTGCTTTCAGCTGTTCATCAAGTCTAAATTAAGAGAATGCCAACTCATGCAATGGCTGCAGTGTTAGACAAGGACTCTGTATTCAGTCACTGGAGTAAGAGGAATAGAGGTTTTCGAATTCTGAGGCAGACTCTTTCCTTCAGCATTATTGACCCTAAACTTAGACCTCTTTGTTTATCTAAAAAGTCTAGTGAAGGAATTTTTGGTATTCTAAAATGTGCCTCACCCTCATGCAGCCAGAAGTAGCCAGCACCTCGTCTGAGTCACTGCAGTCTTTTATCTATGCACAATGTTTGGCATATGGTGGGAATCTCATAAATGTTTGAATGATGGATGATAAGGGAAAGAGAGAAAAGAGAAGATCCATGCCTTCCAGGGGTGCTTGTCTTGTCAGTCCCAGGAGAGCAAAGGAAAGGAAACCTAGCACAGGAAGACAGACTTGCTCTAGGGCAGTGATGGCGAAACTTGTAGAGACTGTGTGCCCAAACTGCAACCCCAAACCCACTTATATATGGCAAAGTGCCAACACTGCAATTAAACCTGAAAACTGAGGTTTTAGTTTAGAAAAAACAAGTCACATGTTAAAAGAAAAACACAATAACAGAGCTTTCAATGATACAAACAGCCCACTGGAGGATGGGTGCCATTGTTCTGCGACAACTCTGATGCTTTGTAAAGAAGGCAAACAAAACAAATGTGGAGTGAGATAATCCATAATGTTCTCAAAGACTTTTAGCTGCAGAAAATTGTCCTCTCTTGAGATTCCACAAAAACACATGGATTCTCTTGTACTATGGGGAAAATTTTCTAGTAGCTGACTCAAAGAGAGGTGACATGTTAACCCAGACCTACCTTGCCACATTAATACACACTATATACTGATACAGTTCCTATGAGCCCAACACTGGAAATGGTTTGTTGTATTAGTTTTCTGTTGCTGTACAACACCACCTGTTTAATGGACCATAAGTTTATAGTCAGTAGTCTGATATAATAAGGTAGGTAGATTTCTGCCTAGGATCTCAAAGTCCAAATCATAGTATCAGCAGGATGTGTGGGAAAATCTGCTGCTCATTCTTGTTGTGGGCAGTATTTATTTTCTTGTGGTTTTAGGTCTGAGATCCTTGTGTCCTTGCTATCTGGTAGCCAGGGGCACATGGCCCTTCTCCAGGGCTGCCTGCATTCCTCTGCATGTTCCTTCTCAGTCTGCAGCCCAGCAATGGCACAGAAAACCTCTTGATGCTTCAGATCTTAGACTTCCTCATTAGCCCCCACCAGGTGAAAACTTCTGCTTTTAAAGAGCTTGTGTGATTCGACTGGGTCCAGCGGGATAATCTCCCTATATTAAAGCCAGCTATGCCATCCAATAGCTGTATTTAGTAATCTGGGATTAGGGTGGAAATCTGGAGCCATTTTACAGTTCTGCCAACCACACTTGCATTTTGTTTTATCTCATTGACCAGACACTTAGTATGTTGAGGGCACATTAGTACCTGGTACAATACTTCACTTAGTTAATACTGGTACTATTTACATCTTTAGTGACTAAAAATTAATGTGGTAGGAGTTATGTATGAGGATTACAGTAGCATGCATGTAAATCTGTAGTATCTAGCATCATATATCATTTTTAGTATAGTCTTAGTATTTAGGTAAATAAAGGATTATATAATTCAGGACTGTGGCTACTATTATGATTATTATATAGTATGATCTATTTTTCAAAAATAATATATAATTCTGTATGTAGTTTCTTTGGTAGAGTACATATAGGATCTTCTAGTTTTTAAAAACTTAAAATCAGATTTTATAAATTGTTTATTCACATAAATGTCTTTGGTACATTTTCTGGCATAAAAAAGGAACACTGGAATAGGAAATGAATGCTCTGCTCTGCCACCAGCTAGTGAGGGCTGTTTGCTGTAGTGGGAAGGACAAATTGAACTAGCTAGTCTTTTATACTCTACTTCCTTGGGCTGCTATTCCATGTGCTATTCAACTGTTTAAACATACAGCATTGTAGAACCATACATCGTATACATTGTAATTCCATATATCCCATAGAAGAATTCCAGCTAACGGAAAAAAATACTTCAAGTCAGATACCATAGATTAACTGTTTCCTCCTAGCATCCAGATAGATGCCAACAATAGCTTCTAAAACAAATTTATCATTCAAATTGAAATCCTATTATACTGAGATTATCTAATGCTCATATTTTCCTTCCTGCTCAAGTAGCTTATTAACCTACAGTTTTGAGTAATGGGTGGTATTGTTGCAATATAATGACATTTGCTGAGCCCTTATTGACAATCTGCTGAAGAAACAGATTAACAGATATACCATCAGAGAGCATGCTGTTATAATAATGTCACTGCAATTAGGCTGGGTAATGTAATTTTCTGCTTGGTTCAGTTGCTAATGGTCAGCCAGAGGGGTCAGTTCCCTCGAGATGACTCATTTAGAGCTTCTGGAATATGGTACTGTATTTTGTATTGCCATGTAAGAGGCTGCAATATGATTTCTTTATCATCTCTGACCTTTCAGTGTAGGGTAGGTTTTAACTCAACATTTCTAAAAAATCACTGGACTGTAGAAGTCTTACCACAGAACACCCAATAAATCAGTGATGGCAAACCTTTTAGAGCTCTCAGTCATGATAAACAGCCAGCTGTGGCATGCGTGCCATAGGTTCACCACCACTGCAATAAATCAAAGAATACATTTTGGGAAAGGTTGACTTATCCTAATCTAAGAAAGTCAGACTAACTCTTAGGAAACATCAACATATTTTTATTAGAAGTAGCTTTAGTCATCCATCAAGTGGTTGAAGTAGCTTCCAACAAGTCGAGAAACTTAAGCTCTTGAGAACTAAATAGACTTGCCAAAGATGGTGCATTAGAGGCAGAGCTTGGAGAAGAATAGCCCAGATATCTTGTTTCTCCCTTCTATTCTTTTCTTTTGTGGTATCAGGGATCAAACTCAGGACCTTGTGCTTGCAAGGCAGGCACTGTGCCGCTGAGCTAAATTCCCAACCCTCTTCTATTCTTTTCTTACTACATATAATGCAGTTCCTAACAAACTGAAAAAACAAAACTACTATGAAACGATAAGCCTTTTTTTCCCCTGAAGATGGCTATACCTTTACCATTGAGTTTCAGTTTGGAGATAGAGGTAGGGTGAGGATTTTGACTTAAAGTCTATACTGATTTTTTGTTTAAAGAGTATCACAAAATAGTTAGCTTTTCTAACTCCAGTTCCATTCTTTTTTAATACACACTTTTTTTTTGCGACAAAGTCTAGCTTTGTAGTTCAGGCTGGCCTCAAACTTACAATGGTCCTTTCTCAGCCTTCCAAGGTCTAGGATTACAGATGCACCACTACACCTGGCTCCAGACTTCTTTTAAAGTAAGGGCCTCTTGTCCTTCCTTTCCTATCAGGAGTGAAAGCAGTTATTAAGTTATTAGAGTCTAGTGTGAACTAATTCAGCCATCTTCTAATAGCTCTACTGTAGGAATGGACATTCCAAGTGTGATTCTACATTCTTCCTAAAATTATTTAGTGATTGGGGTTTTTTGGTTGGTTGGTTGTTTTAAAATATAATCGGGTTTTTCTCAGAGCTTTTCCTGGCTATCTACTTAAAAATATGGAATAAGGAGATAGAAAGTTAGGGGAGCAGAGATTATATTATAGAAAGCTCAAATTCCTACTGTCCAATTAAAAAAGAAGAGAAAGGTGTGTTCCTAAGGGCTAAGCCATATTTGTAGGTTGCCCCCACTGACAATCTGTATTTCCATCCCCAAATACCTACTCCTTTATATGATGGAAGATTTTTCATCCTTGTTTTCTCTTCCCGGAAAGTAACATGATCCGAAAGAATTTTAAAGGAATATTTTATGGAAATTGAAATAGCCTGGGCTCAGGAAAGGAACGCGATTGGGGGTCTGGGAACAAGGAGAGGCATGAGGCAAGAAACGGGAAGACACAGAAGGTGCACCTGCTGAAGGTGTGGCGGTGGGGAAGCCTGCACTTTGAGATGTGTCATCTCAGACAAGGTGTTCATCTCTCTGAACTTGTTATCTAATCTCTACAATGAAGATAATACTACACATCCTCAGAATCATGAAGATCACATAAATCAAATTATGGAGGTTTCTTATATTATTATATTACATCTCTCAAAACATTTGGAGTTTGCCCTTGGTACGTGAGATTGAGAAAACTTTTTACTTTCCCTTTTTTGTTTGAAATATTTACATTAGTTAGTGGGATCAGAAAACCAATAAATAATTTTTGCTTTATTGTACAAAGGAAATATGTGAAGTGCCTGATATTTACTAAGTGCTCAATAAGATGATAGCTCTCTTTTCCTCTTTCCTTCCTTCCTAACACAACCTCTACCTCCAGACCTCCTTGGTTTCCCCACCGATGCCAGTTAGAAAAAGAGTAAGACTATCTGTACAGAAAACTCTCTAGAGTTTGGAGTAACTAGAGGATAAGAGGAGGGAACTCTGCCTGTCTAGACCCTCTGTAAGAGGCCATGGGTTATAGAAAGACAGGCTTAGGAGAAATTCAGATCCAAGTCTGTATCCTGTCTCCTGTCATTTACTGGTTGAGGTACCAAAGCTTTCAAATGAAACTTCTGTTTTTTTCCTTTTCTAAATGGCAATGATTATAATATTTACCTAATGGTGCTGTGGTCTGAATATACTTAGCTTAATATTTGGAACATTGTAACACTCAGAGAATGTTAGTTTTCATTACTATTATGAGCATCATTTCATCCTATCCAGAGCCTTCCAGATCCTTAGACAACCCTACATGAACCTTTAAAGAACAGGCAGTTCTGAGGCAGTCTTGTTGCAAGGTTTAGAGCAGTGATGGCGAATGTTTTAGAACTTTTAATGATAACAAACAGAGGGTTGGGCACTCGTGCCACAGATTTGCCACCACTGGTTTAGATGAAATGGTCATCATTAACAGGGTCTCACTTTTAGACTTCCTCTTCTTTGTCTTAAGTGGGAATTATGATCCAAAAGCTTTGACTTTGCTTTTGTTGTTCACTCTACCAGCCTACCAAATAGTTCTGGTCAGTGGGGTGTTTTCTAAGGAATAAATCCCTGGAATTCTTTAGCCCTCAGTTTCCTTCATTGGACATTCATCCTTGAGGATACTGATGACTGTTTGTTGATGGCTGAAGAATCAGGATGCTTGGCCAGTGTACTGTGCTGGAGAATTTTGGGATCCCCTTGTATTAAATGGCTGGGAGAAGGAATCAGGTGTCATTCCAGTCCATAAAATGAAATGGAATCTTGGTCATTTCTGGGAGGAAAATTTTCAGAAACCATTCAGGACATTGGGAAGAACCCCTGGATGAGACCCCATAGGACTGTTGGCATGGTCACTAGAACCTTGCTTTTCAGAGGAGCTGTGTTTAATACTTGCTTGCCAGAGATACTTGGGGTCTAGAAGAGAGACCCAGCCTTTGGCTTGGGGATCTGAAAGCAGTACACCTGTGTGTGAGTGAAATGCTGTGCTGCAGGCCATCTGCCACCCCCTGTCCCATTTTTACACTTCTTGGAGCAACTCTATACTCTTTGAGGGCATTCCTGGCAACTTTATGTTCAAATTCAAATGATCCATTTCATTCCTTTATCACCATTGGTTAGCTCCTGTATCAGTTAAATGTGACATGCACTACTTAGATTTGGTTTCAGTTCAATTCATTACTTGTAGGCTCCTGTTCATGAAGCTGTGTAGTAAATAGATGTATGGGCTGTGCTTTTCAAAAATTCTACAGTGAAGTTACAAATCAATTAACCCACTGAAATATAATTATTAATCCCTCACATTTGTGTAGTATTTATCAGTTGGCAAAATATTGCACATAATTTTCTTTTGTTTTTGCAATGCCTCCTATGGTCTTTGTTAATTACTATATCTTTTGTAGATAAGGGCTCTAAAGTCAGAATAGGAAAAAGTGTCCCGCCAGAGGCACAACACACTGCCAGTGAATGCCAGAAAAAAACATGAACCCATTTTTTCTGCCTCCAAGTGAAAACTCTTTACATTCTACCTGAGCCATCCTGATGGATATCTTAACATTGCACTTTAAAAAAAACAAATGCTCTAAGAGTGAAGTCAGCCTGGACAGTTTAGCAACTTAGTAAGACCCTGACTCAAAAATAAAAATGAAAAAGAAGCTAGAGATGTAGCTCAGTGTGAAGGGCCTGGATTCAAGCCCAGTGCCGGGGGAGGGGGGAAGTGAAGTCAGGTTAAGTCTGTGTACAGTGTGTACTTGTAGTACAAGTAGTAATTTCTAGAGCAGTCTAGAGAGGAGTGCTAATCATGGGCTATAATGACCAGGCTTTATAGATAGATAGATAAGGTTTACATTGAGCCTTAAATAAGTACAGGAACAGTCAAGCCGGTATTTAGTGTCTGTTCTAAGCACCACAGTTTTTTTGTACAGAGGGCTTTGTGCAGGTTCTTTGTGCAAGGACAGTGACCTAATCTCTCTGTTAGATTCTAAAGATGACACTCTTCTCCATTCCACTCTAGGAATGACTGTAGCCCAGATCAGTATCCTAGTTCTGTGTGTTGATATCATCATTCAATATTCCTAAGGAGACAAGAGTGCATTTGTAGCCTAATAGCTTGTGGCCATAATTTGAAATATTTTTAAACTTTATGATTTGAATTTTAAATAGAAAACTTGAATCCTACTCTGTAATATTTGTAATTGCTAATATAAAAGCCTTTTTTAAAAAAAGCAAAAAGGAAAAAAAAAACTTTGAGGAAGAATTATGCTTCAGAAAGACAGGCCTTATTTACCCCTTCCTATTTTTAAAACTGAGGTCCAATTTACACAACATAAAATCCCTGGAGGAATTTTAACCCTTTTAAAGTGTACAATTTAGTGGTATTTAGTATATTCATAGAGTTGTGCAGCCATCACCACTATCTAATTCCAAACATTTTCATTACCCTAAAAGGAACCCTGTGCCTAATAAACATTGCTCTTCATTTCTACCCCCCTTGACTATGGTAAACTCTAATCTGCCTTCTGTTTCAGTAGGTTTGGTTATTCTGAATATTTCATATTCATGAAATCATACAGTGTACTTTCATGCCTGATTTCCTTCACCTAACACAATGGTTTCAAGATTCATTCATATTGTAGTGTATCAGCCAGTATTTTACTTCTTTGATGGCTGAATAATATTCCATTATTTGGATATGCCACATTTTATTTATCCATCTATCAGTTAATGAACATTTGGGCTATTTTCACCTTTTATCTATTAGAAACAGCCTACTGTTAACATTTGTGTACACACTTTTCTTTGAACACTTGTTTTCACTTCTTTGAATTATACACCAAAGGGTAGAATTGTTGTGTCCCATGGCAACTCTACATTTAGCTTTTTTGCAGCAGCAGCAGGGTCTTGCTATTTTCCTCATGTAGGTTTAAACTCCTGGGGTCAAGTGATCCTCCTACCCCAGCCTCCCAAGTAGTCAGAATTACAGGCTTGTACCACTGTGCCCAGCCTGTATTTAACTTTAAGTGACACTGCCATACTGTCTCCCCAGTGCCGGGCCATTTCGCATTCCGACCGGTGATGTATCAGTTCCCATTCCACAGCTCACTAACCTTGTTGTCTGTATTTTTGTTGTTGCCACAGGCATCCTAGTGGGTATAAAGTGATATCTCATTGAAGTTTTGATTTCCACTCACCTACTGACCAATGATGTTGAGCATCTTTTCATGCACTTGGCAATTTGTATAAGTTTTTTAGGGAAACGTCTGTTTAAGCTCTTTGCTCATTTTTTAATTTGATTGTGTTTTTGTTGGTGAGTTGTAAATGTTCTTTATACTTGGAATATTAATCATTTAGCAAATATATTATTTGTAGATATTTTCTCCCATTTTGTAAATTGTGTTTTTATTTCTCTTTTCATTTTGTTTTGTTTGTTTTTTTGAGACAAGCTCTCACTATGTGGTCCAGACTGGCTTTGAACTCATTATGAAGCCCAGGTTGGCCTCAAACTCATAATCCTCCTTTGTTATCATTCTGAGCTCTATGATTACAAGTGTGCATCGCTGTACCTGGCTCTTTTTACTTTTTTGATAGTGTCTTTGATGCACAAAAGTTTTTTTATTCTTGATGAAGTCCTAATTTGTTCTTTATTTAGTTATTTGTGCTTTTGGTGTATATCTAAGAAATTGTTGCCTACTCCAAGGTCATAAAAATTTGTCCTTATGTTTTGTTCTAAAAGTTTTATAGTTTTACCCTTTAGTCTTTGTTCCATTTTGAGCTATTTTTGTATAGTGTTATAATATTAATGGTAAAATCTAGGTGGTAGGTTCTCTGTAAAATCCTTTTCAACTTTCAGTTTTGCTTGATGTTTGAAATTTTCCATAATAAAATATTGGAAGTGGAAGAAAACCAAATTAGAAGCCTACTGGTTGCTCTTTGAGCACCCTCTCCTACCCACCTTCTCCACAGCTTCATAAGGTGGTATAATGTGAGGTAAAGGCAGATGCTGGGCAAGATGGATGTGGCAAGAAGTAACTCACTGGGCTCCGAGCTGGTGTGACAGCATCTTACTAGCCCCGCTTCTCAGTTAGCTTGTGACTTTTTCTAGGTTGTAACACAGGCTCTTTCCTCTACAATATTCCCTCAATAAACATGCCTCTCTGTCCTGTTTTATTGCTAACTACTGTGTGGAGAAATGCTTTATTACCCTGAAGTGATTTCCCATTTTTCATTCCAAAGAATGATCTAATTTTTTTCTGAACAAAGGCATTTTTACAAAAAGAAAACTCAGTAGGGAGGCAGGAGACCCATATTCTAGAGTAGATTTAGTGAGATAAGTCATTTGTGCAAGGTCAAACAAAATTAATAAATTGTGGAGCCAGAGCTTGAACCTGGGGTACCTGATTCCAATTAATCAATACTGTTGGCCTTTAGGACCAAAAGGCATGTGTGGTGGAGTTTTGGAAGGCAAGGATATGTTTCACTACTCAAACCCTCCTACATAAATAGCTGACTGTTTTTGAATCTAGCTGTGAAGTAAAGTTAGCTTTTGGGACAAGAGTCCTTAGACTGATGTCAATGGCTGCACAAGGATGGTTTTAATCCACATATTTGTAGATTATTTTTCTGTTTTACCTAAAAACAGCACCAAGAAATTTGGCTGTGAACAACATGAATTTTGTGCCACATGTTGGATGAAACCTTCAGGATTCAGGACCCTCCTCTAAGATTCTTCTTAGGCAACCAGGTCCTGGGGAAAGATGTGCAAAGGACACCAGTTTAGATAGGTACTGAAGTGCCATAGGGTTCTAATGGAAAGTCTTTGATTTTTTGCTTCTTTTAACTTTATACAGGTTGAAAGATCATGTTTTGGAAATACTACCTTGCTTGCCAGAATATAATTTTTGTCCCTAGTACTCAACATAGTAAACAACACAGAGTAGGCATTCTGTGCACTGTTAATGAGTTGGGTGTTTGTTGGCTTCCACATATCAGGGTCTGGGCTTGCTCATGTCTGATACCCATCTCCTGTTATTGTGACTCCCAGCATATCATAGGTATTAATAATTTTTACAAAGAATTGATTGAATAAAGATTGTTATTTCACTTTAGATGAGTGCCTGTTCTTTTAACAACTCATTTTTTCAGTCAAGAGAGTTAGAACCCTGAATGAGTTATTGAGTTGGGATCAGAAGGTTAGTGATAGCCCAGAAAAGATAGGTTGAGCCTAAGAGGTGATTCATGGGCTATGTATCCATTCTTGTGGGGGAAGTGGCCTAGATAAATCAAAGGCTGGCATTAGTAAACCCATAGCTCTCAGACAGCAAAAATTATGGCTCTTGGTGAACTGCTGGGGAAAGGAAATAAAAAACTCCTTAATCAGATTTCTAGACTTGAAAGCAGGGATTATTTTTCTTTTCTTTTCTTCTTTTGTTTTGTTTTGTTTTTTTTCTTTTTGAGGATTTTAGATTGACAGTGGAGAAGGTGAGCATGATTGGAGGAAGGGTGGGAGAAGACTAGAAGTGTTAGGGGCACAGTTGGGAGAAGGAAGAGGGAAAGGTAGTTTAGGAATGCAGAGGGAGGGAAAGACTCCCTGAAACAACAGTGGTCTCCTCCTCACACTGGTGTTGTGATCGGGTACTGATTAAGTAGCAAATAAACTTTTTGCTGGATAGCTGTTTCCTCAGTGGCCAGAATACCCAGTTGTTACCATTCTTGCAATGCTTTTCCAGTTTTGCAGGATCTTGGGATCCAAAGCAAATTTTACATAGAGGGTGGAAAAGAGGGAAAAAGCTTTAAATAACAGCACTATTCCACAGTAAAGATTCTCAAAGCATTGTTGATGTTTTAGAGAGGGTTCCCAGCAGTTGATTACAAATACTGTTGTAAGCTCCAGAACCTAGGGCAATTTTGATTGAGGCTAAACCTCAGGGGGAGCTAAAGGTCATGTAGTGCCCATGTTACCCAAGCATTTTCTATAGATATATCTGGTGGAAGTTACATAAAATCAGTGCAGATAATTACAACCCAATGCTCCTTTCCCCACCTTCATGGGTATGTAAAAAGATTCACTCAAGATCTGACATCACTGTGATTTCTTCTTACTCACAAAGCTTAAATATGGAGTCATTGGATCCTGTTTTTATTCCTAGAGAAAACTACAAGATAATTTCTTTAGTAATGACTTCTGAGTCATTCAGCATGTATTTATCAAGTGACAGCTTCGCTAGCTACTTTAGATTCAATGTTGAAATGGATAGATTTAGTTCCTAACTATACTTTACCAAGGTACAGTCCTTAGGAAAAGAAATTCCATCTTGTTTAAATTTGATCTTGAAATCTTCAAAGAAATTGTTTGCTATCCTGCTTTAGATTTTATATCACTCATTGCTGGCCCATGTAAGATTTTATCACTCGTAGACAGGCCCTGAAATACTGAGAATAACACAGTCACAGTCTGCTTTCCCTAATAACATCAGCAAAGGAACCAAGAGCAGCCTGGATGGCAAGAGTGGGAAGTGCCAGAATCTGTCACATAACCTGTTCAAAATTCTGCCTTGAGGTTGCAGTGTGAGTTGTCAGGTATGAAATCCTCTCTGCTGTGTCTGTGTGTTTTCTGCCTTTTGCCCTTCTGGGGAGAGATAAAATTTCAGCCCTGCAGTGGGTAGAGACAGGAGTTGGGCTATATGGAATGAGTAGGAAAACAAGCCTTCCGATCTTGGCCCTCTACACCACACTGTTCAGTCTTAACTCTGAGCCCCTACTACACAAAGAACCTTAGATGATATGGCAGTGACAGAGATGAACATGACAGGGATAGCACACTCAAAGAATTTAGTCCATTAGGGACATGGATTATATACAACAGCAACAAAATAAAAGGCAAGAGCAGAAAGGCTCAGGTGAGTGGTGGTGTGCAGTGAGTGACAGCGTGAGCTAAGGGAAGAGCAGGCTTTCACAGGTAAGGGAAGTGGGCTCCAGGCCTCAGTTGTATGTTCATGAGCAGATGAACCTCTTTACTCATCTACCAAAAAAAAAAGGGCATAATAATTGCCTAACTCTCAAGGGCACGTGAGATATTATAAGAAAAGCTCTGGAAAACACAAGTTAAAATACAAACATAAGTGGAAAGTCATCTTGTCCCATTTTACAGATGAAGAAAAGTAATGGAGGGATGTGAATGCTTGTTGAAAGTCACCATGCTTGTGATCAAATGGGCATTTGTTGTTTGGGCACAGAACAGCCTGGCTTTTTTCCCTTTTCTCTTTCTTCATAGACCTTGTATACGCTGAGACTCTCAAGTGACTGGGAAACTGTTGGCCCCATGTAAATGTATTTTGGAAGGCTGTGAGGAAGTTTAAGGGTCCATATTTCTTCTTAAGAATATGAAACATGGGAATATAGCCTCACTATTTGTTGAGGTTGGCAAAAGTTTAATACAAGTCTAATAACAATATAATATAATTGCAAATGACAAATTTGAAATTTTCTAGTAGCCGTCTAAAAAAAGAAACAAGTAAAATTTAAAAATGTGTTTTATGTAATACATCATGTTCAAAATACTCTTGTTTTAATATGTGATCAGAATAAAACAAATTATTAATGAAATATTTTTGTGATCTTTTTTCCATATCAAACCTTCACAGTAGGGCATGTGTTTCCCACCCAGCACACCTCCTTTACCCTCACCACTGTGCAGGTGCTGGCAGTTATGAGGCTGAGGGCCACTATAGTGGAAAATGCAGCTCTCCACAGTGTCCATTCCCCTCATCCCCCATTCCAGTTCTGGCTTTTAACCTTCATTCTTGTCCTCATTATTTTCTTTTCATGGACTTACCTATTTTTTCCTTCTGTAGTCCCTAAGAAGTCTTCTTTTTCTGCCTAAATGTCAGGTACCAAAATAATAATAATGGCAGTAGTAGTAGTAGTAATAATAATAATAATAATAATACATCTTTTCTTTTTAAAAATTAATTTCATTGGTGCATTTAAGGTATACAATATAATGACATTCAACATTGGAAATTTGCACCTTTACATAATCCATCTTGGTTCTTATTTTTTCCCCATTCCCCTGCCCTCCCTTCAACCCCTCTACCCCTCCCTATCTACAAAGATTTTGTTTCCATTTTTTCTTTTTCTCATATTAATTTCATTCCCTTCTTTCCTTTCCCCTACCCCTCCCACTTCCCCTTGCCCTTTGCCCCTTTTCTTTCTATTTCACATTATCTATTATACCTTTTAGTTCTTATTTACACTTTCAGTTTCTCACACTAGAGAAACTCTTCAGTATTTACACGTGTGTCCTATTTATTTCACTTAAGAGTATGGCCTCAATGTCCATCCATTTAGCTATAAATGTCTCTAGTTTCTCGTTCTTCATGGCTGAGTAATACTCCATTTTATAAAAAAAAAAACACCCACATTTTCTTTATCCAGTCTCCAGTTGATGGGCAGTTGAGCTGCTTCCATATTTTAGCTATCACGAATTGTGCTGCTATGAACATGGGTGCACATATATCACTGTGGTATGATTCTTTTAATTCTTTGGGGAAGATACCCAGCAGGGGAATAGCTGCATCACATGGGACTTCCAGTCCTAGTTCTTTGAGGCATCTCCACACTGATACATCTTTTCTTATAGCTACCATTTGAAATCAGCTAGCGTTCCCTGAATGATCCCTCTCTTCCTTTGCTCCTTTTAACTGAGCTTCTCATCTCACTTTATGTGTGAGTCTTTCTACTAAATTTTGTACTCCTTGAGGACAAGAATAGTGTTTTATTTATTTCTACGATCTCAGCAACTCAACAGTTTCTGGCCCCTAAAAGAAATTTGATAAACTTTTGATAATTGAATAAAGAAATAAATAAGCTATTCCTGGTACTTTGCCAGCTCTTTTTTCCCTTCTCAACATCAATATTTTTTCTCTTTTCTCTGCAATAGTAGTTTTTGTGCACTGCCATTCTGTGGCACATAGAGGCAACATTTGCTATTGATGGTTTTAATTATTTACAGGAAAACAGAGCCAGAATTTTAGACTTATCTACCTTTTTTTCCAGAAGCCCTTTCAGGTTATCTGATTTTATTTGCCCATGTCAAGAAAGCCTTTGGGATATACTTGAAGGCCCGGATACTTAACTGGGACTTTGTGATTTCTGATGTTTTTTACAGATGCATTTCCTCTTCCCCTCATATCTGCCTGTGCTTTACATGAACTTTTCCTTCACTTTGTTTCTCATGCAGTCAGCCCGGTTGACCTCAGAGTGGGACCAGCCTAACAGCAACTTATCCTGAGATCACAAAGTCATAGACTACTTACTGAATTCAGAACATATCTTGGAGATTCAAGTCCAGGAGCTTTTATATTTTTTAAGTTAGGAAAGTTGTTTTTTTTTTTTTTTCAAGCAAAGCTTTAGGCAGAACCCTAAATTTAAAACTGAGGTGTGAGGGGAAGGGGCTTCTTTGGTTAAAATGGGGTTGGGGCTTCTTAGAGATCCTCTGGGGTTCCACAGAACATGGTTTGAGAACCACTAGTCTGGTTCAAGTCCTTCCCAAACAGAGACCTGGAGGAGTGAAACAGCATGCCTCATGTACCACAAAGCAAGCCAGGGACAGGATCTGAACTAGAACCCAGGCTTCCTTTCCAGGTCAGTGTTCTTTTAACCACAATTTATTGTCGGAGCTTCATTTCCCAAGGGGAGGAAACAGTAACAATGAGTCTTTTATTGTATTCTCCTTGATGAGATCTGACAGCGTCCACCTTGCCTTCCCTGCTAGAAAATCAGGTTGGCCCCCTCATTATTGTTTTTCTCTGGGACCCAGGCTGGGGCTTGCCTTAGCCTTTGTTCTGTTCCCAGTTTTTGTGGTGCCAAAAAGGATAGGGAGAGAGCGGATTCAGGCAGGTCACAGTGGCACAGATGTTTCCTGTCCCTTGGCCAGTCTGGCTGTGTCTTTCAGAGCAAGCTGAATGCCATGGCCAGGTGTGTTTGTCAGGGCCTTCCAAGCCCTTGGAGGTGGTGGGTGTTTGTAACCGCAGTTTCCTCATTAGCTTCTGATTTTCACAGGCCTCTAGCCACTACCTGAGGGAACACATCTCAGCCTCTACTCTGGGACTCATCCATCATTCAGAGCTCTCTGTGCTCTGGCTGGCCACAACTCACCTCTGTGCTCTATTTTGCACTCTCTTCAGTGTCCGCCATTTTCTCCCAGGGTACTCAGTGCTGCCTTCTTCCTCCTCCTCATCCCCATCTATGAAAATCTTGTTTATCTTTCCTAATCAAGCTTATATGCCGCCTTTTAAAAAAGGCATTCTCAACCTTATATGGTCTCTCTCTGTTACGGTATCATCATTTTTACTCTCATCTTCCATCGTTCCCTGTCTCATTCTTTATGTACAGCAACTTTACATACACCCCATCATTTCTCACTTCTGGGCCTCTGCTTATGCTGCCCATTTGCCTAGAGGGTGTTTTTTTGTCTCCCTATTTCTAGCAGCAGCTCACTTATAGTAGGAATTTAATAAATATTTATGGAATAAATGAATAAGTAATGTTTGTATGATGTATATTATTATCGTCTAGCTTTTGCTCTAGATAGAAAAAAAGAAAAATTCTCCCTTTGAGAATTTATAACCATAAGACTGCCTTCACTTGGATTTGCATTTGGAGTTGTACTATGTGGTTGATCTGAGGGTTCACAAGTTGATTAGTTAACTTAAAAAGTGTGCCCTGCCAGTGATACCTTAGAGTGCTTAGCAGAAGAAAGCACAGTCCCTCTTAAGATGATAAAAGATCTAGGTAGATAGAGGACGTGCTTAGCATGGGCAAGGCCCTCAGTTCAATCCCTAGCACAAATACAAAAATAAGAAGTAAGATGAGGAAAGGTCTCAACTATAAAATAATAAAAGAGCTATATTACAGAATTATTATATTTCAAGTTTTTAAAGCAAGAAATAATTAAAAACTCGAAACAAGATACCATGAAGAAAATAAGGCAAATATGTCAATAGAATTTCTAGAAATAAAAATATAGTCATTGAAGTAAAAAAATGCAATGGTTATTTAATGACACTGGTGAAGAGAAAATTGAATGAGAAAGTATAGCTGAAGTTACCTAAGATGCTTCTCAAAGAAACAAAGAGAAGACTATGAAAGTGGAGTTAAGAGACATAGAGGATAGAATGCCCATAATAATTCTAGAAGAAAGGAATAGTGTGAATGGAAAAGAAGCAATATTCAGAAGTAATGGTTGATGTTTCTCCAAAATGATGAGTTCCTGGGATGGAGTAAGGCCACATTTAGGCATCACAGTGAAACTGCAGGGCACCAGAAACAAAAAGTCAGACTCAAGAACATCCAAAAACAAAAGAAATATCCTACAAGTAATCACAATTAGACTAAAATGCAAGGGCAGACTATACAAAGGAATGATGTCCTCAAAAACTGAAAGGAAGAAACATTCCATCTGAACTTTTCCAGTTAGTTAAGCTTTCATTCAATAATGAGGCAAAATGGAGGCAATTTTAGACAGGTAAGAACACCAGGTTTACATTTTACAGATCATTTCTGAAAGAAGTTTCTAAAAAAATGAATATTCTTTAGGAAGCAAGAAATAAATCCAAAAGGAGGTAATAGTATGAAAAAAGCAATAGTCAGCAAAGAAATTGACCAATTCCAATAAATCTAAACGAAAATAAAACAAAAACAGCAAAGTCTTGACTGTGTAAAGTAGCAAAAATAATGACTAATTTTGTAAATATAAAAACAAAATTAAAATAGTATACAATAACATGTGACAAAGGAGAGGAATGGGGTGTGTGATCAGTTTTAAAGTATTCTAAAATTAGGGAGGAGAATAGAGCTATTGATTAAATTTATACCTAGCTAAGCAAAGTATGCGAAGTATTTTTTTTAAAGTTAAGGGTAATAAAATGTATAATTACCAGACAATTAAAAAGAAAAGAGTTATACAAGGCACCCCATCAAGAAAGACCAACTGAGCATTATTTGTCATAACAAATGTTCAGAGTAAGCTTAATATCAATCATTGGGGGAATAGATAAATTGTGATATATTTAAAAATAAAAAGAGATGAGCCAGGGATTTGTATAATACCATAAAAACATGTCAAAACTATAACATTGAATGAGAAAAGGCAAAGTGTAGGCAGATAGTTATAGAATAGTGCCACTTACAAAGTTCCAGAATAAGCAAGATCCTCCTATCCAAGTATATAGTTTATGGCTACATTTATATGTACAATAAAACGATGTAAATATACACTCAGAAATGACAGACATTAATTTAGAACAGTTATCCCTGAGAAAAGGGTGTACAAGAATGGGGTTGAGGAGTGTGCAAGAAATTTCAACAATGTTAATGGTGTATTCTTTTTAAAAATCTGAAAAACATATAGAAATATTAAGATCTAGCAAAGCTAGATGATAAATAGGTATTTGTTATATCATTTTTTATTTCTTATGCTTGAAATCTCTCTTCATTTAGACAAATCATGAACTTAAATTTGAAGAAATATATATAGCTGGTAAGGATTCTAATTAGTTTACTTTTATTTTTCCACAGTAAAGCATGGTATAAAGTGATGGCACAAATTTAAACAGATGATATCAAGTCTGATCAAAATCTGTAACTTTAAAGAAATAAATGGACTTGCATTTCTCCAGGGTCATGTTTTCCCTAAGTGATAGTTCAGTAAAAGAAAGCTACTCGATAAAAATCTCAGCATCCAGAAGAATTTAATGAAGCTCTAATTATCATGCTCAAAGAACATAAATGGTACCTTTTCATGGAGGAAACTTGAGGCTGAGACTGAAAACTGGGTCATGTAAGGAAAGTTGGAGAGAACAGGACAGTGTAGACTGAAGAAATAAAGTCACAAGGGGATCTGTTCACTCTTCCTGATGAAATGGACGTGGACAAGAAAGAAGCATATTGGTTTTTTGTGGGCAGAACCAGAACTAAACAGCAAGTTTGAAGTGGAAGATGTCAGGCCAGATTGAAAGTCTACTACTATATCTGAAAATGCAAACAAAAGCAAAAGCCCTGTGCGATTTCTCCAATGGCCCCTTGTTATAAATATTGTAGAGTAGCATCTTGTGTTGATGTGCGAAGTGGGATTTGATGATTTGGTTTTAAGTTTAGTCTAGGGGAATTTTAGAGGCAGACTATTGAGTCTTTAAGCTGCTCAAGTGACGATAGCCACCTCCAACATCGCTGACACAAAGGAGGAACCTCCTCTTGGCCTCAGGATGTATCTTAGGAAAACTCCACAAGTACAGAATCTGGAACCCAGAAAATAAGTAACATTCAAGTAGAAATCAGCCTTCTAGAAAGTGATGCAAGGTTTCTGCTTCATCATTCCCCCAGTCCCAAGCTGCCTGCTTCCCAGGTCTGCAGTGGCTGTTTGCAACCAAGACAGGAGAAACTGGTGCCACCTGCCTTTCAGCCCTAGCTCTCCTTGCCCTGTCACCTCCTCTCTGCCATATTCAGATCCTCCTGCATTCAAGGGCCTTGTGAGTTACACTAGCCTCACAGTGCTTTTGTCAAAGCCTCTTGAAATGCCCTTTCTGTATCATACATCAAAGTCTTTACTGTCAGAGGCTGAAAATGACTTTAGAAGCCATGTGGGTAAATCATGTCACTTACAAATGAAGCAAATCTAATTCAGATTAATTCCTCAGCCCCCCCCCCATTCACCCTACAATCAGAATTTACCACTCCTTTCTCTGAACTGTAGCAAAATTACTTGTATAATTTCTGGTACCTTATCTGTTCTAGAATAAAATTATTTTTGAAGTTTAAGACTCCTAACAAGAGTGCAGAGATTTTTATGTTTAATTTTGGTAAAATACACATAATGTAAATGTATCATCTTACTCATCTTTAAGCATATATTTAGGAGTGTTATATACATGGGCTTCATTGTGTGACTAATCTATAGAAATTTTTCATTTTACAAGACTGAATCTCCATATCCATTAAACTGTGGCTTTCCGATGAGCACAAGAGATTTTAAAGAGACCTTTTGTCATGCAGTATGTGATAAAATAAAGGGATTTTTGAAGTATATATGCCTCTGCTATAAAGAAACTGAAAGCTTTAATTTCAAGAGTTAGTTATTTATAACCCTAGTAAAAAAGATTTTAAAGATTTTTCTCTTGTGAGGCACTATGGGAAAAAGAGGATTAACATTTATAAAGATTCACTATTAGTGAGAAAGTTATTAAATTGTACCTAAAGGTATTGGTTGTCTTTAAGTTTTATTTCAAAAGTTATTATTTCTTGGAAACATGTTTTGAAAAGGCAAAAGATTTATATGATCTGAAGAGAAACCAGAGTATGGAAACATGTTTTTAAATAGTAATAAGAATTGTTATGCTCAGTTGTTACAACACTTTATTTAATCCAAAAAGTAAGATAAAATAGAAAGCATGCATAAAAATGAATATTTTAGAAAATTATTAGTATGTTCTGAGACTTTTTAATGGGTAGTCTTTAATTGTTTTTGAATAATGGCACATTTTAAAAGTAGTGGGCCAGAGATTTAGCTCAGTGGTGCCGCCACCTGGCTCACAAGCTCAAGGTCCTGAGTTCAATCCCTGGTACCAAAAGAAAAAAAAAAAGAAGAGTTCAAGGTGGTTAATAAGCTCTATGTGGAGTCAGTCTGCCTGGTTTCAAATCCTGCAGCCACTACTTAGGAGCTGTATGACCTTGAACCAGTCATTTAATCTGTACATGTATAAATTGAGAGATAACGCTCTCCACCTCTCAGGACCAATGAGAAGATTAACTGAATAAAGTGTGGAAAGTGCTTACCACAGTAACTAGTGCTAAATACTTAATAAATTTTAGCTATTATTTTATTTTAGTATAATTTTAGTGCTTTTACTCTGGATAAATAATCTATTGTATTTTTGTTAACATCAACTTATTTTCATTCATTTTTTGGTTTTTTGGTTTTTTGAGACAGAGTCTTGCTATGTTGTCTAGGCTGGCCTTGAACTCACTAGGTAGCCCAGGCTGGCCTAGAACTCAAGATGATCCTCCTGCCTCAGCTTTCTGAGTGCTGGGATTACAGGTGTGCACCACCATGCCTGGCTTTCATTCTTCTTTGTGTTAGAACCAAGCAAGGCCTTTCCTTACGGTATGGTTCCTTCCTTACCCAGTGCCTTGCACACAGTTGGGCAAATAATAGGTGCCTAATGTAGTGAATCTTTGTTTGAGTGAAAGAATGAGAATTACACTCTGTGGATGATCATTTCATCTACATAAAGATTTTACTTCTACCTTGCCAATCCTATGCTATTTGTTTCTTTTTATTGCCAGTCTATTTTGGTTTGGGCCTATGTTTCAAAGTTTAATGGACAGATAAAGAGTAGGCATATCTGCCCTTGTTCCCCACCTTAAGGAGAAAGCATTGTATCTTTTCCATTCGTGTAAGGCATTTTGCTGGAAGTATGGAGTACATGTCTTTTATCTGTTGAGAAGGTTCTGTTCTACTTCTAGACTTCTGATAGCTTTCACTATGAACAGCTGTAGAATTTAGTCCAATACTTTTTCTCCAACTAGTGACAGGATCATATGGCTTTTTCCTTTCCTCTGTTAAAATGATGACTTCTGGGGGTGGATCTTCCAATGCTGAACCAACACTGCCATCCCTATAATAAAACCACTTTCTACATACTGCCAGATCTGACTTCTAATAGTTTGTTTTGTTAAATAAATTTTTATTTATGTTCATACTTTTTTTCTGTTATCTTTATCCAGTTTAGTATTAGCACAATGTTGATTTCCTAAAATTAGGGGAGAAGTATTCCTTCTTTTTTCTGCTTTAAATGTTTGATATAATTTATCAGTTAAAATGTATATGAGCCTGTTGTTGTCATATAGGTAGGTTTTCAAGCTAGGAATATACTTTCTTCAATAGGTGCTATTCAAATTTTATATTTCTTCCAGAGTCAGTTTCATTAATTTGTCTTCCAAAGTACTTCATAGAAGTTGTCAAATTTATTTCAAAAAAGATTTTTGTAATATGCTTTCTATATCCTTTTAAATTCTGTAAAATCTGTGGTAATGTCTCCTAGATCTTGATATTATAATTAAAAATGTATAATTGATATTGTGTAATAGGAAGAAAAGGTCTAAAGGAGCAGGGAAGTGGGAGGGTTAGGGAAAAGGAAAGAAGGGAAAAGAAAAAATATGAAAAAGGAAAAAAATGGAAACAAAGTCTTTGTAAATAGGGAAGGGTGGAGGGGGTGAAGGGAGGGCAGGGGAAGGGGAAAAAAACGAGAAACAAGATACTCATGTAATGGTACAAGATCCTAGTGATGAATGTTTAACTGTATTGTGTACCTACAATGTACCAATAAACTTAATGGAAAAAAATTGTAAAAAAAGAATGAGAATTACAATATTTTTTAAGGTTTATAGAACATATTTCGTTATAACAGTACTGAATAATTGACATCATGCAGTTTGTTTTTTGAAACTAGGTTTTTCTGTGTAGCTCAGGCTGATCTTGAACTCAATGTGTAACCTAGGCTAACCTCGAACTCACATTGATCCTCCTGCCTCAGCCTCCTGAGTACTCAGATTACAAGCATGCACCACCACACCTGGCTGACATCTTTTCAGGAGTATGTTCAAATGGGAAAAATAAAATGAACTAGGTTTTCAGGCTGTTAACTGTTGGATTTGTTTTGTTTTGGTACTGGGGTTTGAGCCTAGGTCTTTGCACTCGGGTGCATCCCCTGCCATTTTTATTATGTATCTTGAGGCAGGGCTCCACTGAGATGCCCAGGCTGGGTTCAGACTTGCAATCAATCATCCTGCCTCAGCTTCCTAGAATGCTGGAATTTTAAAAAATCCTACTCACTAGGGCTTATTGAATGTAAGGAGTATTTCAGTGGATCACTCGAGGAGACTAAAAGGATGGACAAATTCATGGAGAAGAGAGGCAGAACAGCACTGCATATCTTTGTACTCCAGCATGAAGGCACGAACTTTCTATTCTGTGCTAACCTTGGTGTATTGGATGGAGAGGATGTCAGTGCAGGGCTCTCAGGGCACGATCTGGGGCACTTCTCCCATGTGTTCCCTTCAAGTCTCAGTCTCCCCACCCATGAAAGTGAGAGGACGACACCTAAGATCACTTTGCCATTAACAGGCTACGTGGAGCCACCTTGCTAAACTCAGGTGCCCGGAACGCTGTGCCTGCCGCTCTGAAGATGGTGCCAGGGCCCCTCCCAGCCTACCCTGCTTCAGTCCTAAGTGCTGCTCTGGGGAACAACATCTCCCCCGAACAGTGCCAGCCAAGAAGCTGCAGAATGGAATGTGCCCCCTGGGCCAGGTGTGGAAATCCAGTGTTACTGCCTTGAGATATGAGGCTGTTTCTGCGGAGCTGGGCTGTGAGTGGGCTGTAATACCAGCCATGGCGGTTTGCCCTTGGACCAGGAGCAGAGAAGCAAGTCTCTTTTGCTCATGAGGGCAGAATGAGAGGAGAGTTCCTTTATTTCCTTGCATCAGTTTGCTCTGTGGACTGAATGCTAGTGATGCAGTATCTCGGATAGAGTTGGTGCATTAGAAAAGCGATAAAAATAAATGAAACTTCACAGGCATGGGGAGTGGTCAGGGAAGATTTTATAAGGGAGACAGAGCTTGTTTTGGACTGTGAAGAAGGATGGGGGTGAATTTGTGTTGACACAAGCCCAGGTGGTAGCTGGGAAACTGAAGGGCAGATGGAGGAGGACAGGGTTCCCACATGTGCTGTGCAGGTTGTTCACTGCACAAGGACATATGACTGAGGAGATGCGTGTGCTAGAGTGGAGCCACACACTCTGCTCAGCACTCCCAGAGCCCCACATAGGCTGTGTCCCAGCAGACTGGTGGGGACTCCTGAAGTGGACGGTGGGCCAGTGGTGGAGAGCACTTCCTTGATCTAGACTGGAACCAAGGCGGGAAACGTGCAGTGATGATCCCTGAACCCATCTGTGTAAACCTGGGGTTTCTCAGGCTAGGAGCCCTGTTTATCTCATGGGAAACACATCTTTGTCCTTTAAAAATTATATTTGCCTGATCTTTCTCCAAAGCAGATTTTACAAGTGGCCCACTTTGCTCCAGTAACAGATCAGTCTGATTTAATTTTATAATCCAGTCATGGAAAGAGAATCTGTCCCATGACTCCAAAGCATTCTGTTCTGTAGCTCCACTATAATTACAGACAAATGCATCTAATCTTCATATCATGTGTTCTCCTGAGCTACAGAATTCCTTTTTTTCCTGTATTTGATAATGTTATCTTGTGATACTACATCATTTAATTATTCCCCAAAATAGATGTCTTCAGAAATCTGTTCAGAAAGTGTTTTGCTGTTCTCAACTGAAGTCACAGCTGGGGTATTCACTTGGAAATTAGTTATTTTCAGAGCTTCGGGATTACTGTTTTTCGGAAGGGTCTCATCTGCCACTCAAGACTATTGAAGCCTCCTGCAGATCACCGAGGGAGTTTCATAAACTCTGGAAAAGGACGAAGTGGGTATCCTTGGGGGTCTTCTGTATCAGATTGAATCTGGTTGTCTTCTCTGGTATTAACTTCTAAATGTCTAGCTATATTCAGTTCAGTATCCCTGTAAACATTTTCTTAGCATCTGCTTTATGTCAAACAGTAGAACATGGGAATACCAACAAGAATCAAGCACACTCTCCATCTAAACAAAAATACAGTCTCTAAACTTGAACAACGGGGGAAATGGAATTTGATTTTACTAGCTCTGCTCCCTTCTAACTGCTTCTTTTAAGCAAGTCTGTTAATTCCTCAGAGCCTCATTTTCCTACAAAACTGGAGCTGTTCCTTTCCTGTAGGAGGCACACAATACTGTGAGGATGAATTTCACTTATCTAAGGTGAATGACACTGTTTAGGTAGTCGCTGTGTGTTCTCTTTCCCTCCTGTCCACACCTGGGTATCATCATGGTGTGTTTACCTTTATGGACTGAAGGAGACTTATTATTTTAGCTTTTTTCAGGTTTTTTTTTGGGGGGGCTACTGGAGATCGAACTCGGGACTTTGCGCTTGCGAGGCAGGCGCCTGAACCACTGAGCTAAATCCCCAGCCCATAGCTTTCTTCAAATCAGAGCCATTTTATTGGATTCTCTTTTTCTCTGCCTTCATTGTGTCGCTTGTGGGAAGTTGAGTGGACATGATACACTATATCACAAATAAGGAACCACAGTGGCTCATACAAGATGAGTCAGAGAGTGAGAAACCATTTAGGTTGGGTTATAACATGTTTTCACTTTTCATTTTCTCAGTCTTTTTGTTTTTTCTGTGACATCTCTCAGGACTCTTTAGGGAACAATATTCTGTCATTCCAGATTCCATTAACAGGTTGTAGTTGAGTGCCCTGGTTCATAATCCTCTGATAAGATTATTTCCCCTGAATATGTTTTCTTACACTTAGTCACATTAAAACTCCTCTGCCACTTTTCTGCCCACGTCCACATCTTCATTCAGTTTATCCCTAATCAGCTTGGCATTTCAATCTCTGGAAGAGCTTAATGCCATCTGCAAACCTGGCAGTTTCCCCATGCACTCTCTTCCAGATCGTTTATATGAATGTCGACTAAGACAGCACTCAGTTTGCTCTCTGCATAAGCATTGCCTGAGTGGCAGAGCATTTAACAACTTAATCACCAAATTAATAACATCAAGGACCAGCCACAGATCATTGCATTTATCCAGACGCATGCTAATCTTTTCCGAGTCTTTTTTATTCCTAAAGCAATTGTCCATAATAGAAAGTTCTCCATGTACTGAAAGAAAATTTTATGGTCTTTGAATTAGATAACAAGTCCAAATTTGAGTTAAGAACCCCTTCACCATGATAAGGCCCCACCTGACTCATTTAGGTCTCATTTATGTCTCTGTTCCAGAATGTCTACAGTTGTGAGTCCTATGTTCCTTTCCATCATTTTATTTAATCCTATTTTTAAATGTCATGGTCATGTCTCAGCTAGTTTCTAAATACACAGGCCTAATCAGTCAAGTGATTGAGTTGTCAAGTGAGTGCTGTTCAGTAAGTATTGGTTTGCCAACTACCAGAAAATAGAAAATCCTGTCATCTAGTTATTCTACTAGCTCCCAAGTCATCTCCAGCCCTGATTCATTCCCTCTAGTTTCCTCCACTTCCAGACAAAATGGTCTCTCACATCTTGGGCACATCTAACCATATTTCCTCTCTGCTTACAATCTTTGACAGTGTTTTGGAGATAGTTGGGGAAACTTTGAATATAGATTCAGTAAAGATGTTCATAAAAATTGTTAACTTTGTTCAGGGAGATAGTGCCATATTTATATTTTAAAAGGCATTGCCCTAGATTAGGAGATTTCACAGAGACAGAAAAGAGGTAAGGTTTACTTGGGACTAGGGAAGAGAGGAATGGTTTCTGTTTAGAATGATGAAAAGGGTTTGAAAATAAATAGTGGTAATGATTGTACAATATTGTGAATACTTAATACCATTGAATTATAGACATAAAATTGTTAAAATGCAGTTTGTTATGTATATTTTTCAACAGCACAAAATAAAAATAAGTCATTGCTAGTTAAAGCTTATTCTTAAAAAATGGGCAGGAGAAACAACATTTTGGATTTGTTTTAAAATACTCAAACCACAGTCCCAGTGACAAAAACAGCAAGTGTGTATATGAAAAGGCTTGGCAAAATGTTGATGATTATTGAGGATAAAATTTTCCACAAGATAGAGTTTGTAAAGTATCTTTTGTCAGCTGGCCATTAGGTCCCAAATACTCAGCTAAGTGAGCTGGACCTAGCAGTTCCCCGCCTCACTCAGACCTTTGGGCCTGCGGCCTCACCTTGCAGTTCTGTGTCCTGGGCTGGCAAATTCCTTCTCATCCGCCAAGACCCAGCACAACCCCTGTGAAGCCTGCCTGGACTTCTCTAGGCAGGCAGAACTGCCCCTCCTCCGTTCCCTGGTGTCCTCTTCCAACTTCTACAGCTTATGTACCCTTCTACAGTCTTTTCTTGTCTCCCCACTGACGTGTGCAGTGGACAAAACTTATTTTTCTACCTTGAAAGTAGAAGAAACTTACCTTCCGCACACATCTTTCTGAACAATTGGAAACTTTCATTGTTGTTTGAGTTGTGTGCTTTAAATTGGTTGGTAAGGAAAAGATTGAAAAATGGGAATGAGAGTAGCAGTTATTGTAGAAATCTTCAGACTAGCAAGGGACCTTAACAGTTACTCATATGGATATTGGTCTTTGTGTTTTCACTGTCTGGCGACTGCTAACAAATTTTTATATTTCAGGCACTTACCACTAGGTGCTCAGTAAATTTTTGCTGAATTTACTGACAAATCACAGCCTTTTTTGCAGTCTAGCTTGGTATGTATGTGGATGTAGTTTTTAGAAGGCAGTTAAACTTTTGGCGTGTGGGTTTTATTTTGGTTTGGTTTTGTGGTTCTGGGGATGGAGCCCCAGGCGTGAAGCAGGGTAGACAAGTGCTAACCACTGAACCACACCCTGGTCCCCTTGGTGGATTTTCAGAGCCACAGGGAAGTGCCAGGAGAGCTCTCTGGGTTGTGGAGTCCTCGCTGGCCCAGGGTGGGTGAACTGACACATGTTGCCAGTGGGTGGCAGCAGGCGCTCACAAACTCTCCGAGACAGGTGGGCTTGGCTTTGCCCTTCCCGCAGAGGGTGGGAAATAGAATCCTTAATATTTCTAGCTTTATTTTCTAACTTCTTAAAGCCTTGAGGTGTTTTGTAGAAAAAATGGGGCCTGAGTTACAGTAAGCGAGGGCCAGAAACTGAGCACTTTTAGACATAAATGTCTAGACCAGTGGTGGGAACCCACTAGGTGCCCAGCTATTTCCAAAGTTCTAAGAAAGCCTTCTCTCCACATGCCGTCTGGGTTGCCCAGCCAGTGCTGTCAGCCTCTAGCTTGAAGTTTGACCCTTATGTGAGTTTTGGTCATCTGGGGATAATTGACATTGTAGGTTCAGACAGAGTGAGAGGAGAGTAGATTATCTTATGAGGAAGGAGAGGGAGGAAAGGCCATGCCACTCTGGAACTGGCACATTTGAGGGTAAAGGAGGTAGCTGGGCCCGCAGGAGTACGGTCCACTCAGTCTCAGGATGACCTCTTCTGGCTTTCTGTAGAAGTCCTGCCCAAACCACTACTTCTAACATCCCTAGTCAGTAAGTCCTCACTGTGAATCGCAATACACACCTGTGTGCGGTATTTGGAAATTTATAAATGCAGTGCTTATATTTGTTCAGGCCTAACTAAGCTCAGAGCTTATAATCAAACAACAGGACATAGTCAATATTTAAAATCCAGAATATTCAGGATGGTCCATGATTCTCATATGGGATGGGGGTCAGATTACAAGACAACTGGCTTTGAAAGGTAGTACCTGACATTGATGCTGCCAGCCACACATCGTGAGCAGACAGTCAGAAGAGGAAGAAGCCATGTTAGCTGCAGTAATAGTACAAGAGCATAGATGTTTGCTGCAACATGCTAACAGCACTTCCTATTTCCATAGCATTTCAGAGTTTCCAAAACATTTTCAATGTAGCTGATTTCATTCTCTTCCCAGTGACCTGTAGGCCAGATATTATGGAGTGAGGTAAAATACATTAAACATTTAGAATACTGTTGAGTGCTCAGCAAATGTTCAGTAGTTTTTAAATTAAAGTTATCATTAGCTTTCCTCCTTTTGGAGACAACGGCCCACTAAGTTGCGAAGGCTGGATTTGTGCCACCAAACTCCTGGATTTGTGCCATCCCCCCTCCCCGCCCCCAGGAGATGGGACTATAGATGTGCACCACCGTGCATGGCCTTAAGCCTGTTTCATACATTTGGAAGCTGGGGCTCAGAGGCAGTTACTTGCCCAAAGTCTCACGACTGACAAGTGGTGCAAGAGGGCCAGAATTCAGTTCTTTGGCTGCTATTTCTATAACTTTTTCTCATTATCTTACAGATGACAGGGACCACTTAAGCTGGCCTTGCCTGGGCTGAACCACGTTTTCAGATGGTGTCAGCACAGAAGTCTCTGAAATCGTGCTCATAAGTCTCACAAGCCCTAGTTGGGAAGTGGGTGGAAAATGATGAAGGTATCCTCTTCCTTGGTTCACAAGAGTTAAATCTAAAGTCTCTACTCATTTTAGCAATAAGGGGAGATGGTTCATTACCTGGTCCATCAAGGAAGCTGCGGGCCATTAAATTCACATAGGTCTCAGCTGCTAGGCTTGTTAAGAAAATGTTACAATAGAGGGAAATTGACAACACAGGCACCACAGATATTTTTAGTCTGTACTTCAAGGATGTACATCTTGGATTCTGTTTAGGATTGAGCATGGGGGATGCTTTTGGATTTATTTTACAACACTACGAACCAGAAAGTCCCTACGGACCCTCTCCTCTGTTCCCATCTTATCCATGGGGCCGTGTAGGAAAACTGACAGCGGCAAGATACACTCCCCTAATTTTCACACCCGGATAAGAGTGGTGTAATCTTTTTCTTGAGTGGGTAATTTGATAATTCAGCTAAAAGTTGTAGCTGCGTCTGTTCCTTATACCAGTGACTCTACAATAAGTTGTTTTTCCTTTGGATATATTTTAAAATGTAAGCCACTGTGACACTGTTTATAACCGAAACAAGAAACAAGAATCTGGAAAACTAAATGCTGCCCAGTAAATACTGGCTAATTACTGGATGTCCTTCAAAGGGGATTTCATGCAGCTAATAAAAAGAAAGAGGTCCATTGGTATTCTCTGAAAGCAAATCACTAAGACATATTTTAAGTGCAAAAAAAATTAAGGTTCCAAAAAAGAGTTCTTGTAGCATGCTGCCATATGCTTGTGTTTGAAGTAGATATGCGTGCAGTCACATCCACATGTTTTCCCCTGCTGGTAAGATATGCTTGCAACTGATGATGGGAAGTATGTGTGATAAGAAAGTACTACCAAAAGAGAACATTTCATTTTTATTTTATTCTTTTATGTACTTTTAAAGACCAATTGATTGAATGATTGATTTAACGGTATGATGTACTTTTTTTTTTTTAAATACAAGCCTCTTGTCTAAGGTTGCACAGCCAGGAAAGAGTACAGTTAGGATTCACAGCCTAGATTGAGATGCCAGAACCCATCTCGGAATCCTAGCATACTGCCTCCTACCAGTGTTTTCTTAGTAGGATGAAGTACTTCTGTCATTTGCTAGCAAGTTATAAAATTTTCACGAAAATACCTGGATTAAAAATGCCCAAGGGCCAGGAGCTTTGAGAATGTGCTCATTCTCCAGAAGAGGGCTCTGTGCCCCATCTAGCTGCCATCTTCACTCCTTCACACTATGACTGTGGCTTGGCCAAGAGAGGTCAGTGACCCTGAGGCAGGAAACACAAACTAAGATTTCCAACAGACGAATTAACTTAAGGAAAAAGCATTAGGATAGCTAGAGAGGTGGGGGTAGAGGGAAGGCATGAAAACAGTTTCATTAGCCAACTTGGTCAATGGACAGGTGCGGGAAGTGGCAGATAAACCCAGCCAGAATCTATAAATATACTTCAGTATCAGTGTTCAAAATCCACTAAATAAATGAGTGAGTTAGAAAAGTTGGCAGCATTCAAGCATCTAGATGTAAACCTTTAGTTCTGGGCTTACTTCCTATGGACACTTCTGTGATTTGGGTATATTATTCACCTAGAACAGGCTTCAGTTTCCCCACCAGTCAAATGGACAGACCATTGCTCTTGGCTCCTTCACAGAATTGTAAGACTTAAGTAAATCAAGGAGCATGCTTTGAAAATACAAAGCTTTGTGCAGAATGTGTGGTTATTGTTAATGTCACTGCAGTTTATCTCACAGAAGAAAGTTGTTTTGAGACAGAATGATAAGAGGAAGTATCAGAAAAGTATTTCTGATAGCAACATAGATATACCTCGACCAATAAAAGAAAGCGACCTCATGGGTCCTTTACTCCAGTTCTCCCTTTTCATAGTCATGGACAAAGACCTACAGAGTCCAAGATGTGCAGAGCAGTGATAGTGCCACGTATAGATGGGATAGTAGCCAAAGAGGTGGCATATGCTACAGGCCCCCTGCCGGAGGGGCTTACTGAGCTCTGAATGTTGACCAGAGTCCTGGAAGCAAGTTGATGTGAAGCTTAGTAAGGAATTGGGGCAGAAGTAGGGGGATGGACTTCGGTGATCCAGCTCCAGGATGGCTGAGAGCCTCAGAGGAGCAATTTCAGAGTGCCCAGGGACTTGGATAGGATAAATGACAACTTCCTAGAACGGGCTGTTCCAGAATCCATAGAGAAAAGGAAATAGCCTGGCCTCGTCCCGGATGCGTTGACAGGAACCAGGGTAGGAAGTATTTGTAGTGGGACGATTAGTGCTCGTAACATCATCAAGTTCCTTTTGACTCAAAGAAGGAAAATAGAAAAAAACTTCAGTGCAGCACACATGGCAAGTCAGTTTTCATAGTATGGGAAAGAGAATGGAAAGGATAAATCAATAGAGGGAGATAATGCCATGTGGAGGGTGTTGGACTCAGAGTCTGAGAGCTTGGTGTGAACACTGGCTCTGTCACTGACTTGCTTAATGGCCTTCCCATGCCATTTTCCTCCTCTAAGTCTTGGCTTCCTTATTTCTAAAATGAAGATCCATCTCCCTGTCTTCTAAACTGTCATGACAATTAAATGCCCTTTAAAGCAACTAGTGTATAATTTCTAGACCTGATGCCCAGTAAGTATTGGTCTACTCATTTATTTTGGAAAGAGATCCCCAGAAAACCTCCAAGACAATATGCCAGTTGGAAGTTGCAAGTGCTGGAAAGGCCTAGCTGACAGGGGCAGTATAGAAAGGCCCTTTTTACGAGTGGCAAACCAGACTAAATGTCTAGAGTTGATATTGTATGTGAGTGGGGGGAGTGTGCTGAAGGCAAAGTAAGAATGAGTTTAATATAGACATAGATGTAGACTGCTTACAAGGGATTGTGATGCCATTAGTGTGTTAATGTATGGTTCCTCTAGGTCCATGACAAATTGTGAGGATACTGTGTACTGTATCACTCAGCTTGACTCATTTTTGTGACTGCTCATAAACACAGGATGGGTTTTATGTTCAATGGTAGTGGCTTTCTTCAGTTTCCTCTTCTCTTTGTATTGGTATGAAGTGGTAAAATGTTAATAGCAATTTTTTAAAAAAACTAAAAATCCAAGGGTGGAAAACAGCTGGGAAATCAGAGTGAAACATAAGAGTCAGAAAATAAGGAAATCACAGGGATGTAGAAGATTGACCTAGTCTTGCCTAGAATAACATTGAAGTTCCCAGTTCTAGAATTTTTTGGTAGCCAGACACCAGAAGTCCTATCCTAAAATCACAAAGGCAGAGCGAGAAAGGACATTTTATATTATTTTGCAGGTAGATAAATTGGAGCTAGAAGAGAGGATGAGGCTTGCTTGGTATCTTAGGGTGTGGGTGTGGTGGTCGCAGAGTGAGTGTGAGAACCGTCTCCTGGCTCTCATGCTGGGGTTCAGTCTGCTGTCGTCCTCTTCTTTGTCTCACTCCAAACACTCGTACAAAATTAATTTGTGTGGGTTTTTTCCCTTTCTTCAGGGCCAGGTGCTTTCGGGGCAAAAAAGTCCTTGGAGATTATGATATCAAAGTGGAACAGGTAAGCAGCCTGGAGCCTCGAGTTGCATCTGCGTCATCGCCACTCCCTCTGGCACCCTGGAGTGAACCATCTAGTTCTGCTGCATGGAGTGCAGTGTCCTCCTGCTTCTGGGCTCTTCATTGCTTCCCTCCCACCCTTTCCCTAGGGCTTTTCTCGATGCCAGGCATGGTCCTGGAGGCTGAAGCTTTTTTTTTCTTCCTTGATGTCCTTTCACAGTTGTTGTGTTGGTACAGAGGCGAGCAGTATGGCTCTTAGAGCTCTTACAGTGCAGGGTTCCCAGCTGAGGAAGACCATAAGGAGTGGCTGCCTAGGACAAGGCCTCACTGCCACATCTGGCAGGTGTGTCTGGAGCTGCCTGTCGCGGGGCCTGAAGCTGCACTCCAAAGGGAGCTTAGCAAGCACACCCTGTGTGTATCCTCTTTACCTTCCTCTGTCCCTTGCTTTATGATAAATAGATTAGGTCCATTTGGGGAGTTAAAATTATATATATATATATATATTTTTTTTTTTTTTTCTCCTTAGCAGAAGTTACTCCTCATTCACTGCACAGTGTGTTATGATTTACAAATAGTTTCCTATTCATTATTATATTCTGTTCTTTTTGTTTAATTTTTCTTTTTGTGAGACAGGGTCTCACTATGTAGTTCATGTTGGCTTGGAACTCTCTGTGTGGATCAAACTTAATGGAGATCCTCCTGCCTCACCCTGAGTGCTGGGATTATAAGAATTCTCCACCAAGCACGGCTTTTACATTCAGTTCTTCAAACAACATGTTAGAGTTGATCAAATGTTTTCCATTATTTATAGTGAGGAAACTAAAACCTGAGCAGGCCAAGTAATTTGGTTGACGTGTTATGCAGCTACTTGGGAGCAGAGCAGAACTAAAGCCCAGTTACCTAAGCTAAGCCTAGTGCTTTTATATTAAAATTGAGAAAGAGGACATTCATCCTGGTTCACATCCTCACACTAGAGAGGCAGCACAAAGGATGCTAGGCTGGGAGTCAGAAGACCTGAGTTTTATTCTGTCGATGGTAAGTTTTGTTTGTCCAGAAAAGTCACTTAACTGCCCTGAGGCACAGTTTCCTCCTTTGGTAAATGGGGATAATCAGCTGGGTGTGGTGCTACATGCCTGTGATCCCAGTACTTGGGAGGCTGAGGCAGGATTGCCATTGTGTTTGAGGCCAGCCTGGGCTATATACATAGTGAGTTCGAGGCCAGGCCGAACTATGTAGCAAGACCTTGTCTCAAAAAACAAACAAATGTGGGGATAATCATCTCTGTCCCACCTGCCTCATAGGGTTACTATGAGAATTAGATGACACCAGTATGTGAAAAAGATTAAAACGGTAAGTGTTTATCAGTGGGGCTGCTGCTGCTATAGGGGACACTTGGCAAAGTCAAGACTGTGGACTTACTCCCTGTTACCTTCCAGGCAGAATTTTCCGAGCTCAACCTGGTGGCCCGTGCAGATGGGACCTATGCTGTGGACATGCAGGTGCTTCGGAACAGCACAAAGGTTGTCCGGTAAGGGCCCTTCTGTCCTTGGGGGTCACTGTCACGTTCTCCACTTCTAGCCTGAAAAGCTGGTTTTAAAGTCAAGTGTCCCCAGGAGATAACAGTGCTATGAGTATGGTGTTCAGAACTTAATGGTGTATGTTGCGTGGAAGTGGAAGGGAAGGCAGCTCTCCTGCCTTTGAAGAGCTCTCAGTCCAGTAAGTTGCAAGGATTCAGAGCTCACTTAGAAGTAACTGGAGTCCTGGACTCCTGCCTCACTCCCTCTCAGTCAGTGTGGGTCTGTATTTTTCTCTCTCCATACATTTCCCCTGGAAGACAAGGTTCCATTTCTTTTAAGTTTGAAAACATTTGATCTAGTCCAACCTTTTCATTTTACAGTGATGTTTAGATTTCCTTGGGACTTGGTGACAGAACCCTGTGTTCTATGTGAGTTCTTTTGACTCTCAGCACAGTATTCTTCCTATAGTCTTCATTTCTAGAAACTCCTAAGTCTGATAGGAAAACCTAGGGTTAGAATAGGCTTTCTGGATAGAAAAGAACTAGCAGTTATTGAGTACTTCCATGCCAGGTGGTATGCTGGGTGCCTTATACATGGGATATTGTCATCCACACAAGAGTTTCTTGAAGAATATAATGAGAATTCCAGATGGGGGAAATGGTCTGCACAGTGTTGTTCTCAGGAGCTCAGTCTTGTTCCAGGAGGTGGCTCTACTTCACTCTCTTCTCCACTTCAGTCTGTAGTACCCTGACCCTAAAGATTTCAGTGTCCAGGAGGTCAGGGACAGGAAAGGCCAGGGGATGTCTGGGACCTACCATCAGGAAATGTGAGCTTATCTGTTCTGAAGACTAAAGAAGACCAAAGAGAGAGGGGGAAAGAGAGAGAGACAGACAGACAGACCCTCCCAGGTGAGAAGTGAGCTCAACTAGAACCTTACAACAGAGGCTGGACAGGTTCCTCCAGCTGTGTCTTGGAGACACACACACACATAGCAGGTGGTGACAGAGAAGCTTAATAGGGTGCCTGGAGGGATCTGGCAAAAGTTAGGCAGCACTTACAGGTGCCCAGTGCAGAAACTTGGGGGCTGGCTGAAAGTCTAGAGCTCCATTCCTATATTGGGATATGAGGCTGGAATTTGTTCTCAGGCATACAGCTAGAGGTTTCCAGCATCCAACAAGACCTGGGCAGTAACAAAAAAGGCCTAGGGAAACGGTTGGAGCAGCCCAAGTTCTGGAGCAACTAAGGAGAGCTCCTTCAACCCCCACTATATAAAAAGCCTTGTCTCCACTTCACATTCTGTGCATGTATGGAAACTCACAGTAAAACCCATGATTTTGTACAATTAAGTATGTGCCCATTATTATAATTTAAAAAATTTGATCCCTGGGCCTTTGTGGGGCTGGGGTCTGTAGGTGGGGATTGGATGGGTTCTCCAGGCAGAGAACCGTGTAGGTCACTGTGCTGAGTCTTGGAGCCTAGGGGTAGATGATGCCCTAAACTGCCTCTCCGGGAAGGCCTCCGAAGCTAAGATGGCCCTGGCCCTGTAGAGCAGCTGTAGCTAGGAGCTTTGGTGACTGGATGTGAAACAGGGAAGCTTTCCTGTGCATGGGAACATTCTGTACGTGCAGTGTTTCCTGCAGCCATTGCTCAACCTCAGTTCTGCGAAAAATATTTGCACCCCTCCCTAGTGTCCGCTTTGGAAGAATAACGTTGGGAAATCTGGCATGTGCTCTCAGCCAAGCCTGTCCCCATGCTCTCTAGGGGCCTGATGAAAGCATTGCCTATTTTAAGGAGCAGCTTTAAGGAGCTGGGGCAGGACACAGATCAGAGACCTCATGGCAGTGTGGTGTAGGGAACCTCACATGCTGCCTTTAAAGCTCCTAGGGCTGCTTTGAGCACCAACTCTGGAGCCACACAGAGCTCCAGACTTCCATGCTGCCCCATGAGGACAGGGGACATCTTTTTACTTAGGTGTGAGAGTCTAAAAGTGTTTCTTCCCACCTGAGAATATTGTACTTAGAAAAGGGTAAGGCTTGGCACAAAAGACTAGGAGAATTTCAGAAATCTGCTCCTCAAATTTTCTTTGGAAAGTACCATAATGTTTGATATCCTGGTCCAGAAAGGACAATAATAATAAAGTGAGGGTCATGACTAGGTGGTCCCTGATGTCTCCTCTCTGTCATGGGCTTTGGGAATGGGAGACAAAGTAGTGGATAACCTGAGCTGTGATTGATGGAAACCCTGCCTCTGCATTCTTACCAGGTCTTTCCGCCCAGATTTTGTGCTGGTCCGGCAGCATGCCTTTGGCATGGCAGAGAACGAGGACTTCCGCCACCTGATCATTGGCATGCAGTATGCAGGCCTCCCAAGTATCAACTCCCTGGAATCCATTTACAACTTCTGTGACAAGCCCTGGGTGGTGAGTGAGGCCCCTTCCCCCAGGAAACAGTAGGCCCCAGGCCCTGCATTCCCAGCCCCCCAGCAGGGACGACTGCTACTCGACTGGTAGGCACCAGCTGAGAGGTTGTGAGGGAAGCCTTGGCCTGTCACAGTAGCATGTCATCATGTCACCACATGTCTGAGGCTGGCACCTTTGCTGCAGAGTAGGCCTTTGGCTTCTCAACAAAGTTACACAAAGATTCTATGAAGAACTCCTTACAGGTCTGCAGGCTCTGCCCTTGACCATTGGATGTCGTGATAAAAGTGCTCGATTCTTGCCTCCTGGATGGATGGTTTAATTCCTGGAAAGGCCTTTGGCCAGTGGGGACCGAGAGGACAGTCCAATTGTGAGGGGTGTTAGTGATAGAGTTCCATCAAGTTGTTGAATACCAAGTGAAGTTTATTCACCTATGGTACATATGAATCAGACACTTACATGAGCTGGAAGATCATTCATCTCACCTTGTCATGGAGAGGGGTGAAAATTAAAGAGATAGGTAAGGAGTATAACAGCACTTACTGTACGGTGTACACTGAGAGTTCCCACATTCCTATTGCATCCTCATGATAACCTTATATGGAAGGTGTTATTATTTTCATTTTTTACATAGAAACAAAATTCAAAAAGGACTAAATAACTTGCCAAAATTATAGAGCCAAGTCTCTCTAGCCCACACTACCTGTCATGTCGTCTGCGTTACAGTGTGAGGAAAAGCTGTTTGGTTTCCTCTTCCTCAGCCAGTCTGGTAATCTGGGAGGACAGCGGGAACTTCTAGACACAGGAAGGAATGAAGGAGTGCAGAGGGGAAGAAGAGTGATATGTGATGGCCACTGGGGGCCTCTGACCTCCTCTTGGGCCCCTGAAGGGACCCAGTTCGCTGCTGGCCCTGCTGCTCCAGCCTGGCCCTCTCGGAAGGAAATGCCTGTCCCTAATCACACCTCTTCATCTTGATCTTCAAAAACCAGATTTCAGCTATCACATAAACTGGACTGCCAAGGTTCCTAGCACTGGTGGCTAATTGTGAAGTTTTTTGAACCTCAGGCCTATTTACCATTCAGGGAGTTGGGAGAGGTGTTTTTGTTTTTGTTTTTACCAAACAGATCCAGCACCTCTGCTCTTGGTCATGTTTTTACACCTTAGTGGACAGCTTTCCATTTCCCTGAATAACAGGGAGACCTTATAGTGTAGAGAAAGAGCAGGGAACAGGATTGAGAGGGTCCCATAGCTACCAAGTTAAGGACAGGTTGGGTTCCTGTTTCCCTATTTGTGGCACAAGGCATCCTAGAGTTCACAGAAACAGGAGAAAAGTGTTGTATAATGGGAGTGTATCACTGGGGACCTTCCCCAAGTGTCTTTCTTGGGGACCTCCCCTTTTTCCTTCTGCGCATGTGCGCTAATCCGGGAACCCCCCCCCAGCACTTGTCTGAATTTGGCTCCTTCATGGCCACTCAGGGTGATGCTGCTATTCTGGTTTTTTTCTGGGTGATTTCACTACTTACCAGCCCTTTGACTGAACTTCCCGGTGCCAGTTTCTTTGTCCACAACCTGGGATCAATAGTATACCTGACACCACTTTGCCAACTGGTTGTTAAAGCTCCCAAATAGCCGAGATCTCTTAAAAACAAACTAGTTTCCTGTGCTGTTTTCCTAAACTGTGACAGAGGCCAGAGAGGGGAGGAGCAGGCAGAACCCTGCCTAGGGCCTTGCCCCTCCTGGGACCTGGGGTCTGATGGGGGGTCTCACTCACCCATTCACATTGTATGAGAACAGCAGGGTTCCCTGGCTACACACGGAGTCCTCTCAGTGTCACTAAACTGATGGCCCACAAATGACATTTTACATGTTGTTTTCTGCTGATAATGTAAGTGGACAAGTTTGATGATTGTGGAGGGAGGGTGCCTCTGAGATGGCAGCTTTGGCTCCTTTGTCTAACTTTCTTACTGTGGCTGCTAATGGTGTGAGGAGAGGCCTCCTGGGTTAAAAGAGGCTCTGCCTTGCCACCAGTGTATCTAGGAGCACATCTGCTATGTCTGGAATTGGTCAGGGCAGGCCACTGAGGTTGCAGAAGCAGAAATGGCCTGTCAATGAAAGCCGTATTCCAGAGAAAGCAAGATGCCACTACCCATACTGTTGCAAATTTATCTAAATTCCTGTCAGGCTTTCTGGGGTTTTGGAGATAGATGAACCCCAGGGTTAAATGAAAGCCTTTAACTTCCAGGAGAGGTAGAGATAATATATTATTCAAACTGATCTTAAAATCTCATTTCATCCATGAATTCTTTCTTAATTCACTGAATAAGTGGTTATAATGAGCTTATCTTCCTATTCATTGCCAAGAGTACCCCCAGCTTCCAATTCATTCTTTTGTCTGTGGGTACAGGAAATAGCCCTTATCAGATATTACATTTTTAAAATTGGTAACTGTGTACTTGTGAGTTAATCTAAGTTCCAGGGGGCAGAGGTTAGATGCCAAGCCCAGCACCTTGAAAAGACAGGGACTGCTGGAGATCAGGTGAGGAGGGTGGGCCCAACTAGAGCCTGGGAACTGGCTGTCATTTTAGTCTTGGCTGTCCCAGGGCCCTGGGAGTCTGCCGCAGGCCTTCCTGGCATCGGAGTGGTGTCTGTGTAACTCCCCCACATGAGGGAAGATAGGGCCCACATGTCTGGTGTTGTGCCAGTGTGTGGGCTGCAGCAGGACAGAGGTCGTCTGCAGAGCTGGCATCAGTCCCCAGGGATGCTGAGAGCTCTGGGAGCCTGGGCAGGGCAGGCATCCAGCCAGGTCCAGGTGGACAGACAGATCCTAAATGTTAGATGAGGTGGTGGGGAGAGCCACAGAAGACACACACAGTCTGAGGGCTCAGCCTTGACAGTCAAAGCAAAGCAACGAACGGTGAGGACAGCAGGGTCCAGTGCAGGATGCACTGGGCGATGAGAAAAGAGAACTGGTACCCTCCCGGGAAGCCCTGACACCAAGTGGGATCTGGGAGCTGCACTTTCCTCTGCTTCTCAAGCCTGAATCTCCTTACCTGTGAGGTGGGAGGCCTGCCCTTAAATTCTCTTTCAACCCTAAACTCTCAGGGCTTGAGAGTGTGTGAATCTTTGTTTCAGTCCTGGCAGAGGTCTTAGAACTCTGGAGACACCAATTACCTGTCACTAAAGGATGTTGCTCAGGAATTCTAACGTTTTTCAGCATTTTAAAACTAACAGAACCTATCTTTACTCACAAAAGAGTCACTTCAGATGACTGTTTATACTGCAGTTTGATAATGGAGTTTGGGAGAAAGGAACAATGAAAGAATGTTATTTGTGGTACAAAATATGAGGAACTGATCAAATGTACCAATCTCATTTTATATAGGCAGAAAACGAGGGCTGGAGAAGAGTAATTATTTGCATAGGACACCTAGCAAGTTAGGCAGAACAGGACTGGAGACTCCAGTTTCCTAATACCTGGGTTCTGAGCCTTTCTAGCTCTCACCTCCTCTTGTCTGCCTGGCATGTGTGCTAACATCCCTCGCAGAGGGATCCGGGCCTTTGAAATGTGTTCTAGCTTTCCTTTCTCTCCAAAGTAGAAGGGAGGTTTGAGCTAACAACTTTCCCTTGTAGCAGTTCCAGATATCAGTGACTTGGGATGTGAACTAAGCCAGTAGCTCTTAGAGAGATGATGCTGATTTCCCCTGCTCTGATTACACTGGGGATGGGGTATACTGGACTGAGCTGGGAAGCCCTGTGTTTCCTGTGGGGTGAGCATGATCTCTGAAGCCTGAAAGGAATCAGGAAAGTTACAGATTGGGCCTGCAGGAGCCCCAGCTATGACTCTAGTCAGCTACTGTGTGACCTTAGGCAAGTGACCTCTCTGGGCCTCAGTTTCTTCCTTTATAAAGGTGAGGAGGGCATGCTATATGTGTGCCAGAGCCTTTCAACCCTGTTCCATGTGCACTTGCCTTTCCCCTCATAGCTGCTCAAGTTTCTCATGGATTTAGTCCTACGATGGATATGTCAGTCCCAGAAACACTGGGTCTGTGTGTCCTATACATCGTGGGCACCCACATCTTCCTGAAGGACAGCTTCACTCATGACAACCCTGCTCAAACTCTGGTGCGTCAGTATGGCCCACAGAGAAAAAGCTGCCATTCGTGCCTGGCATTTGAACTTCCAAGACTTGGCCCATGTTACCTCTCCAGCTGTATCTCTTGCAATTGCTTGGAAGAGCAGGTGTTTGGAGACAGAGACCCAAGTGTCAATCCTAGCTGCACCTCTTCAGTTCTGTGATTTTAGTTTGAACCTAGTTCATCCCTTGGATTTAAGGATCAAGCAAAACGCCATTAAAATTGAATAGGTATTCAGTGAATGTTAGCTTGCTCTCTCTTTTTTTTCTCCAACTAAAACATATGTTTTTTGAGAACAGAAATTGTATGTACGCTTCTCATGCATCTTCAGTGTGCTTATCACAAAGGCTTCTACAGAGCATTGCTAAGTATTTGCTTGATGCTGTGTCTGTTCCAGAAGTTGTCTTAGATAAGATAAGGAATTTTTCTCTCTTGCAGTTTGCCCAGATGGTGGCCATCTACAAGACGCTGGGAGGAGAAAAGTTCCCACTCATCGAGCAGACATACTACCCCAACCACAAAGAGATGGTAGGTGGCAGAGTCTCTGCTACTTCCCCCTTGAGCTTCGCCGTGTGGTGACCATGGGGCTCTGCTCAGGGCTTTGGCTTCTCACTCCAGGGCTCCCCTGTGGGACCTTTGTAGGGCTGCAGTAGCTGGATTTTAGCTGCCAGCCTCATTTTCAAATTCTGGAGACAGAACAGAGTAGAACCAGTGGCAATCAGTCTAAGAGAGTAATAGCCTGTGGGCCAACAATCAGATCTCAGGATTGGGGTACAGCTCTGGCTCTGCCACATGTCACTGGGCAAGTTATAATAATCCTTCACTGAGTGCCAGTTTCCCAACTGGACAGCGGGCATAACCTTTGCTGACCAGAAATTCTAGTATGTACACACAAGATGGAAGTGTTAGTTTTAAGGAGCCGCCTTCTGCAAAGTGTGAAGCACTCCTGAGATCCACGGTGCTGTTCCAGGTGAACCCTAATCCTTTTCTCAGTCCACCTTAGAAGGTTGGGAGGAGCAGAGAGATAACATGGCTGGTTGCTAAGAAGGCTGTTGCTAATGCTTTTCCTCCAGGGCAACCTGGAGCTCAAACTTCTGCCATCCTTCCTTTCCCCTCTGCCCAAGGCTTAACCAACCAAGGTGCTTCTAGTGTGCTCTGACACAGAGCTTACTTGTTCCCCTTTTCACTCCCTTCTCCTAAGGCTGTCTCCACTCACAGCATTTCTGTGAGTCCACAGCTGCCTTCTGCACATTGTATATGGCCCTGCACCAGCAGACCACACAGAGGAAATGAGCACAACTTTTGCTTTGAGAACTGCCTCTGTCATCTTTGCCAGAGCTTCCCTGAGGAGGGGCTCTTGAATGTTAGGTGCTTGTCCTTAATAATTCCTAGAATATCAGGGCTTTCCCATTTAGGGCAACCCAGGAAGGCTTGTGGAGGCCAAGAAACACTGGGAGCCTATGGCAGAGACCTCAGGAAGTCCAGGTCACAGTGGTGAGGGGCCTGAGCTGAAGGTGGAGGGCTCTCTGGGCACCAGAGCTGGCTTTTCCTGCTGTAATGTCCAGCAGGGCTGACCCACTGGAAAACTGCATCAAACGCAAGCAGTCTTCCTCCGCCAGCACTCTTCTCCCTAGGAGTCCAGATATTTCTCTCCTGTCCTGAAATTTGCCCTCAGGAAAAGAGCATCTCTCTGAGGTGTCCAAAGCCAATGTAGAAGGGATTGCAGCTCTACTAGAGAAAGGCTTTTTTTTTTTGCTTAAAAAACATTGTGAAGTAGGAATGAAGACATTAGTAATACAAAGGTGACAGAAGAGAAGCCCTCTGGACATCAGTCGAGGGCATTTGGGACAGTTAACATGGAGGAAAATGTCTATTCTTACACAGGAGGCCTCCTCTTGTCCACAGAGTGCACTAACAGGACCAGACCTTCACCAGGAATGGTGCTGAGGGGGAGTGCAGCACCAGGAGGAAGGTTAGGGAATCCTAGCTTTCTGATGGAGTGATTCTGTGCCCTGAACAGATGAAAGTATACCAGAGGATTAGGACTGAAGAGAGGAGGAGCAGAGGATACACAGCTGTAGTAAATTATTCTTCATTCCTGCTAGTCAACCTGTTTATGATACCATCCACTCACCCTCTAGTTTGCACGCCACCAAGTCTCACCATCTCTGTGTATAACAGTCATGTCTTCTCCTCTCTCAGGTCAGTTACGGGAAAGGAAAACACATTTTCCTGGGGGAAAAGGGAATAGTTCTGGCTTTGGGAAACAAACTAAGCTAGAATCAAAACTTCCAGTAACAAGTATAAGCTAGATTAATGGGACTTGGGAGGAGGAGAGAAGGCCTGAGGGCAGGACAGAAAAGTCAGGCTGCCCTCCCCAGCCCTTACAGACTATGGGCTGGGGCCTGGGGCACAAGCTGTAACATGCCCCATCCCTGCCATGATGCTAGCTGGGCTGTCCACTTGGCTGGCAGCAACAGGGCAGGTGGTGGTAGTCAGAGCTCCACAAGGAAGGAGAACTGGCTTGGTCTTCAGGACTCCTGAAAACATGTGGCGGGTCACTAGTCCCTACTAGGGCTGGATAATGTCAACAAACTCCTTCCTGAGGGGCAGGTGGCCCCGGTACCAGCTGCAGGTGCCATCAACGTGCTTCATGCAGACGTAATGCTGGGCCTGGTACCCGTAGAGCTTCCGTTCCAACAGCCAGTCTGTCCACAGGCACTCATTGGGGGCCGAGATGGTACAGGGCACTATGTAGCAGGTGGTGATCTAGAATCATGGCCACATGCATAAAAGTGAGAAGATGTCTTTCCTTTTCCATTGCTGCCTTTTAGACTCCTACATATCCTCATGGCCCATCTCAGCTGCCCTGTCTTAGGAAGCCCTTTATCCCCAGACTTCCCCTGAATTCCTCCTCCCCATGCTCCCTGAGTACAGGATCACCCCTCTGATGTCATCTCTGAAATCAGCCCTAGTGGTTCCTATTCCACCACTGACCTTGAGCAAGTTACTTCACTTCCCAGAGCTTTAATTTCTTTACCTTGAAGTAGAAATCTTAATTCTTCACAAATTTGTTATAGAGACTAAGGTAAATTAAATAAACTCATTATTATAGGGCCTGGCAAAGAGTAGACATCTTTTAAGTGTGGCTGTATTAGTGCCATCTCAGTCTGCCCTATTTGGTGGCCACTTTCCCAGCCAAAATGTAAGTTCTTTGAAGTCAGGGATTGTGGACTTGTTTTTGTGTCCCTGACCTCATACAATGCATGATGCATGGCAGAGCTCAAGTATGGTAGAGTAAGTGCCTGAAGTGTCAGGCTGCAAGGCTCAAGCCCCTTCCTCCACCCCAGAGACCTTAGAAACGGATCCCCCTTACATGGCAGCCGCAGTTCAGATGGTAGTGATGATTCAGACTTTCCCTCTGTACTAAGGACAGGTCCTCCCAGGGCTCGATGTAGTTGCACAGATGGATGAAAACTTTCCCATCACCAAGGACCTGGCCTTCATGGGAAATGGAAGATAGTGTGGCATCAGGAGTCTGCTTCTGGAGCTCCCAGGCCCAAGTCCTAACAGAGGGCTGGGCACAGACTCCCCAGGGCCTGGCAGAGGGCTGGGCATGCAGGCGAGGTGCTTGGGAAAAGGTGGCTATCAGAGATTGCAAAGGTCTGGTGGCAACGGAGAGCTCAGTGTAGCCTGGCCTGTGCCTCTCCACCTTAGGTCAGCACAAGTGTACATCCTTGGAGTTGGGGAGTCCATCCCTCCTCACGAGCCATGCCTAGTCTGTGACTGCTGAGAACTGTGACTTGTTCCTGAACATCCCCTCTCCTGCCCAAGGCCTGGTAGTGTATAGTAGGCAGTTATTCATTGTTGAATGGATGGATGGATAGTGGAATCCTTTCACACACACCCCCCCGCCCCGCTATGCTCTTTCTTTTCTTTTCTTTCCTTATAAATACTCTTCATCTATTCAGGCCAGTTTAGACCCCACTTCCAGTGAAGCTTCCATGATTATTCACATTTACATAAACCCCTCCGTTCCCTGAGCTCCAAAATAATTTACTGTTGAGTTCATTCATTACGTATTCATTCATTCATTACATATGGAGGAGGTTTACCTAGGCCCTCATCATGGGGGAAAGAACTGTGTTAGACCCAAGGCTCCTGCTGGGCCCTTGGCAGAGGGCAGAGATGAACCCATAAGGACCAGTTTCAAGGGGCAGTTTTTGGCTCAAGATGCCAAAAATCTTGTACCAATTAAAACTGTTTCAACTGGAACTTGTTGCCCTGGGTGGGGAGAGCAACCTGCCCTTAACATAGTGAAATGGAGGCCATGACCACTACTATGAGGACTCTGCATCAAAAAGGTCACCAAGGGTCCTCCTGACACTGTCACTACTCTGTCTCTATGGAGGCTGGTTGCAGGTTTCTAACTTACCAGTCAAAAGATACTGCCTCTGGCTGTTGGCTTCTAGTTTCACACCGCAAAGAGAAGAGTCAAAAGGTGTGTAGATGTACTGAACATCCTTGACTTTCTCAAACCCTTTAAACATCTGAAAGTCAATTACAAAAAGCAGTGAGTATAATTTGTATATTAACAGGGAAAAACTCATTTCTCATTCTAAAAATATTAAGCAAAAGTCTAGTTCAGGAGTTAATGCACACAGATGATTACTGGTTTGTTTCTGTCTTAAAAATAAAAGTAAAAATCTAAAGCTTGGTTTATTCCTGTCAGAGGGGAGGTACTCCAGTGGCCCACATGCAGGCAGCTGTGGGACTAGTGGGACCCTGAGGCCCCACCGTACACTGTCGCCTGGATTCATGGGCCCTGTCCCCAGTATCTCACCCCTTCCACTGCAGCCTCTCCACACCAGGGAGCCAGACTGCCTGCAACTGGCCAGGCAGTCCTGCCCCTCCTGAGCACATGCTCCATCCCCTCCAGGGGCTGATGTGGGGAAACACCCTGTCCTGTCCCCATGTACCTTTATCTGTTTGATTTCATACCGGATCATTTTTTGAGTGTCAGCAGGGTCTGCACTGGCAGGAACTACCTTCTCATTGGAGACTTTGGCCCGGATCACTGTGGAGGAAAAGAAGGGACCTTCAGCCCTTGTGGGTGCAGTCCACCTGCGAGCCACATGCTCTGGGGTCCCTGGAGAATGTTGCCGGGCTCTCAGTTTAGGTGTCACTGGGGTGTGAACAGTGCGCCGTGTCTGTGGGGGGCACCTGGAGACACCTCCTCCATAGTGCCCAAGGTCCTCTCCTCTGTGTTCATCTGGCCCCTTGAACCTCCTCACTCGGAGCGCACTGGTTCTCCACAGCACCTAGGCAGTGGCAGAGTAGGAGTCCGGGGGTGGAGGGAGGAGCCTCAACTGAAGGCACTGGCCTGGGTTCTTCTGTTCACTGCCCGAGGCCTCAGAGCTCACGCAGAGTGGATGTTAATAATGTTTATTGCACTCAAGCACACCTAACCCTGCACCGAGGATGCCCATCTCTTGCCTTGTGCCTTGTGTCATCTATCAGAAATTGCTTATGAAGGCCTGACACTAGGCACGAGGCCACAGATGTCTGTAACACCAGGTTTTGGGCCTGCAGAACTCTTGGTCTAGTGAAGACACACGTGCGAAGGACACTAGCACAGTGTAGTGGGAGCAGAGATGTCAGAGATGCCAGGGTTCAGAGAAGAGCGCCCTTGAAGGATGAGTTTAGGGGCCTGGGAAAAGGGCTTGCAAGTGAGGAGAAAGAAAGGGCAAAAGTTATGTGTTAGGGCACAGTGGCACCTCAGTGCCAGGGCTGGACAGAGAGCTTTATGACCAATCCTTCTCTTCCTCCACTCCATCCCAGTCCAATAGTAATGACTGGACAGCCAGTGACACGTGTTGGATGCTGTGCCCCAGCTGCGGTAGGACCTGGGGGAAGGGTCGCTACAGAGGCCCCTGACAGTCTCACTTTCTTACAACCGGACTGCTATGACACCCCCACATCAGCCTGCCCAGGAGGCAGTGGGTATGGGATTTGAGCTCCTCCCTCCTCCACAGACTCCTAGCCTGCAGCTGATCCTACTCCACCCCCCATCCCCCCCCCCCCCCCCCCCCTTCCTTGGACCTCCAGGCCTCCGACTCACCCAGCGCAGAGCGGCAAACGTGCAGCTGGGGGTGAGCAGGGGCGCAGCTGCACGCCTCGCCCAGCCCCGGGGGCCGCAGCAGCGCCAGCAGCCGCAGCACTAGCACCCAGCTTTGCGTGGCCGGAGGGTTCCGGCGCATGACGCCTCCGCAGAGCCCTACTAGGGCTTGTGGGGTCTGTGGGACCGAACCGCCCCTCCAGGGCTCCTCCAGACCTCGCAGCTCCCCTGGCCAGGATTTATGAGGTGGCCCCTGCGGCCAGTCCCGCCCCATGCGCTCCGCCTTCCTTTGGCTTGTGGCCACCGGCCCGGGGCCGGCAGCTGCAGGTCCCAAGGACCTAGACCACAGACCCTGTCAGCCCAGGGTCTGAAGTGGAGGGAAGGCTCTGGGAGAAGGAATGGTATCGGTATGGGAGAGAAAGACTGAAAGAGCAACAAAGCCAAATGTGAGAGGGCAGAAAGGCCAAGGGTCCTTGCTTCAGGCAGCAGAAGCAAGTGAGGGGAGGCACGGTCAGAGAGTGAGACAGGCAGAGTCAGAGAGAGGCAGACAGAATTACAACAGGCAAAAGAGACAGTGACAGAGAAGGACGGACCCCTTGCTGCGCTGCATACTGGGAATGAGACAAGCTACTCAGGGCTTCTTTCAGCTGCAGGAAGTGTTTTCAATGCCCTATTTATGAGGCTCCAGAGCAACAGCAAACAGTAAGGGAATGGGACAGAGAAAGTTGGGGTGTGTGTGTGTCTTGGCTCTGTCGGCTGGGGGGTGGGGAGAGATGTCAAAGAAAGCAGCCAGTGCTTTAGAAACCCTTTCTCATAGCCAGGCTTTAGACTTTCCGATAGCTGGGGCAGTGCTCTTGGAACACGGGTGTCCCATCAGCTAGGGCAAACTTCAGGCCTCACAGCCCTGTGTCCAGGCCCTGGGCCACAGTGATTCTCCCTCCATGATGTTCCCACTAGAGACTGTCATGATACAGAGGTGGGGCAGCTAAAGAAACCAGCAAGGCACTGAGGGTCACTGTGACCCAAGCTATATCCAATGTTGACAGGATAGCACTCCAGGGCTAGACTAGAAAGTAGGAAGCTGGGTTCCACTTCAGGCTACACCCCAACCCCGAAGTACATAATCTCTAAACCCCTTTGAAACTCCTTTTCCCCAACTTCCACTGGGCTCAGCCAGGAATGCTGACATCCTCAGCTCAGACACTCCCAGTGCCTGGTCACACCCAGGTTCCAAGAGAATCTGACTTTTCATCAGCATTATTTCCTTCAGAGGGCAGCTTTTCACTTAGTTGGTGCTAGTGATGTTTGAAAAGAAGGAAGTTGAAAGATAGCTGAGTCAGGCTGAAAACGGATAGGTCCAAGTCTGTGTCCAGGTTGGCCCTTTGTACAGTGTCCACCCCAAGATAGACTTGCGTTACTTGCAGGTGCCTAGAAAAGCATCTAGTCCAATCTCATCACTTGACAGATATGAAAGCTGAAGCTCAGTGATGTAAAAGGACCTGCAGAAGTGAGTGGCAGAGAGGACGAGAATACAAGTCTGGAGCCTACTCTAGTGCTCTTCCTACTGCACTGTGTTCCTTCTTCTACCTGCATTTTGTTACAGCTCGAGAGCCTGTCTTTGGAGGGCAGTTCTATTAAGTTTTTATTGTTCCTCTGTCAAAACAGGGCTACCTCAAGGTGGAGTTTGCTTTTCTTGGGAATCTCTTTCCAAGGATTAACGTGTTGAATTCTTACATCAGGTCTCTTCTAGACCTCAGGTAGGATGGAAGTAGGCTTTGCATACCAAGCTGTGTTTGGTTGTGAGTTTGTGGTACTGCTGAGCAGGAATGATATCAGAGAGGAAAAGGACAGAATGTCAGTGCAAGAAAGTTGGGTGTTGAAGGGGACAGGTACTAAGAGGTGCAGGGAACGAGGGACATTAAGAGGCCAAAGGTGCACTCAAGGGCTTGGGTGTGGCCCAGTGGTAGAGCATTTGCCTAGCATGTATAAGGTGCTATATTCCATTCCCAACACTGAAAAAAAAAATTAAAAAAAACCCTTCAGGTTTATTAAGATACAATTTACATACAGTTAGATTTAGCCTTTCAAAGGTACATTGAAAAAAAAAAATCTCTTTAACTGACAGCCACTCCTGCTCAGGGTTTGTCTAATGCAGAGCATGTTAAAACAATGAGACATAGAAAGTACCAAATAGGAGAACAGAATTCTTATCACCCTGCCTCTAACATTCTACATTTGCTTGCGTTTGGGAACGTCACTGGCATTCTATGGACTCACTCTTTTAATTTGTAAAGCAGGAAGGTTGTTTGAAGGGGCCTCTGAAAAGTGTTCCCAAGGAAAGCATTTGTAGGATTCTATAGAGACAGGCACGTGCTGACCAGTCTGTCCTTCTCTCCTCTGCTCCCAGCTGACACTGCCCACATTCCCTGTGGTGGTGAAGATTGGCCACGCTCACTCAGGCATGGGCAAGGTAAGACAGGGGGGCCTTCGATACCCCAGGCTTCTTTCAGAACACCCATCTGTGGAGTGCTCGTCTTCCTCTGTGGCTGAATTCTTTCTAAGGAGATGATCTAGGCCCTTTGAAGCCACGAGTGCTTCCCAGCCTCTTTCAAGCAGAGAATAGGTCACCTGATTGGTTCCTTGGGTCCTTTCAGGAAGTGTGACCCCTGAGCCCTGGGGAGGGAAGCTAGAGAGCAGGGGCTTCCAGAGATGTGACACCCATGTTTGTGCCTGGATTGGAAACATTGTGATGGGTTTGGAGCTCCAGGCCCTTGTGACTTCTCAGCGTGTATATGTATATACCCCCCTTTCTCCCCCTCTACCTTTTTTTTTTTTTTGAATTTGATACAAACATAACTTTATTAAAGCAAAGAAATGAACATAAATTTAAAGGATTCCACCTCCATTATCTCTCCTAATTTATATCTTCATTGAGAAACTGTGCAAGGCTAAGTTTATTTTTTACTAGTGCTGCTGTTTTGGCTTGTCTTGGTAATCTCATCTTCATTTCTGATTCTGGTTCTGGAATCTCATGGTCACTTTCAGAGTCAGGCTCCGTAGTCTGACGTCTCCTGTTTGTCCTAGATGACACCATCACTTTTCTCCATCCTCTGTTAGTCTTTTGCTGAATGGATTTTGATCCCTGGGTTGCTTTTACATCTCTAAGAGGAGTCATATATACTTTTTTATTATTTTCATCTTCATTTTGAAAAACAGTTGTAGTTGTGCTGCATCCTGTGCTGCTATGGACTGGTCACCAACTTCTTTATTTCCTTTTTCTAACTGAATCTTGACTTTTTCCAAAGCTCTCAGACATGCCTTACTCCAACCTTAGGTCAAAGTGGAAAACCACTATGACTTCCAGGACATCGCTAGTGTGGTAGCTCTCACCCAGACCTATGCTACAGCAGAGCCCTTCATTGATGCCAAGTATGACATCCGAGTCCAGAAGATTGGCAACAACTACAAGGCTTACATGTGAGTATAGGTGGGGGTCCTAGCAGATGCTCCTCATTTCTCCTCAACAGCCAACCCTCAGGGTAACCTCATCTGGCCCCCAAAGCAGGTAACAGAGAAAGGGATTCGTAACCCAGGTCCTTTTTAAATCAAGGAGAGGATTCTATGAACTAAGATGAGAAGTAAAATTAATATTTATTTTCACTAGCCTAAGTAAGATTTAGCTTTCTCTTCAGTTATGAACAGAAGCTACAGGCTGCAGGAGTAGCAGTATATAGGATTTTGTCTCTACAGATAATCACAGATATTCTTGTGTTACACTACAGCTGTGACAGATATCTCTACCAGTTACTCTCATCATTATTTTAAAATCATGGTCATCATTAGCCCTGGCACTGTATCCCATTATTTAGAGAAACATAAATGGACTAGTCACAGATTTATTTGTTAAGTGGTTTTTTGTGTTTTTTTTGGTACCAGGGATTAAACTTGGGTCCTTATGCTTTCGAGACAGGTGGTGGAACCACTGAGCTAAATCCCCGGTACTGTTAAGTGCTTTAGATAACTCTAATTGGGTACCTTTGTGAGACTGTGTACTTTATTTTATACATTTATACATCTTATACATTGAAAGAAACCCTTATGGTTTATCAGAGTGCCAAAGAAAACAATTTAACTTGTAAATATATAGCCCTCAAAAGGCTACAGAACATTAAATCCTAGTGGTCATAAGAATATATGGGGTCCATTTAGCAGAATGGAAAGTTAAACTATTTCCTCCTTAGAAACACAAAAGATTTCAACACTCCCTTACCTTCCATAATATACACAAGAATGCAAGTGGCTTATACTTCCAAGTTTGGAAATACTAACTTCCCACTTTAGAGAACATTTAACATGATAGTTTCATTACAAAGAAGGAATGCTATTAATATGAATTTGATCTTTGCCGTTCGGGACTTCAGGAGACATCAGGGTGGAGGCTTGCCGCCCCTTCCCGGTTGTCTGCCTTTTCATGCCTTCATCCTTCTCTTCCCCCAGCCCTGGAGTCTGTTAGAGGCTGTTTCCTTGCAGTTCTCCCCATACCTTGGTCACAGGTGTTTTGTCTCGTGCTCCTCCCACAGCTCCTCGAGGGCGAGCAGGATGGAGCCTGCACCTTGCATAGCAGCAGGCACACGGGAAGCACCATGAACACTCAGGAAAGAGCCCTTGTGGAGAACTGAGGCACAGAGCTGCTTCTGTTTGGTTTGGTGCTGAAGATTGAACCCAGGACCTAACACCAACTAAGTACACACTCTACCACTCTACCGCTGTGCTACACTCCCAACATAGTGGGATTTTTTTCACATTTATTGACTAGATTCCTACTTTTTAAAAGTCTGTAATTTTATGTTTATAGTCTTCTCACTTCAAAAAAGGATTTTAGGGTTGCTTAAGAAATAGGCACAATATAAGATAGAACAGCTTAAAGACCTTTCTAAAAACTAGCCAAAAGAAGTAGAAAAATGGATATTTTCAGATATCTAGGAAAGCAGATATTCTGTCTTTTAGGATGTAGCTCAGTAGTAGAGCTCTTGCCTAGTTTGCATGAAGCCTTGGGTTCCAACTGTATTACCACTAACGTAAATGAATGAATAAATAAATAATATTTATTCATGACAACAGTGGAACAAGAATATTTTGATCCTTAAAAAGAGACACTACATTTTTAAGGCATAGGGTTTCTAAAAACAATTTAAAACGAAGCACAAGAGAAGTCCCAAATGTTGACAGAAAATGGCCAACTGGAGAAGCTTTGGAGGACATTGACTTGTTTTTATTTGCAAGGGACCAGCAGGGATTTGAAGGAATATTTAGACCCTCACAGTTTCTCCCCATCTCACCTCTCCCCAAGCTTGTGGCCATCTCTGCTCTCAGAAGAAAGAATTGACTTGGCAGAGCTCAGATGAGGGGACTCAGAGAACTTTGTAGGCTTTACGGTGCTACTCAAATGGAAGAGACATTATTATTATTATTTACATTAGTTTCTGAGTCTCTGTTAGGTTTTATACCTCGGTGCTGGGGACAAGGAAGTGAGTGACTTGAGAATGGTCATTAGGACATACTGTATTTGTAAACCACTGATGTTAGGAAAACAGTTATTTTTATTGTGGCTTTTGACTCTATGTTTCTACTCAGGCTTTGCAAACCATTCAGCTGTTTATTTGTTTGGGTATAGGGAAAGCTCATCATACCAAGGGAACCAAGATTCCTGGATTTGTTTCCATATCTGCTTTGACTAGGTACACAGTGTTGGACAAGTCACCCAGACTTTCTGGGTCTTCGTCTGCTTGTCAGTAAAGCAGACCAGAGTTCTAGCCTCTCACAGCAGGGGTTTGACAGGAGTCTCCTTTGAGGGATGGATGAGGAGGCACCTTGGAGGCCTCAGCACCATCCAGTGTGAGACCTGTTGTCCCCCATAATGGGCTCACAGGGCTGCCTCAGGGCTCAGGAAAATTGGGTGGATATGTATAGCTTCTCGGTGTCTGGAGTCAGCTCTCTGGGAGGACTCTCTTGGGAACTAGCACAGTCTCTCCAAACATTGTCCAAACAGTGCTGGTGATAACAAGTGCTGGCTCTGTTCCCTAGGCCATCCCTTTGTCCTTGACTGTGTCTAGGTGAAGACTAAGAATTTAAGAGATATATTCTTAGTGGTTTATAGTTTATTTAAACCTGTACCAATTGGTCCCTGAGTACCAATCTGCAACTCTGAGTTTACAGATAAGAGCAGCTCGGTGAGATGAAATGACTCTCCCACTGTCAGCCACACAGTCAAGAGAAAATCCAGAACCAGAAAGTTGGTTATCTGCCTCCTATTGAGCCCAAACTAATTGACATAGCTCATGGTCATGTCTGAAGGGTGCAGTGAGCACAGCAGAGGCTGGTGGCTGGATGCTGTCAGCTCTGTTTGATGGATGGGGCAGCCAGAGAGGATTACTGACTTCCAGATCACACTGCTGATCTTGTAGTGGCCCTCAGAAGTGGCCTGTTGGATGACTGGGTGAGTGTGCCAGTAAGGAAGCCCATAGCCACAGGACACTGCCAGAGTTCTCAGAATGAGTGGGGCTCGGTTTACACATACTGAGTGGGCCCAGATGTTGAGCAAGTAAGTAGGCTGCTAGGGATATAAGACACAATGTATACCCCAGGTGTTTTCCATAGCTGTGGACAGTCTTAGCTGAAGACTCAGCTCCAATAACTAAAGCAAAAAGTAGAAGTAACGTTGTCACCAAGGCATAGGTGAAGTCCTGAGTGGAGCAAGAGCACATCTGGTTGAAGATTAGTACAAGCTCCACAGAGTGAGACCCTCCTGAGCTAGGCCCTTGTAGAGAGAGGAGGGCTTCCCAGGTGGGGGTCGGCAGAAGCAGTGGGCTCGAAGCTCAACAGACAGCTGCCAACAGACAGCTCTCCTATTGGTGCGAGAGGCAGTGAGCTGAATTCTGGAAGGCTGCATCTCTCTTCTTGCTGGTGTGGTTCATGGCCTATCCTATCCCCGATGGACCTTGTTGTAGGAGGACATCAATCTCAGGGAACTGGAAGACGAACACTGGCTCTGCGATGCTGGAGCAGATTGCCATGTCAGACAGGTGAGTGGGGGGAGTCCGAGCCCCAGTGAGTAGGCAGCTGCCATGAGGAAGAAGCAAGAAATGAGCCTACCCAAGGCAGCATCTGCACAGATAGGACACAGAAGACTCAAAGGCCCAACAGCCAGTGAACCAGACTGGGCAGGACCCGGTTACATGCTCAGCTATGGAGATAATGACTGTGCCTACCACAGAAGCACTGAGAAAGGAGTAGTAGTTAGTATGGGCTGGGATAGTTAAGGAAGGTCTTCTGGAGGAGGAGAGACTTTTTTGGGGCTTGGAAAGATGGGTAGGATCAGGAAAGCAGAAAGGGAAGGCATTGTAAATAAGGGACCATGCTTGATGGGGTTGAGGGGCAGGGCTGGGGGATGGGAGAAGTGGAGGCAACAGGAGAGCCTGATCAACAAACTAAGGCCCTCACCACAGGACCCCTTTCCATCCCCACCAGGTACAAGCTGTGGGTGGACACCTGCTCTGAGATGTTTGGTGGCCTTGATATCTGTGCTGTCAAAGCTGTACATGGCAAAGATGGGAAAGACTACATTTTTGAGGTAAGTCTGGCCCACAGAGTATCTCAATAAGAAATAGCTCTCAGGGCTTCACCCCACACTTTTGGCTAGAAAACTATGTGGGCAGCCCAGACAGCATTTCATTTAGAGTCTCCTGAGTTATGGGAAGGTCCCAGATGGCAGATCAGCATAGCAAGATCCCTCTACCAGTGGGAAGAGATGCTATTGTTTCAGCCTCCTCAACTAACCCAGGCCATGGGTAATTGATGCCAGATCCGGGTTCCTGGGGTCTTAACACTATGCATTCCTCTTTGAATCTGTTGGGACTTTCACATTCTTAGCCTTAGAGAGCTGCCTTCAGATTAGTTGGTCCTGCCTGCCCATTTACAAGTGAAAGAATGGAGACCTAATGCCATGAGCATGTGCTTATGGCCATAGGAAGAATGGGTGTCTCAACCTGGGCACCTGGATGCCGAAGGTTCTTCTCAGCATCTCTCAGAGCCTTGGAGACAGTTTGCTAAGCCTGATTCTCACAGACTTTGCTGAAATCTCACAGCTGTATAAATTCTTCACACACACTCCTGTCCAGTCTTCCTTGCCAGGAGTTGGTGGTGCTTCCAGAGTACTAGTATGAGGAGCCCAAAGTGGGTTTAGGTTTGGAATCTGCCCTGTGGCCTGCTTAGCACATAACCTTCTGGTTGGCCACACCTCCCCACTCCAAGGGGGCCTCAGGTTTCTCCTTCATAAATGAGAGTCTGAGCCTTAAGGCAGTCATTTCCTAATGGAGGAAATTATTGATCTGGACCACAAGACAGAGGGAGAAAAAGGATTAGTGACAAACAGGGAAGGCCACCCAGGTCAGAAACAAGGGTAAGAGTCTAGTCATTCAATGAGCAGAATGTATTGGGGAGACAGAGATGGTGCCAGTTTAAGTCACAGGGATGAAAACTGCCTGCTGTTCATCAGAAACTTTAGGGACTGCCCTTCATGTCTTCCTGCTCCTCTCTGTGCTACTTTGAGCTTGGCTGTACCCTCTCCTTGCTGTATGCACTTCCCACTAACTTTAGCCAGCAGTCTCCATCTCACGGAGCTCTGGCCTGGGTGGAGGTAAAGGGAAGGGGCCTGAGGCCAAGGTTTATAGGAGGAGACAACAGGCCAATTTTTGCTGAGGAAATTGCGTCCAGGTGAAGACAGGGACACCTGCTTCATCACCTGTCTGTCTTTGCTGGCTTATGATGCACCCAATTGGAAAGACCATGCCAGGCCTTTTATGTTTCCAGACCCTTTCCTTACCTGGGCCACATCTTCTACCAGGTCATGGACTGTAGCATGCCGCTGATCGGGGAACACCAAGCAGAGGACAGACAGCTCATCACCGAGCTGGTCATCAGCAAGATGAACCAGTTGCTGTCCAGGACTCCAGTCCTGTCTCCTCAGAGACCCTTGACCACCCAGCAGCCACAGGTAAGCAGCTGCAGAGAGATGCCAAAGAGCCAGGAACTGCTGCTGTAGGTGCTGAGGCTCTAGAACGTGTAGAGGTCAGATGCTGACAGGCCTGGATGGCATCTAAGGAGCCTCTCCTTCTTCCTTCTTTCCCACTATCCCTCTGGAGACCAGGTTATCTCCCAGGGACTCTGCATTTTCAAACTGGGAGGCCTCTGAGGAAGGCCTGGGTCAGAGTGCTCACTAGCTGTTCACAGCACATGTGTAAAGAAAGGAAGATCTTTCTGAGAAATCTGCTCATCTGTGAAAGTGGGAGTTAGGTCCCTCATTTTGTGAGAGAGTTACAAGGCAAAACTCAAATGAAAAAAATCTGCTTTTCTTCCTAAGGGAAAGGAGATGTCCTTCTTCGGTTGACATGACTCATCCTGGTGACTGCATGCCAGCTGCAGGTCAGCTGGGAAAGCCACACTGAAGGTTTTGTGGGCCATGAGGCCCTGTGGCTCTAGCATGGGCCTGAGGAAGGGGGAGAGAGATTAGACCAGGTGTCCCATGAAGGAGGCATCTCAAGTTTCAAAAATATCCCCAAGCTTTTCTCTCCACTGGACTTTTGTATAATGAACTAGTAAGAATTTGGAATAATGAATCAAAGAACTGAGTCCTAGACTAGCTTTTTCTCTAAACAGCTGTATAACTGGAGGTGGGGAGGATGAACCCATTTTGGAATTCAGGTTTTATCATTTGTAAATCAGAATTCTCTCAGAAATCTTTCCTTCAAAAGCCAACTTCAAATAGGGAGGTAGAATAGAATAATGATTCAGAATGTTGGCTTTGAAATGAAAACTAGCCAATTTGAGTTCCAAACCCTGCATGTATTAGCTTTGTGCCAGTGGTCAAGGTCCTTAACTATGCCTCAGGAAAGCTAACCACAGCCCCTATTTCATAGGATTGTTATGGGAAATAAAGAATCTAAAGTGCGGCATAGAACAAAATAAGAGACCCAGTAAAGGTTAACTGTTATTGTTATGTAACTAAGCAGAAGGTGGGCTTGGATCCCTGCAACCCTACATTTGGAGATTATCACTCCCCTGTTGGAAGATAAGTGCTTTAACATGATTATACTGCACCCAGAGATTATACTGACTCAGAAGCAAAGTAGTTGGGTTCTAGAAATTCTCCAATAAGAAAGAAGAAAAGGCTGACAGTTCTATACTGAATGGGGGAGAAGAAATAATAGAAAATAGTCTGGACTACTTAGGATAGAAGCAAATAACATGAGACTTTAGGCAGTCACAGAATCATAGCGTAGAAGTATTGTTGATGTTCATAATAATGAACCTGAATCATCAAGACAGGGAGTACTGGTATTTTAGTCCATATTCTATATCCTATTTTTAAAAACTTAGAAACATAAAGCTTAAGACATATTCCCTTTCAAAATTGACTAAAATAAAATGTGTGACAATTTGTAAGTTACTTCCCTCTCCGGATCTCAGTTTCCCCACTTTTCATATGAGACAACATCTAAATATCTCATGTGCTCTGACAATGTCTTTGAGTGGAATACAATACATTCATCCTCACTGATGCTGGGGAAGTGGAACTTCTGCCTCTTTCTGGGTACCCAAGTTGAGAGTGACCTTGTGCAGCAGAATGTCATCATATGTTATTAGCCCTTGTGAGTGTTGCACACCTTTAGCTGACTTACACTCTTCTGTCCTCTGACCAAATGTAGGAATGTGTCCCTGGTGTTGGACTTTGTGGGGTATATCTCAGTTGTATTACTTGTACTTGTACTTTCAATGCACAATGCCCTGGGTTCAGTCTTTACCACCAGGGAGTGGGGAAGGGGGAAGTGGAAAAGAAGAGATTTTTATTGTTTAAAAAATCAGGCCTGTGGTTATATTTCATAATTTGGTAAAGTGACAAAAAAGAAATATTTGAATATAGTTCTGTCTTTTAGCCCACAGTATGCCTCAGTGGATAAAGAAGTAACCTGTTAACCAGATTATGACTTGTCCATTCTGTAGAGGATGAGTGACAGATCACTGCTCGTCCCTGCCCTAGAGGAAGAGCAACGTATAGAGTTGGCCTTCCACATCTGCAAGTTCCTCATGGCAGATTCAAGCAACTTCCTATGGAAAATGTAGTCAGGCCTATGGTGGTTGTATCAGAAGCATAAAACTTCCCAGAAAGCATGAAAGTTCCATAGCGAAGAGATAACTCACCCCACAGAAAGCTCTTCTGTGGTATAAACCCCTAAAACAGCTCATTACTAAAATGAATACCTGAGGTAGGCTAGCTACTACTTTATAAAGAAAAGCTCACAGTTCTGGAGGTGAGTTCTCAAGGTTGAGGGGCAGCATGGTGATGGCCTTGCTAGGAGAGTCTCAGGGTGGTGCAGAGCATCATGGAGCAGGAGAAAGGGAGTGTGTATGTATCCCTATGCCCTCTGATCTATGTTTATGTAGCCGCCAGAATTCAGCCCTGGGTCTTCACCCTGATGGCCTGAGCCCATCCTAATGGCCATCTCTTAAAGTCCCCCACCTCAAAACTCCATAGTCTGAGTAAGTTTCCACCCTCTGAACACCTCATTATGGGGGTAAAATTTTACACATGAACTCTGGGGGAACTCACTCTAAACATATCCAAACCATAGTAGCCATTATTTTACATACAGTAAACATTAAAGTTTAAGCATTTTAAAGAGAAATACATAATCTGTCAGAGTTCAGGCAACAAATATAGTAAAGAATAAGCTTCCCTAACTATTTCAGCTTCTGCAGAGTTTGCTTGCAGTGAAGTCAGTGTGACTCCAGAGTAAATGTTCTCTGCTCAACTTCACATTCAAAAACTATGACAGAGTATCATAGAAAGCCTACCTGGCATACACAAGGGCTAGTCTCTCGTCTGCCATAATGTTTCGTGACCTTGGATAAGCTACTTCCTGTCTCCAGACCTATGTTCCCTCACCTATGAAATGGAGTTGAATGAGATGATTTCTAAATCCCTTTTAGTTCCAAGGTCACATAACATCTGGAGTTAGCCAGTCTACAGTCTGAAGGTACCATCCTCCATAAGCTGCCCTTTCTGGTCTCTTTTTTCCTGGTACTGGGGATTGAACTCACAGGGCCTTTACCTTTGAGCTACCTCCTCAGCCTTTGTTACTTTTTTATTTTGAGATGGTTTTGGTAAGTTGCCCAGACTGGCCTCTGACTTGTGATTTTCCTGCCTCAGCCTCCTGAGTAGCTGGGATTACAGTCTAGCACTACCATTCTCAGGTAAGACTGCCCTCACTGCTGACATCAAGCGAAGTTCAAGGGATCCCACACACCGCCTCAGGATCCACAGTTCTCTGGAAGAACTCAGAGTTCACTGAAAGCTATTGCACTCAGTTACAGTGTATTATAGGAGAGGTTATAGGCAAAACTAAGTTAGAGAAAGACTCACAGGGCAGAGTCTGGGAGAGTTGAGAGGCCAAGTGTGCCTATCTTAAGCTGTATTACCTTCCTGGCATTAAGACATGACACTGTGCAGTGAAGCATTGCTAGCCAGGGCTGTTCCTGTGAGCTTAGTGTTCAGAGTTAGTGTAAAATCAGTTGACCACCTGGTCAAACTTGGTCTCCAGCTGCCTCTTCCCGGGGGGTCAGGCCAACATGTGGCCTAAGGGGCCTGCCACAAAGGAGAAAGATGCTGCCATCACTCAGGACATTTTAGAAGTTTAGAGGTTTCTTTCTAGGAGCCTGGTACAAAGCCGAGACCTCACTTAGGACAAGGCCAAATTCTTTCCTGCACACACGATTTAAGTTCACATAGCAAATGTTTCTCAAACACTTTCAGCCCATGCCTAAAACAAGCCTAGTCCATAGAGTGTTATTAAATTAGCTAGTAGCCTTAGGACTTTATGAGATAAGAGTTTCTGCCCAGAAGTTGTTTATATTCCAAATTGAAAATGTGACTGAATACACAGGTCACAGAACAATGTCTTCTTGTGTCCCCTGTTAGCTTCCTCCTAAACCTGTGCCTTGACCCCAGGCCACCCAGAAGACAGAAGGAACCCAATGGTTTGTCATACTTGGCAAAAGACTGTAACTTGGGCTTGAAGCCATGACTGTGGAGGTCCCATTTGCACCTGCTAGTGGCACACTAGCTATGGCTGGGGAGAGAGTCCAGCCATCCTGGGCTAGGTCCACAGAGTAGTTGGCCTTAACTGGCTTCTTATGTCTGCAGTCACATCTCCCCACTGCCCTGCATCTTCATCTGCAGAAGCTGCTTCTGAGGCCTAACCCCCACCTGTGAGCTGGATCCCACCTCCTTTTTGCTTCCAGGTTTCCCCTCTCTTCTGCATCATCAGTTTCTCCTTTTTCGAAAGATGATCACATCCACATATAAACATCTCCCATTTGAAAAGTCAAAACCCACCCCTCAGCCTCAGTACCCTTCTAGCTGCCCCATTTTTCTGCCCCTTCCCAGTGAATCTTCTTGAGTTGTTATAGCCACTGTCTCCTTCTTATCACCTACTTCCTGCCCAGCCCACTCTAGATGGTATTCTTCTCCCTACTACCCACTGAAATTGCTCTTGGCAGAGTCCCCTCCATATCACAAGTCGGGTGGTCACTTCTGTTCTGACTTTGCAGGGTTTGCAGTAGCTTCTAGTATAGTTGACCACTTTCTCTGCTATGATCCTGTGGCCACCCTTGCCAGGTTTTCATTCCACCCCATTGGCTTCTCGACCTTCTTTACTGACCTCTCCACTTCTGCTGAACCTCTGAGTATCAGGGCTCAGAACCCAGTTAGCGCATGTTTCTTGGTGATCCAGGCTGGGCTGTACCTATCCTTCCCTGGCCACTCCTTTGAACTCCAGACTCACACATCTGACTCCTGCTTGACACCTTTCCTTACCCATCTAAAGGGCATTATGAACCTAACATGGTCAGAGCAGAAGTCGTATTTTATTCCCTTAAGCACTGTCCCTCCCCCTCACCCAATTTCCCCCTAGCAGATTAGCCAGTTTTTCATGTAGGCCCTGAGCCCCTCTTTGCCCTTGTCCCATCCTACCTCTCCTTCATGGTGCTCTAGTTACACTGGAAAGGGAAGAGCCTTTGTATGGGTTGGCTCCTCTCTCTGAGATGCTCCCCTGCCCCCTCGCCTTCTGGCACAGCTTGCTCTGTCATGACAGCGTAACTGTGTTTCCTCAACCAGACAGTCCAAAGTTGCCACTGGCTCACTGGCTACAACCTCTCCTTTTAATATTCTGGGTGTACTTTCAGCTAAGATTATTCTTGTCTGTTCATTTCTTTACCACTTCCACTAGAATGTATGCTCCTCAAGAGTCAGGATTTGCCCACCACTGTACCTCCAGGGCTTAACAAAGTATCAAACACCTATCAGCCTCTAAATACAGTTCTGAGTCACCTAACCACTGGCCACCTAACTGTGGACTCAGGCACTTGCATGCTAAAGAGTATGCAAACTAAAGCCTGTGTTGTCACCCGCCAGTGTAATCTCACGGGACCACCACCACATGTGTAGTCAGTCATGGGCCTAAATGTCTTTATGTGGCATATGACTGTACATCAGAGGTGTACTAAGGAGGGTGGTAGGAGCCAGGTGTGGTGGCCCATATCTGCAGTCCCAGCACTTGGGAGGCTGAGGCAGGAGGATCACAAGTTCAAGCCTAGCTTAGGCAATGTAGTGGCTTAGTGAGACCCTGTTTCAAATAAATAAACAAACAAACAAATAAATAAAGGCTGTGGTTGTAGCTCAGGGAAAGGCCTTGGGTTCAATCCCCAGTGCTGAAAAAAAAATAGGTTGATGGAAAGTGGTTGTGCATGAGCAGTCAGTTGTCTGTAGAATATATGTATGTAGAGTATGTAAATGACAATCACAAAACTAAGTCTCTCTGCTTTTTGTCACTAATCATATCACTCCCTTCTTTAGCAATTTTCTACAAATGACAGGGAAAAAATGCTCCTCCTCTCAAGGCAGACCACTCCCACCTCTCTCTCCCTCTTTAACTGTCCTGCCTGCCTGTGTGGAGATGGTGTCAGAAGCTTGTGGAGACCTGGAAGGGCACAGGTAGCAGGGATGTGCACCGAGGCCCTTACCCGGCTCAGCCTCGATTTTGAGTGGCCAGCGGGGCCCCTGGACACTGTCACTGGCTTGGTGCCATTCCTCAGTCAGACCCCTCAGGCTGGCCTCTCTCAATGGCTATGGAAGAGCCCAGCTTCTTGGTTACTTCTCTCTTCTGTCCTTGCCTGCAATCCTCCACCAAGGTGTTCATTTCTGTGGCTACAGAACCGCACTAAAGGGGACCAGCAGACAGGAGGGTGAAGGTGGTGAGCAGAGGGCTGCCCCCCAGCCTGGTTCATTATGGAAGACACGCCAGCTGGGTGCTGTGCACACTTCAGGGAATAGGGGCGGTTGTGGAAGAAGGACTAGCCACATCTGAGAAAGCCAGGAGGTGGGTGGCTAAGCCTGATTTGACTGATGGGAGCTTGACTTTAGCCTAGTGGGACTCCAGGTTGCCAGAGTTGTAAGCTGTGAGTTGTCGCGGGCTGATGGACAACTCACCCTCTCCACAAGTAGGGACACTGTTCTCAGGGTGGCAGTGACACCTGGTGGCCAGGAATGGCCAAAGCCTCCAGGCTCTCTGCTGATAGTGCCTCCTCCCTGTATCCCTGTTTGACTGTCCCTCAGCACATTTGTGCAGTCCCCTGGGGTCTGTCATCCGGGATCTGAGATGGCTTTACATCCCAGGGCTCTGGAGAGGTGGGAGCTGGCTGTGCCACGTCTTCCAGGAAGAAGCGAGAGAACATCTGTGGACCAAGTCAGGTCAACCAGTGGAGAAGGTGTCTGGGTCCTCTCCTTCACATGGCTGATCTTTCACTCCTCATGACAGTGGTCCCACTCTTTTGTTGTCCTGTAACATGTTCCAGAGCCAAAAGTTGAATTGCTAATGCAGAAATTTCAGACACTGATGGGTAAGTGGGACCTGATCTCTTCGGTGCCCCTCAGTTATGGCACAGAGCTGGCTTCCTGTTTGGCTTGAGAGGTAGATGCATGGTAGGTGATTTCAAGCTCAGCCTTTGGAAGCATTAATACACTTCTGGTGCCAAGGTGAAGATGAGCTTCTGTTTCTATTTTGTCCCCAAGCCAATCAAACCACACCTGGAATGTCCTTTTCAGTCTGAGAGTCACAACCTAACCAGGACAAACTCTTACCTCTAGTCAGAATGTGCTCAGAAGAGGGAGACCTGGAGGTTGGAAGAGGCAGTCGTCTCCAGGAGCCCATGACTCAGCACCTTCACCTCTGATGCTGTCATGCGTTAGAAACGCTTCCAAAGGCAAATCTGTTGGAAAACAGGTTTCGATGCAGTGCAAGCAGTCAACTTGTGAACACTCCGGAGAGGAAACGGCTGCTCTGGGGAGTGGCATGTGGCTGTCACATCCTTGCTGATGTTCAGGCAGGCACAGGATGAGGCTGGGCTGGGGCTGGGACTTGTGGAGCAGGTGACTTTAAAAAATCTCCTTCCAGATCTAGGAAGTGTGATCCAGACTATGCAGCCGCAGGAACTGGGAAGGTTGTGACAAGAGCGCCTCTGGCTCTGGTGGGACATTCTGCCAAGCCTCTTGTGCTGGCCTGGCCTAAAGAGAGACTTTGCACATTTCCAGACAAGTCTTTGCAGCCACAGAGGCTCTACAAGCTGTGGTCTGTGGAGTGCAGGGAGAGCAGGACAGAGAAGGGCCCTCTCTGCTCTGAGAAGTGGAGCCCAGAGAGCTGTGCACTTGGGGAAGGGATGTTGCCGTCCCTCAGATCCCAGACATGGGACTAAGCTTTGCTCAAGCTCGGAAGAGGTAAATTTAGGACAAACAAAAGGCCTTCCTGCTTCCCACAGAAGGACTGGGTTTAGAGAATTGGTTCCCCAGTGAATGTAAGCTGAGAATTTGAGGAGTCTTGGGGCAGGTTCAGTTAAAGCCACGAGTCACTAGATCCCTTAACAGACTATTAAGAGAAACTGACTATTTTGGGACTGGCTTAACTTTCAGGGACATCTTTAATCACTTGAAGCTGACATTCTGACCTAGGGTGACCAGACCCTCAGTGCCCCCACAGGAATCATGGATTGCCCCCCTGGGACTCTTCTGGTGTCCTTAGGTTATGGGAGAGCCCTGATTCAGGAGCTGAGCTCTGCCCTCAGAGCAGTGATTGCCCTCAGGAAGGAAGGAGGAGCAGCTCATCCTCAGACACCTTTTATAACCTTTCTGAGGAAGGAAAGTGCCACTGGTAACTGCAGGAGTGAGCCTGGAAAGGTCCCAAGGTGCCGAAAACACGCTGTTCCCTTTGCTCTGAGTAAACCTACAACCTCCTGACCACATTCCTTCCTGCTGCTTCATTCTCCCTGGGGTCCTAGACTGGGGGAGTGGGGCCTGGGGGAGCTGATCAGAATAGTTCTGTGGAGTGTCCAGCAAGGAGCTTGGCCTGGCCCCTTTCCTGGGGCCAGACCCTGGGACCCTTTCCCAATTTCCTGTCTCAGATATGCTGAGCAAGCACAGGCCTTCCTCCTTGGTGGGGGCAGATGGTCTCAGGCCAACAACCCTCAAGAGTTGAGTCACTCAATGTCTTTCCTTCCTCAGCCTTCCATCCTGCTAGAACCTCAGATAGGAGCTCCTGTCTCTCTGCTTGTCTGCTGAAAGCCACAGGATGGCAAATTAAAGGTGCCTTTGACAAAGATCCACAGACCTTCATCCGTGGTCTTGTTTTCTCTTCAGGCCAGTGATTTCCTTCCCAGTCACCTCAAGAGCTAATATTTACTCTCTCTAAACTGGCTTTGCTGCATCTGCAGGGACCTTGCTGGAACTAAGTCAGCGATATGCAGAGGGCATGTATAGCCCAGCCCCAAACCCTCTGCACACGACACCACCATGCACCAGGTGGCAGGAAGCTACCCGGCAGTATCTTCTCCACTGATGCATCTTCATATTGTAACTTAATTCCTCTGAAATGGCCTCTGCTATTGTTTAAGGTATAGTGGTGATGCTTACTTCTATCACTGCTTTGCCTAGCTCTTTTCGGTTTATAAAGCATTTTCATTATTTGAAGGCTCAGAGCCCTTATGTGAGATAGGTTGGGCTAGCAGTTCTGTCTTTGCTTGCATCTCTGCAGAAAGAATGAAGATGGCTGCCTGGGAGGAGAGCTGAGTCTTCTGGCCCCCAGTCCAGGGAGTCCTGCTCAGTCCTGTGTCCAGCCCTTTTGATTTCCCCACTGCAGCACAGGAGAAGGTAGAAATAGAGAGAACAGAGCATATCTGGGCCTGTGTAAGGAGAACACTTGCTCTCCTCCCTTGACCCAGGCAGTCTGAGTTTCACCAGTTCTGTCAGGCGCCTGGCTTCTCTGATCAGCAAAGCCCCGAGGGTTCTGCACAGCAGGATACCAGCCTAGTTGGCTTCCACGGAGAGCAGAGCCTGCTCTTCTTCCCAGGCCCTCCAAAGCCTTGGCCTGTGGACATCTCTGCTGAGGACCAGCAGGCCTGAGTCTTGCTGGGCTCAGGACTGCATTGTTGAGAGGGTTTATCTCTTGTCTCATCTCAGATACCCAAAGAACTGAAAAATGGAATTAATGGGTGCCCAGAGCCCCAAGAGCCTTCAGAAGTCATCTGCCCATAACTATCAAGCCCCTCCACAGCGTCTCTGACCAGAGCCTGCAGGTCCTGCTCAAACACCTCTCATGCCAAGAAGCTCACTACTCCCACCCCCCAACCCCTTGTTGGGATGCGGATTCTAGTCTTCAGTCTTCTGCAAACCCTGAGTGCTCCCACAGTTACCTCATTTTGTCCTGACAGTCTGTCCATTTGGGACACTGAGAATCAGAGATTAAGTACTCTGCCCAGAGTCACATGAAGAAAGATTTTGTTTTCAGACCTCACACCTTCTTATCTGCCCAAGAGACACATTTTATTCTGTTAGCTTGTGCCTTACAAGAGGTAACTGGAAGTGGTGACGGTGCTTCCTCATGAGACTTGCACAGCTGCAAAAGCAGAGGACTTTGACTCCCGTCACTGAGACACTGCTGTATCTCCAGCCGCATCAGATTTTGGCAGCAGCATCACAAACCCTGAGTTTCTGGTCATCCTATAATCCCTTTTTTTCTTACACTGCTATAAGGCCATTTTCCCCCTCCCTTTCTATGTACAGCTGGTCACAAGCACTGGACTTCACATTCTTACCTGTTTGAGTCAGCCTCACTTCCTGAGAGAAACTGCTGCTCAGTCTGACCATAGGCTGCTGCCCCAGGCTGGCTACAGGCCAGACTTTGGCAGTGACGCCTGAGTGGCCAGACTTGTGTGGAATTCGGCATCCCAGGAGCCTCTTGGTGACTGGAGACAGATCCCATGGTAGCCAAACCCATAGGGAATAGGGCTCAGCTCCTAGCAGACAGCAGGCTTGTGGGAGGACCCAGAGTGTCTCAGCCTGGCAAGGGACAGTCCTTGGGGATTGTCCTCCAGCCCTTCCATATCCCTGAGAAGTCTTCAGTACACAATCTCGGTGGAGTCAGGACAGGAGAAGATCTCTAGGCACCATCAAGGGTGGCCAAGGACATTCCCAGGCTCCAACACAGAGCTTTGGGTAGGGCAGTTTCAGTCTCCTGTCCTTTGAGTATCTCACATGTATAGTTCTGTGGCCGAGGAGAGCCAGGCCCAGCCTGCATGGTAGGATCACTGCTTTGAGTGGATTCTGGAGTGTCTGAGTTCTTCCACTGAAGAAGACCTTTGAGGGTTTTTTTCTGGAATCCTAGGTTCTCAGGGTTAGGAGGAACCTTAGTGTTCATTTTGTCCACTTCATATTTAGTGGAGGAATATTCTCTGCAATATCTTTGCCAGGTAACCCTCTAGCCTCTGTATAAATACACCCACCTCTCAAGCCAGCTGATGACCCCGATTTTATAATGGGAAATTCTCCCTGTGGGTGAAAGTCTGCCTTTCTGGAGCTTTGGCCCACTGGCCCTGGCTCTGCTGTCTTGTTGTGAGGTCTCCCATACCCCTTTCTGAAACAACCAGTCCTTGGAGGACAGCATCATTAGCTGTTCTTGACCAGCATCTGTGTCCATTCATTGGCAGCCCTCTGAGTACTGCATGTAGTGAGGCTCTGGGGCAGGGGACTGGCAAGAGCCATTCTGTTGGCTCTACAAGCTCTGTGTTTTGCTGTCCTGCATCTGAGTATCTGTCTCAGTGAAAAGTCATGACATAGGTGGTGTGGCTAGACTAGAAAATTAACAGTAAGGTCAGGACAGGAAGGAGCAGGTAGGACATAAAGATTAGAGAAAGCTGGGAAGGTTAATTCCAGGCATCCTGAAGCAATCAGGGATGCTGATAAAATAGTATCTACCCCATAAAGCCACTGTGAGGTATGAGGAAGATACAGTGTGAAAGTGCTCCCCCATTGGCTAACACACAAGAAGCACTCAGTAAACATAAGCTCAAAAGTACCTAGAATACAGGCAGGGAAAGGGCTTGGGAGGGTAATAGGTAGCCATGGAGAAGACAGACTGGAGAGAGAAGAGTGGAAAAAATTAGTCTGTTCTATTCCAAGCAAGAACCAATAGAGGCTGTCTAGGTTGATATAGAAGCTGATGAATCTTGGATGACAAGAGGGAGCAACTCAGGCACTTTGATGACTGTTGGGCAGAGTGGTCCCCAGCTGGCTCCCTGGGTAAGGGTATTAGGGAATCAGGGCCCAGAGCCAGTCTCATGGATCCCATGAGAGTACTTGGGAGAAAGGAAAGGGAATGTTGGTTTCTGGCTGTAATTTGCAAGTAGCTGGGGTTTGTAAGTCCAGGGGCAGTTTCGGATGCTCTTCTTGAGTCGTTTGAAATAAGGCTGTTATCAAAAGACAATGAAACTGCAAAGAGTAGCACTTCTACTTTTGGTAGTGGGCTGAAAACAGGCCATAACAGGCAGGAAGACAGATGGCCAGAATCAAAGCCCAGGGACAATGAGGACAGGAGGAGGCGCAGTGTTCAGTGGGAAAGTGGGAGGCTGTCACAGGGAGAGGGCACTAGGTGAGGAAGTGGGGCCCACTCCACAGCCTGCCTTTGGAAGCCCCTTGGTGACATCACATCATCAGTCTGCAGGATTTAGGCTCCATAGGCTGTTTCCCTTTGCTAAAGTCAAGCGCCAAGTGCTCCCTGCCTTTAACACAGATGGAAGACAAACCAAGTCATGTGCAATTTTGATCCTGTCAGGACGGAATCAGAATCCCAGAAGGGATTCTGAGGGAAGAGGAAGCAAGGGTCTGGAGCCATATTGTTGGGCAAATGTAATGATGCTCTTTGAGTGGGAAAACAGCTTGGCCTTGAACACTTTCCAGACATTAACATCCTGCTCCTTCCTTCTGGGTGAGGAGGATTCTGGGAAACACGTGGTTGTTCTCTCTCCAGTCCCTCCCCATGGGGGTCCCAGCTCAAACTGACCCCACTCTGCTAACTCCAGGTGAGAAACAAGCTTGGCCACCAGGTCCAGCCGCTGCTTCCCTGCACCCAATCCTGTCTCTAGAGCTGGCGTTGAATCCCTTTTACTTTATTTAGCAAGCCAAGCCTGTAAATGCATGTAGGACCTAGACATTAGGTGGGCTCCCAAGAAGAAACCAGGTGAGGTTGGACTCCAAGCATCTAGAAAAGACAAGCCTGAGAGAGGGAATGAGGAAGAGCTGAAGAGTCTCGGGTGCTGCATGTCAGAGTGTTGGTGTCCCACCTTGTCCAGCTGCAGCCTGAGGCTGGTGGAAGAGCACAAGCTTGTGACAGACCCCACCGGAGCCCACTGCACCCCAGGGTTTCTCTTTGGAATTCACTCAGAGTTTTGTTTTTATCTCTTGCATTTTTGTTTTCCAGAGTGGAACACTCAAGGACCCAGACTCAAGCAAGACCCCACCTCAGCGGCCACCCCCCCAAGGTTGTTTACAGTACATTCTCGACTGTAACGGCATTGCAGTAGGGCCAAAGCAGGTCCAGGCTTCCTAAATGATTGCTAGTTCAATTTTCAAAGCAGAAATTTTAAGCCAAAAATAAAAATCAAGGAAAGAAAGGAGAGCAGGAGGGAGCGGCGGCCCTGCGGCCCGCACGGCACCCCCACTGCAGCCTGGACTGTTTCCCTATGCAGTGTCAGCCCGTGAGGTTCTTCACCTGTTCCTGTCCGTGCTTGTAATGCGCCCTCTTGTTCCTCTGTGTAACCTGTGATTCCGGGGCTGTGTGTCAACAGTGTACAAAAGAATCGTGCCTCTACCCATCCAATGTGACTCTGTCTTCTGGGTGGTTTGATAGTGTTTTTTAAAGCACTACATAACAGGGGGGAAGCTAGGAGCACGGGGATGGACAGGGGAGAAAGAAAAACCAGACAATAGGACTCAGCTCCCCTCTTCCTCCCGGGGCTCACATTAACCCCCACCTCCATGAGTGTGCTTGGGACCTTCAGTGAACTGTGCTTTGCTTCCTTTCTGCATGACTCGGGTAAATAGATAGAACTCTAAGAGATTTTCGAGGTCTAATTTCCATTGCTTCATCCGTTGAATTTGAAGGCATCCACCTTTTTCTCCACTTGCTAAAATTTGGTGCAGTTTGAGTTTATGTGAATAGGCTGGCTGTGCCTGTACAGCTCTTGTGTTTTTAGTGATGAAATACAAAGAACAAACTACTTCCAGGAATGTGTTCTGTATTTCTCATCCCAGTGTACCCTTCGTTTTCTTTATTAACTAATTAGCTGTAAGATTAATCGAACAACAACAGCAAAAAAACCAATGGGGCTGCCAATGTGCAATATCCAGGTGAACTTGTGAGTATTTTTCTGTGTGTTGATCTCAGTCCTCTGAAGTTGTTCCTTCCTGATTGCTGTTTCGGAACTGGCCATATGTGTGTCTCTGTAGAACTGGGGCTGCTCTGTGTGCCCCAGAGCTCGGCCTATGCACAGAGATGATGCTTTAGCAATCTTGAGCCTAGAATGCAGGGAGCTGGTGAAAGTCTGGAAGTATCTGAGCATTCCTGAGGCCTCATAACATGAGAGTAAACCAGAAACGCCCATGGCACCCGAGTGGGTGTGCTGCCTGCTGAACCCCGAGGGCTCTCTCTTAATTGCTGCCTCTTAGCAGAGGCCCAGTGAAGAGCTCTCTGGGAAGAGCTGTCTCAGATGTGGCATCTGCTTGTGTTTTGGACAGAGGCCTTCAGCTTGAGGATCCCTCACCAGCCTGTCCTCTCTCATCCAGCAGGCAGCACGTGGGCAGGTACTAAACCAGGGCTCGGGGCAGTGCCTCATCTTGCCATCTCTGGGCAGGGCCGGGAACAGGTTCCAGGTGGCCTTCTCTAGCACTATGGCCTGTGGGGGTTCATGCCAGCAGTTTGCTTTTGAGAGGAAATGCTTCTGGCTGTCCTTCTACATTCCCTCCCCTCTGTACTGGCATGGCCCCACCCTGGAGCAGCAGGGGAGAGGTGCAGGCAGTGTTGGTAGTGTGTAGCATGAGTGACGTGCCCAGGGGAATGTGCCCTGCTTCCTCCTTGGGTTGCTGGCAAATTCTGAGGCCATGGAGAAATGTGTAATGTGAGTGTCCTGGCCTGTGACCTCACCCCTAGAGGGCAAGGGCAGTCAGTCTGCTATAAGTACTTTCCTATATGCATATATGCACTTCTAGATCCTTAGTACCTCCCAATCAGATGAATGGTAAAAGGAAATGAAGTGACATGTCTCAGAATGGAGGAATACTTTTCTTTTTTGTTTTAAATTTCTCGTCAAGTGGTGAGCTGATAATGAGTGGTGTTGCTTCTCTGCATGTTATCAGTGTGTTCATCCAGGTGCTTTTCATGTGACATTTGTGAGCCACAAATACAAAGTTGCCGTTTGAATTCAGTCAGGCTCAGGATGGTGTCAGCCAAGGCCTCTCAGGTGGGAAAGAAGCTGATTAGGACTCCCATTGCCCAAAGCAAACAGACAGCATCACCTGACTGTCACGTGCCCTCAGGCAGCATGCTAAGGGACAACTCTGTGGCCTGGGGGACATATGTCACGGTATAGGATCGCTGTTCAGGTGTTTTGTACCCATTTCTTTTCTGATGTTGTCCCCTTTTTTTGTACTTATCCAGCTGGGAGACCCTCAGCCACTGCTGGAAGTGTGATTGAAGTACCTCTCTTTTGTGACTCTTGTACAGCTTAATGTGCAATAAAGGAAAAGTTATATCTGTCTTCAGTGTTAAGTTGTACAGTTCCTGGCTACTCAAGTATCTCTGTGCAAGTGGGAAAGCATGCAGGTTTCTGGTACAAGATCCTGAGCTATCAATCTGAATTCCTTTATAAGAAAACACTAATAATACAAATGATATCAAACTTGGGGAAAGACAAAAGCTAAATAACATGAAAAAAATCTGCTAATCTGTCATCTTCGCCGGTTGTTTGATTTGAACTCGAAACTTCTTATACATACAGAATTCCGTGTATTTATGTATCCATTGATTTATGTGTAACTAACCCCAGAATTAATGAATTGGTTATTGGCAAAGGGTCGGGGAATGGGCTGCTAATCATGGATGCCTAGTAGCATAGACACACAGTTGTGCCTTTCCAGGGGGGACAGCATGGTAGTCCAGGACACCCCAAACCCCTGTTGAGTGTCTAAGAGCCTGTTCCGTCCAGCTGGCCTCTGGATGTGGACTGTGGGACTGAGGCTGAGAAACGGTCCTCGAGGCCTGCTCTGCATCCCTTTTTTTTTTTTTTTGGTACCAGGGATCAAACTTGGGTCTTTGTGCTTGTGTAGCAGGTGGTGAAACCACTGAGTTAAAACCCCGGCCCCTCTGCATCATTTTCACTAGTCAGTTTGCTCCTGGGTCATATTTTGACTTCTGGATGTGGCGACCCCATGGCCCAGTAAGGTCTGGGGAGACTGTTACCTGACGTACTGCCTGTCAACCCCCAGATGGTGGAGGGCTTTTCTGTCTTCAGGCTACCAGATGATTTTGCATCTCCTTCTGGGACAGCAGGATGCCAGTTCTTCCTAGGCAGGCTCTTGGCCAGGTGCCCACAGTGACCCTGGGGGAGAATGTGGTTTGGCCATCTAGAGGGTTTCACCACACACCTGAGTGACAAGTACATTGTACCAGAGCCCTGGACGTCCCTGAAAGGCAAAGGAATGCCTGGAAAGGAAGGGTCGGTCCTGTTGTGGGAGCTAAGGCTATGGTGACACCTAGGTGGGGTGGGTGGTGCTCAGACACTGTGGGCATGCAGCTGGTGAAGGGCCCCTCGAAGAGACAGTGTAAGTCGGTGGTCATCAAGGATGATTAGAAAGCACAGGGTCCTTTTAAAGAACTTTCTTGTCCATTATCATCTTGGAAACACTACTCTCTTAAATGGTAACTGAGACTAGGGCTTACTTCTTTAACAGTTGTATGGTTGCAAACACCAAAGCTCAGAGAAGCCTGGTGACTTGTTCAGGGAGTCACTGGCAGACAGTGTCTTGGGTTTTTTGATTCCCATCATTGGTGCTCTTCCCACTGCCCTCTCCTGCATCTGATGTGTGGAATCCGGGACTTCTTGACAAACCCCAGAGCAGGATGGCTTGTACCCGAGGAATCCCTGAGGAAAGGGTGGGATCCTCCCCACCCTGTGTTCTGCAGTGACTCAATTGCTTTGTCTTGGTGGTGATGTATAAGGGCAGAGGGGAGGCCCTCAGAGCCTCGGGTGGCTTCTTGTAACTGAGCTTATCCTTTTAGTAATTAACTAACCACACCCTTTGAGCGTAGATTCTAAGGACGCCTTTGATGTGGTTAAATTATGAAGTTTCTCTTGTACTGAACCTAGGGGGCCCTGGGCATCCCCAAGGAATGCAGCCCCCAGGCAAGGTGCTGCCTCCACGTCGGCTCCCCCCTGGACCATCAGTGCCACCTTCCTCTTCCTCCTCCTCTTCCTTCTCCTCGGCTCCTCAGCGGCTGGGCGGCCCCACCGCCACCCACGAAGATGCATCCTCCAGCAGCAGCTCACTGGCAGAGGCCCAGCTGGCCCAGGCCACACCTCCGCAGAAGCCCCAGCCTCACCCTCAGCTCAAGTAAGAGACTTTCAGCAGGGCTTCCCCACCCTTTCCTGCCCTCCTCTGCCTGGCCCAAGCTGCTAGGAAGCTCCTTCAGGCAGGCGTCCTCCCTCCTCCAGATACTTGTGGTGGGTTTCTGTGGGTTGCTTTGTGTTTGCTTTTTGGGGTTTTTGTTTTTTGGTGAGGGGAATGGTTGGGGCTGATCTGGGAGGGAAGGAAAGGGGGACATGAAAGTCAAGGTCTAGCCAGAAGCACACATCTTACCCTTTCTTCCTGCACCACCGCGGGAGTCTTGCCTTTGCTAGTCTTGCCCTAGCTTAGGGTTTGACTGTTGTTTTTTTTTTTAACACCATCTCCCATTCTTTTTTCCTTCTTTCTTCTCTGTTGTGTGCCTCTCCCTTCTTCTAAAAATTAAATAATAGAGTCTGTCTTGCTTCTGACTCGCAGGTCAGGGTGTTTAGTCAGCAAGGCTGCCCAGGAGAAGGGGAAGTCCTTAGCTCCATTTTAGCTTTTACCTTCAGCTCTGTGCGAAGGTGCTGTGGGCAGTGAAAGGGTGCTCAGTGCTCAGATAGACGTCTGCAGCAGCATTCTCTGGGCTCCCAGCCTCTGGGGTCCCTCGTTCCTGCCACACTGTCCTGTGTAGGAACATCCCAGGACCCCTGGGAGATAGGGGAGGACAGCGTGTGGGTACAGATAGCTGTCAGTTCCACCTGTTCCCCCAACCCAGACAGGCCTATAGCTACTTTCAGTATCCGCAGACACTCTCCTGCCAGCAGAGACAGTGGTGGCTGAGGCCTGGGAGTGACCCACTGTGCTTCCAGTGTGAGACAGTGGGTGAATCTTCAACAGGGAGGAGAGGGGCAGTGGGTGTTTAGGTTTAGATGAGCCATTTAGACCATCTAGTCATTGCACAGAGGAGAATTCCATTGTTTTCTTTCCCAAAGCCATTTCTCTGGTGGGTGAATGGCAGACCCAGGGCTGGGGCTCAGCTGTCCAGGCGGTCACTTGCTCTGGGTCTTCCAGTCGTAGAGGCGGGAGGAGCATTGCCCCCTCTGTTCCCCAGCTCCCACCATGGCCCCTCTTACACCTCGCCTGCCTATCACCTCCCCGCCACCACTTACTTTCTGCACACTGACTCTTGGGCCTCTCCTGCCTTCTCATAGCCACCACTAGCCTGGGTGAGGGCAGATCTTTGGTTTGTTACTGCCTCTGGGCTGAAGCTGTTGAATTGAGCCAGCATCTGATGACATGCTGGAGGCTTGCACAGGTGTGTGCTGCGGAGTCCCCCTCCCAGAGGCCAGCACGCTGGGGCTCATCCCCAGTCACAGCGAAAGGCAGGCATCTGCTTACAGACACTGCAGGAGGAGAGACTGCTATGGGTCCTATAGAGGGCTTTTCCTGGGCGGCACCCAGCTTTAAGAGAGGGCAGGTAGACCAGAGACATCAGAAGAGTGCTGGAGGCAGACACCTGCACAAAGAGCCTGTTGGAGTTGAGAAGGAGACAAGCCAGGCTGCTGGAGAAGCCAGACCTTATGTCCCCTTCTGAAGTGTAGGCTTGGCCTCCCCATGGGCTCTTGCCTTCACAATTTTTCTCTCTGAATCATTCGCTAGTCTCTGAAGGGAAAAGTAGACCCTTAAAATGGGTGTGGTTCGGGCTTTTTCATTAGTAAACTGCCTAATAATCATGGCCTGATACGTATCTCCTTGCTCCTGCATACCCTGAACCCGCAGACCTCACATTAGGCCCTCTCTGAGGAAGGCTGCAAGGGTGACTACACCCTCTCTAGGAAAAGGGAGGGCACTGGAGGCATTGAGCTGTGAATCAGAGAAGGGAGAAGAATGGAGAGGACCGAGGGGCTAGACAACACCGTGTTACCAAACATCTTCACGTCACATGAAAGTCAGATTGCAGAGAGGCATGTGGCTTACAGTCAGAGGTCAGCTGAGGGGCAGAACCAAGGCAGTGACAAGGGCCTCCTAGTGCCGTGTCCACCCCGTGGTGGGAATGGGACTGCAAGAGCCCACTGGGCCCTAGTCTCTGCCTGTCACCAGCTCAGCACTTACTAACTTGGGGCCTCAAGTCTTTCCTCATTAAGGAAAAGAAACAGGGCTGGGGTGCAGCTCAGTGGGGAGCACTTGCCTGGCAGGTGCAAGACCCTGGGTGCCATCTTCAGCACTGTGGAAAAGTAAAAAATAAAAATAAATGAAAGAAGCAGCCTTTGAGTCATCCCTTCTTCCTCTTTCCTGTCTCTCTGCTTTCCCTTCTCCCTGGTTCCCACACTGCTCCTGTCCTTCCTTCCCTGCTCAGTGGCCCCGAGGTGACAAAGGAGTGTAGGGGCAGTAGCATGGCCCCTCTCACTTTCTCCTGTCACCCTGACCTCTAGGGGTGGGAATGGGGCTCCAAGTGTGTGGCCCCGTGTCGCCGTCCCTCCCTGCCTCACTGGGAACATCACCCTTTCACGTTCTCTTTGGTTTTTATCTTCAAGCAAGTCGCAGTCCCTGACAAATGCCTTCAGCTTCTCTGAGTCCTCCTTCTTCCGGTCTTCAGCCAATGAGGATGAAGCCAAAGCAGAGACCATCCGGAGCTTGAGGAAGTCCTTTGCCAGCCTCTTTTCTGATTAGCACTTCAGATACCTGGGACACCCGGCCCAGCCAGGAAAGGCATCCAAGACAGTCACCAATAGCAGTCAGCCATGCCTGGTGGTGGTGTCCCTGACTTTGACGTGCGTGGCCCCTTCCTCTGCTCTGTTGTGCTCAGTGATATTGTGCAGCCCAAAAGGACCATGTCTGTGACAGTCTCAGGGCAAGTGCCTACCCAGAGGGGACACCTGACATCCGAGAGGAAAGAGCTGCTTCCCTGTAGTCATGACAGCTTCCTTCTGAAGTCGCCATTGCTGTGTTTAGTGGCCTTATTGTGACAGACGTCATGTCTTACTCTTCCTCGTGATGCCAGGGTCACTTGCACAGAGGACTCCTGGCAGCCTAACCTCATTCTAACACAGTGCTCAGCATGCGCCCCTAGTCAGTACTACCTGTGTGGAAGATGCACTCTGCAGGACACCCTGTTGCCTCAAGGATGTTGGAACTTTCCCAAACCTGGATCTCAAGCACACTCGCCCAGCTCCTATGGTCTCTTAGCCGCTGTGGAAACGAAGCATCTGGAGGCTGCTGATTCTCCTGAGAACAAGGGTCTTCAGGGTCCCCTTCCTCCTCTCTGGAGTGTGATTCCTTTGTTCTAGCTGCAGGGACCTTGAACTCCAAGCTGCGCTGTAGTGGAGAATGCATGCCACTAAAACAACCAAATGCCAAATTTATGCTCATCACCTAATAAACATCAAGACCATTGATGTAATAAAAGCAGCGACATTAACCCACATTTGATTCTGCCATGAGGTCTCCCCTGGCCACCCTTTATGCAGAGGATGAGTGAGGCGGATGTGTGTGTTTGCGAGTGTGGAAGTGACAGTCCAGGAGGGTGAAGCTGCTTGTGTTATGTGTGAGTGCTTATAGGTACATGTGTATATGCAGGCACGTGTGTGTCCTTCATAAGCCACTTCTCTGGGGATTCATCTGGGAGACAAGCTCTCCTTCCTTCAGCAACTCAGCATTTCTACCTTTCTTACTAAATTTGTGACCTTTTGACAAGCATAGAACCCGTGCTCCAGGGTCAGCCAGGTTAGACCCACTTTTCTGGTCTGTCAGGCTCCTTGGCAAGAGCCCAGGTGGTAATGCCACTGAGGCTCTGAAGGATGGGGTCCTAGGGCCCCACCCAGGCTTCCTGCAGAGGCCCTCTGCTGAGGGTGGGCCTGAAGGATGGGACTCTGGTGCCTTCACAACCTCTTGATACTCAAGCATATTACCCCAGAGACTGCCAATGCTCTGAAGATAAACACCACATCTGCACTGGTAAAAGAAATCAATGTATTAACATCTTAGCAAAATAATTTCCATGACCCATCCCACAAACTCAATGTGATAGCACTACTCCAAATGCCACTGTCTTGCCGATCCGCTTCACGAACAGTAAATGCTAAGAGGTCAGGGGAAAGGTTTCCTTTTCAAGTCACACTCAGGGTTCAAAGATGAGACATGTAAAACAGAAAATAGAACTTGCCATCCTGTGATCCCTATGGGGAGCAGTCCTCCTTGTTTAATGCATGTTACTAGGCAACAGAACAACCAAACACGTAGGCTGGGGGATACTGAGGCTCATGGTTCCAACCATGGGAGGCAAAGCTTCCTTCTGTCTGCTTATGTTCTAGCTGGTCATGCTGGGGACGGAACCTAGGGCTCACACCTGCTAGGAAAGTGCTCTACCTCTGGACTGCATCCCCAGTCCAACATGTGGATTTTGTTTCATTTTTTTATATGCACGTGGGAGTTTTCATAAGAAAAATGAAGACCTGAAGAAGCTAATGGGCCCAAAACTTACCAGTTTAAACAAAGAATGATGAACTGCAGTGACATGACAAGGCAAAGGAGTCTGGGTGAAAGCCAGTACATGGAGGGAAAGTAAGTAGAAGGGATATGCATCTTCCTAAGTTTTTGTTTGTATAGATACATCTCTGCGTCAATTCCTTGTCTCTGGTGATTGATAAGAATGTTCACTTCCAGCCAGGTGTGGTAGCGCTCACCTATAAGCCAGAACTCTGGGAGGATGAAGAAGGAGGTTGCAAGACAACCCATCTCAAAAAAGGATAGAAGGGGGTGGCTGGAGTTGTAGCTCAGTGCGAAGGCCCTGAATATAATCTTCAGCACTGAAAAAAAAATCACTGTCCCTCCTTATACCAGTTAGGGGGACACCTTCTGCATAAGAAGCTTTAGCTCCTGCTTTAGCAGGAAGAGGGAGGTCGAAGAAACCTCCCCACTGCCCCTGTCATGCTCACTGCCTTCAGCACCAAAGAGCTGGCAGTGCGCCACATCTTGAGGCTTGCTCTGACGCTTCACAGCCAAGAGATTTCCACTCCTGTGCTTTCATCCTCCTGGTTCCAGACAGGTGTTGACAGAATGCATTCATTTTATCAAAAATATTTATTGAGCACTTATTAAAAGCATAAACATTGTGATGGATTCAAAGAAATATTTCCTAACACTTCCTTAGCATCTGCTAACCAGGCTCTGTTCTAAACACTTAACATAAGCAACTTCTTTATTTCTTACAACAAGCCTATAGGACAACTCATTATTTTACACCTGAGGAAATGGAGGCACATTAAAGTTAGATAACTTATTTCCGGTAGAACTGGAATTTAAACCCAAGCAGTATAGCAGAACCCACAGTCTTAGTTCCTTTGCCATATCACTTTTATTTAATCTAGCAGAGGCAATATTATAGTTTTATTAAATTTTACATAGTGTGCTTGCAAAATAAGTGTACAAAAATTCTTCATGCCCGTGTCCACCTCTTCCTTCAACTCCTCTCTGTCCTCTGGCCCAGGGAAGGGAGGGGCAGGAGAATGTTAGAGAACTCGCTACTGATGTTGACCCCTTGTCCTAAAATCATGAGTAACATACCCTATGTATCTTATTCTGATCAAATACAGTTCTGGTTCTTGAAAAATTACTCATTCTTCCACATGTGATGTCAGACCAAAAACCACGCGTAGCTTATTTAGAAAATGAGTCAGCCTGGAGGAACTGCAGGGGTGACAAAAGGGGAGGCATTTACCACAGGTCATGCAGCACCCTAGTCCAAAGGACTCACATATATGGACTCTACTCAGCCTTAGTAATGGGGTGGGAGCAGGGCTGGGGCACTCCCTTCAGAGACAGGCCTCTCGATGCTTCATGGTGGGGGGGGTGGCAGAGACTGGGAAATTGGCTCCTCGAGCCAATCAATAAATATTCAGTATATACGATGATGATGAATGTTCCAAAGCTGGCATCTCCAAAGGCTGGTCATAGTCCTCTGTTGATTGTGAGGCCTTTCATCTACAAGCCAGCCTGAACACTGTGCCAACCACCTCTGCAGCTCTTGGGTTTCCCCTACCCACATACTCACACAGAGGAGAAACCTTCATCCCTGCCCTCATGGAACTCAGCATCCCCTTGGTCAAGATGAATTAATTCTGTTCACCGTGTATCTGTTCACAGCTCTTTACTGCATACTTACTAAGCTCAATCACTTTTATGTGAGGAATATAAAAATGAGTTAAGGCTTTGGCCTTCACAAAATTTATAGCCCAGTAGGACAGATAAGCAAATATAAATGTAATGCCATGAGACAAATGCCCTGAAAATGTTAGCTTGAGGGGAAAATTAAGCTTACAGTAATTGGTGAGGAAATGGGAAACGGAACTGCTAGACACTGCTTGTGAGAGCCTGCATTGGTGCTACCACTTCAGGGAACAATTTGACAGCATCTAATGCACAAACCCCGTGACTAAGCAATCCCATTGCTGGACACTTACTCCATATCCACAAGGAAGCAAGTGAAGGAATATTGGCTGCAACACTCACAAAATGGGAACAACCAACTGTCTTTCATGGGGGAATTAGAATATATTGTGGTTTGTTCATAAACAGGCATACTATGTAGGAGTTAAACAAAACAATGTGAGGAATTCAGATGAGTTCAGATAAGATACGGAAGGAGAACGTGCAACGAGCTTGCCAAGTGCAAAATGGACAATAAGCATACGTGTCACTGTGGAGCACACTTGTAGCTTGGGGTCAGAAAAGGCTGCACCATGTTGGAGAGTTGTGAGTTGCCCACAGGATGGGAACGCAGGCCAGCGGGGAGGGAGGGATACAAAGCATTCAGCTAGTGCATTGTGCAGCTGAGGTTGTATCTAGTTCTGGCCTCTCATTTTACAGAGGAGAAGATCGAGGCCCAGGCACAGAAGGAGTTTGCCAAGGTCAGGAAGATTATCATAGAAGCAAGTAAGTCTTAATCCTAGGTGTCCAAGGGTCAGTCATGGTCCTTCCTGAAGTCAGTGAAATGGTTTCATTCCCCAGGGCTCTCCAGGGAGGAGGAATTCACAGAGGCCAGGAGGAAATGGGAAGAGACAGTGTCTAGCAGTGGAAAGCCTGCGTTTTGGAATCAAATTCTAGTTTAAATCCTGGCTCTGCTAATTATTAATTGATTTTGACTCTATAAGTTATTCAGCTTTTTTGTGTCTCAAGTTCCATGTCTATAAAATGAGAACAATACTGTCTTTCCCAGAAGTTTAAGAATTAAATGAGCCAGGCTTGGTGGCTCCCAATGCTCAGGAAGCTGAGGAAGGCATATTGAGAGTTCAAGGTCAGCCTGGACTACATGTGAGACCCTGTCTCAGAAAACAAACAAATTTAAATGAGCTAATAAACTCTCTTCCCAACAGTGATTGGTATGTGAGAGGATCACAAGAAACGCTCTCTGTCTCAGACACAGAACATCCATGTGAGCCCCAAACCTCCTTCCCAGGACTCCTCCCAGAGTGGCCAAACAAATGCTCATCATTCCTTTCTCTAGCTCAGGCAACCAGGTGGGCATCTAGGGCAATTGTAGCCCATCTGGTGCTTATTCCTAGGGTGTGACTATTTAAATTGAATTGGCTAAATTAAATTGAGGGCGGATTCCTGTGGAGGTAGGGACTGCTGCCAGGCATCCCCTAGCAGTGAACACACTCACCAAAACCATGGCTGCTACAGAAATGACAGCGTGAACCCCATGGACTGTCACGGACATGCCTACAGTGGTGTGCTTTCCCTTCAGGGCAATTCCTGTGTGAGCCAGGCTAACCATTTACTCCAACTGGGCTGTTGCTTGTGCAAGGAAAATAATTACCCCTGAGAATTGTAGTAAATTATTTGAAATATTTTTTTCAGTACTGGGGATTGATCCCAGGGCCTCCTGAATACTAGACAAATGCTCAATCACTGAGCTACATCCTTATTCCTATTTAAAAATTTTATTTTGAGACAGGGTCTCACTAGACTGCTTAGGCTGGCCTTGAATTTGAAATCTGCCTGCTGAGTAGTTGAGATTACAGATGTGCACTAATCCTTGGAAGATGAAGAGTTTTTTTTTACCTGGGAATCCAGGAATTCCTACACAAACCATTCTATGTATTCTGTGTATTGTGCATTTTAGCAGGGCTTCAACAGACAAAAACAGAAAAAAAGATGAAGAAGCATTGCTTAATTTTGATTAAGAAAACACTTAAAACTCTTTTGAATCAAATGTAATGATTAAGCTAGGTAATATGTAAGGTCCAAAATACATTATGAGATAATGTTGTGTGGCTCATAAACTGGTTCTGATGGAAATTAATCCCAAAGTCTCAGCTATGTTTTTGCATAGTTCACCTTTGAAACAAATGTTTAGTCCATCTCGGTTATCGGTTTTGAAAGTCAGAAGATGCATTCCAACAGGAAAATTCTGTTAAAATACCTTAGTCCTTTCTAGCTTACAGGCTCCAGGCTAAAATCAGGTTCCAGTGTTAATGTGTTAATGCGCCATTTAAAGGTGCCTTGTCTTACAAAGCTCCGGTCTCCATCTGTGGCTTCCTTTCTCTCTCGCATGAGCTGTCCTCATTATGGGCTTCACAGTGTCTGAGGCAGGACTCAGACTTGAATGACACTGCTTCTTACAAGTCTCTGTGGAGTTCAAGCCTGTTGAGGGGAAACACGTAGGAAAACAATGCAGTTAGCCATTCTGATTTGCACTCCTTTCAACACTTCTTTCTTTCAGTTTAGGAACTTGCTTTCTGTCTCAGTTGGATACGTATGTGTGTGCAAACATAAACACACAGTTGGTCTATATTTTCTGGACTCTTCTCTTATTTCAAAGGTCCTACTACCCAAGCCACCACCTTATGGAGGAAGTAACCTGAGGGAGGGGAGGAGGGAACACTATAGACTTGTAAAGGGCCTTACTCCCATGCGTAAATGAATGCTCCCCAGGGAACACTGCCCCTCTGGTCATTTTCAGCCACTTCCATATCCACCTACATCTCTTCTGATAAGAACTTCCAGTCACTAGCTACTCCTCTAGACAGGTCACAGCAGAGAGCCACAGCCAGCCCTTAGCCCAGGCTAAGTTCAGCGCCACCCAGCAAACCCTAGTTGATCTGGTTCTAGGGGAGGGTGATTAGCTCCATAGGATTAGGGGGAGACACCAGAGGTCTAGATTTCCTGAATGCTCTCCGGAGCTCCTTTTTTTTTTTGGTACCGGGGATCGAACTCATGACCTTGCACTTGCGAGGCAGGCGCTGTACCACTGAGCTAAATCCCCAGCCCCAGTTTTCTTTCATTACCAAGGAGCTCTGGAGAGGGGCTGGGGATTTAGCTCAGTGGTTCCGCTGCCTACCTCGAAAGCACAAGTTCCAGAGTTTGATACCTGGTACCAAAAAAAAAAAAAAGAAAAGAAAGAAAGAAAACTGTAAGATTAGGTCCAGAGAGAGTGCAAGCCAGCCCTAAGCCCTGAGCAGCTTTTGGGCCAGAGCACATCTGGGCTGCGCATCTCCCTTCTGAGTTCTGCTAGACGAATGCACTCTATCTCTTGCAATCTGAAGATGCTTGAGGTTGAATAGTTCACATCACAGCAGTGAACTGTTCAATACATTTCAATATAATTTTAGCAGAAAGAGAAGGGGAGCAGGCTACTTCTAAAGAACCAACCATTGCCTTGTTCCAAGTCCATTGTGATTATTATGGATCAGGGCTTTTATTCACACCTTCAGCATGATAGCCTCCTTGTGGGGTTTCCTGGCTTCAGTTTCTTGCCCAGTTTATCAAGTACATTGCTTTTTAAATCTCTGACCAGATCAAAATCTTGCAGTGAATTCTGGGCCTTAGAAAGCAGGGCTCAATCTTCTTGATATTTAAGACCCTTGGAGTCTAGCCTCAATTTACCAGAGAGGGAGTGTGCCTAGTAGTTAATTGTAAAGGTCTGGGGCTGGCTTCAGTACTGGTTCTACCACTTTCTGGCTGCACAGCCTCAGCCAGTGACTAAATTCTATACTTCAGTTTCCTCACTGGTGACAACTGTAGTAGTAATAGTGCCACCTTGCCCAGCTGCTGTAAGAATGAAATGAGATAGTATGTGGAAAGTACCACGTGCTGGTGCCCTCATGTATAAGGAAGAGCCTGAAACATTTTATTTTCTGTATCATTGCTGTTTTTTGGGTACCTGGGATTGAACTCAGGACCTTGCGCTTGTGAGGCAGGTGAGGTGTCACTGAGCTAAATCCCTGGCACTGTATCATTGTTTTTTGATTTTTCAAATCTTCCCCTCTCAGGGGCAGCTGAACTGCTAGAAAATTCTCTGTGCTTGCTTTTGTATTCTGGCTCCATATCCTGCTCACTCTGTCACTTTGAGCTTCTTGGGCCCCTTACAATTACTTTGCTTACCCTCATTGCCCATCCAAACCACAAGTCTCCAAGTCCCCACTGGGGAGCACCTATTCCATGAAGCAATTTCTGGCCACATTACTGGTCATCCATGATTATTTTCTCACCTCTAATTCTGAAAGCATACTTATTGCTTCTACTACTTAGGAATCATTGATTTTTCTGCATATTCATACCATTTTATTAAAGTGCGTGTGTCATTTATCTCTTTAGTCATAATAACCCTTGTTGTTGCATTAAATTATTGTCTTCAGCTCCTTTTTCTACCACAGACCATGTTTTAGGCTACTTTGAATCCCAGATGTTTTTCACATTTTATTGTGAAAAATTTGAAACATACAAGTAGTTGAAGTAACTGTACAGTGAACACCTTATACTCATCACCTATATTTTACAACTAATATTTTATATTTGCATCACCCCTTATCTCTTCAGCACACTATGTATCCAACAATCTATCTTATTTTTATACATTTCCTAGTCTGTTGCAGACATCAGTACTTTTCACAATCATGCATATAAATCAGTTCTGTCTGATGAGAACTTCGACAGTAATCTAGATTATCCCAATTCTATAATTTTTTTTAAAAAACTAACTTTCTAAAATATTAAGCAGTTAGTTTAACATTGGTCAATCAATAAATGAGTGACTATGTACTGATCACCTACTATGCTCCCAATATTATTCTGAGTTTTGGGAATGTAATGATGAATAAAACAGATAAAGGCTCTACTATAATGACACTTAAGGCTTCATGGGGAAGATGGGTACAGAATAGATCAGTATCAAGAGTTAAATAATAAAGTACATGGGGTCGAACTAAGTCCAGTGCCTTAATAAAGGAATTTTGAGGAGTCATTAGAAAACACAGAGCATCCCAAAAGTCAACCACAGAGCCTTACTGGTGCTGCTCTTCAAATGCTGTCAGGTGCAAAAAGCATCTCTTTACTTTCTGCAAGAATGGGTCGCTGGAGTGCAGAATTATTGTTGTAATCATAGGAGATGCCTCACAAACTCCTGCCAAAGAGATGGAATGCTCAGTCCATGTGGAGTCTGTGTGGGGCATCGGCATGGGCCTAGGAGCTGAGCTGTGACTAAGAACATTGATCTCCAGAGATCCAGGGCCAAGATGCTGAGGTCCACAGGAGGAGTAGGAATTCAGCAAAAACAACCCTAGCCAGTGATGGTGAACCTTTCAGAGCTTTTAATATACAAACAGTGCCCTGTGACAGGAAGTGTGACTTGGATGGGAGCACAGAATTACGGGTGTAAGGATTTGTTGAAGAGTCACTCTTGAGCTGGACTTTGTAACTTCTTAGAAGGCCATATACAGTGAGTGAAACATGCCTTTTCCTTAGAACTTTTTTTTTTTTTTTTTTTTTTGGCATACTGGGGATTGATTGAATTCAGGGCTTTAACACTGAGCTACATCTTAGCATTCTTTGCAGTGAACTGAGCTACATCCCTGACGGTTTTTTTTTTTTTTTTTTTTGAGATAAGGTCTTGTTAAGTCACCAAGTTGTCCAGGCAGGACTTAAATATCTAATCCTCCTGCCTCAGTGTCTCAAAGTGCTGGAATTATAGGCATGTACCATCATGCCTGGCTCCTTAGGGCATTTCTACAAATTTCTCTCCTGGTGAATGGTTTAATCGTTTCACAGTTTTTCTTCCAAGTTTGTTCTGTTGGGATCTGTTTTACCATTATAAGGTAAGGAAATGGGTCCTACTGAGGAAGTAAACCAGGCGTGATAGCACACACCTGTAATCCCAGGACTCTGGGAAACTGAGGTAGGAGGATCGCAAGTTCTAGCCTGTGTGGCAATTTAGCAAGACCCTGTCTCAAAATAACATTATAAAGGGCCTGGGGTTATAGCTTAGTGGGAAGGCCCTGGGTTTAATCCTTCAATACTAAAAAGGGGGGTAAGTAAGTCAAAGATTTATTAAATCTCTAATGAGGCTCTAGGTCTGATCTTTAAACTTCTGAAGCCATAGTTTGGCCACTCATTAAGCTGTGTTAATGGGCTGGCTGAACACATTCTTAACAGGATCCTTTTCAAAGGACGTCCTTATATCTGGAGAGACTAGCTCTCTTGTTTCTTTTCACTTATTTTGCGTGTGGTAACTAGACGATATGTAGATAACCCAAAAAACTTACTGAATGAGTGGATGTCATGGAGAGGGCAAGTAGTTGTATTATTGGGGCCAACTCTGCAGTGCCCTTTTTTGTAAGCAGTTGGCACATCCCCACCCACTGCCAAGTGATTAGCTTGCCTGTCTTCCCGCTCTGGGCTTGGTTATAGGACCTTCCTTAGCCAATGGCATGGAAACCACCAGAATTTCTCCACAAGTGCCAGCTTCCTTGGTCCTCCCACTACCAGAAAAGTGGTCACCTGGGCTCAGAGTAGAAAGACAAGCGTAATAGAGCCCCAGCCAGTCTTCAGCTGCCCTCACCTAATATGAGTGATAAATACATGTTTATGTTGTAAGAAATTGGTATTTGAGAGTTGTTTTCATACCACAGCTGACTGATAAATATCAACAAAAAGTATTAAGGACAGGCCTTCCCTGGAGTTTAGCCTAGAGTGGGTGAAATTCCTCAAAAAGCTGGTTTTTGAATTGGTTATTGCAACATTTTGAGCAGATGGTTTGGGAATTAAAAGCCTAATTCAAGTGAATGAGGACAGTATCCAAAGAAGAATGAAGTCAGTACTGGACGAGGCAGTGGTGTTCTTTGACTTTAAAATATTTATATTTGTTTCATGTCTTCTTCAAGGTGTGCCAGTATGATTGTTTTTAAACCTTGGAGTTTGATTTCTCCCAGAAAACCTGCTGCCGATTGAGATGACTTACAGTACTATTGAAAGGTCGCTTTCAGAATCTCATGCAATTCTTTCAAGCAGCCTACTTGAAAATAAAATTTCTTTCAACCTCATGATAAAAATCAGCAGGCTTTCTTGATTTTTTTTTTTTTCTTTTTGGTGCTGGGGATGGACCTGGGGCCCTCAAGCGCTCTACCAATGAGTCACACCCCCACCCCAGGCTTTCTTGATTTTTATCTGAAAGTATGGTTATCAATGTGATACAATAAAATTTGATAAGGAGCAACCACAGAAGAACCTCCACCTATGCAGTGTTGTATAACCCAGCAATGCTTTTTACGAGGTCTGCTGAACTTTGAAGGGACAAACTAAGAAATAGTAGGAATGGAAAATGACTGTATTCTAAAACAAACAAATCTGGATTACTTTACACTACATAGCCTAGGCTGGTCTTGAACTCACAGGGATTCTCTTGCCTCAGCCTCCCAAGTGTTAGGACTATAGGCCTGTCTCACTACCCCTGGCTTTTAAGTACTTTTAAATTGAGCCACTGTTTCCAAAACTTTGATGTTGTTTTCAAAAGCAAATATTGCATTTATTCAAAGCCCAGAACTATATTCTTGTCCTGTACTTGTCGCTCCTGGATCTGTTGCCTCATCCTTTCTAAAAAGGCCAAATAAAGCCTAAAGCACTGCTTTCATCATAACACATCCCTGACTCACAAACCTGAATGGTTCCCTGCTGCCTAGCACACAAAGCCAATCTAGAGCTTCTCATCAAGTCCTTCTGCCAAGAAAACCAAGGGCAGTCTTAGTTTCCTACCACACAGATCTTGTACTCCAGGCTAATGATCTGCTTGGTATTCCCCCTGATATCACTTCTGCTCATGAGGCAGAGATGGGTCTTTCTCCTCTGTGTGTATAAACACTCCCCACTCGACCAGCCCTTCTCCTGCTAGGCCATGAAGCTGTCTCTCTCCATGCAATTGCAAAGCATCTGGGTCTCATTGCTACCACAGTGAACATGGGTCCACATGGGCTTTGGGGACCCAATATTGCCTGACTTAAAGAAGTCAGAGAAACAATTTAGGGTTACACCTTTTTAGGGGCCTTATAGCTTAAGCAGAAGGCACAGGAAGTTCAACATTGAATTCCAGCCTCTTTCATAAGGCCAGATTCAGCTTCTGGAATGCTAACTAGCTGTGCTGGCACTCACTGAGTTAGATTTTAGGGACAAATACAAACTTCATTACCTCTCTGCAGCCAAGCAATCCCTGCAGGCCCTGGAGCCTCATGCAAAGCTGTGGCCTCTCAGGCTATGTGCAGAGTAGATATTGAGAGACGGAGCAACTTGTGCGTTCTTGAGGAATGATAATTGAACACTTTCTAATTTTTTTTAAAATATATGTATATAATACATATAGATTGTAGTAAGTTTATTCTGATTAATCAGGGCCACAGGTCAGACATATCACTGGGTTGGTCTCTCTATTGTCTTTATCCCAAATGATCCTTGTGTCCCTTCCATGGAAAGCCAAGTCTCTAAAAACCAGCTTAGAGCCAGGTGTGGTGGCACAAGCCTGTAATCCCAGCACTCAAGAGGCAGTGGCAGTAGGATATCACCACGAGTTTGAGGCCAATGTGAACTACATAATGAGACCTTGTCTCAAAATAACCAAACCAAGACAACACATCATCAACAACAACAACAACAACAGAACCCCAGTTTATTACACTGATGTATGTCAGTGTACACCCTTGATGGTAGTCACCCAGCCTGTCTTTAAATACAAGATTCTAGACTTCCTGCTCTGCTAAGTCTGAACCTAGGAGGCATTATAACCACTACCAAGATAAAGAAGCAGAAGCTTCTCACATGTAAACCCACCAGGGACACACAGGACAGGAGCTGTCAGCAGATAGCACCATGTGCTATGTGTACCAGGGCACTCTAAATGTGAGGAGCGGCGAGGCTCCACATTGTTCCCTGGACCAGAGCCTGCTGCTTCCAGCTGGTAAAGCCTGCAAGTGGGAGGGGTTCTGAAGAGAGCACCTTGGGAAATAGGATTGGACTTTTGGCGATATCTTTATCCTTGCAATTGCTTCCAGCTCCAGGGCTGTGGGCTGCTGGCTGCTTCAACTATCATTTTAATTAAAACATTTACCTGAAGTGACAGGATCAATCTAATGAATGGCTAAAACCTAAGGGTGGAGAGCATTTAAAATGGGTTTCATCTATTGCCATTTGTTATGGTTTGTATCTAGATATCCAAGAGCCTCATGCACTTGTAGCTGGGACTTCTGGAAGGTGAGTGGATTATGGGTGCCCTGGATGGCCTGCTGTAGAAAGCGGGATCTGGTCAGAAGAGACAGGTCCACTGAAGATGTGGCCTGGAATGGTTTATCTACCTCCTCTGCTCTTCTCTTCATTCTCTGCTTCCTGACCACCATAACATGAGCAGCTTCTCCTCCACTATGCCCCTCTACCACCTTATCCTGCTTTGGAGCCAGCCAACCATGGACTGTAAACATCCGCCAAAATAAACCTTTCTTCCTATAGGTTGTGGGTGTCAGATATTGTATCTCAGCAATGAGAAAAGTGACCGAGACAGATTTGGGTACCAGGAGTAGGGTCATTGCTTTGACCATGTGGTTCAGAAGCTTTGGTACTGGTTTGTGGGAAGAGTTTGAAGATGCCAGCTAGAGAAGCAGTCCTAGAATGCTGTGAGCCAAGCTTTATGTGAGATTCTGATTGGAGCTCAGAAGACCAGAATGCTGATAAAAATGCCTATGATAAAGACCAAGCTCAGGAGGTTTCAGTTGGGAAGAAGGACTCCACTGGTGTTCAGACTCCAGGCCATGTGTGTTATGCTCTGGTCAAAAATTTGTCTGTGTTTTGCTCATGTCCTGAGACTTTGCAGGAGACTGAGATTAAGGGTGGCAAGCTAAGTAATCTGGCAAAGGAAATTTTAAGGCAGCCCAAGATTCAGGCTGTGGCATGGATACTGTTAGCAGCTTTAAGTCAGATCTATGTTGAGAATCAAGAGCAAATAGCACAGCTAAGTGATTTTAAAAGTTTTGAGTTTCACTAGAAAGGAAGCTCCTGTAAACCTAGTACAGTCGGAGCACAGGAGAGCTTGGTAGCTGACAAGATTAAAAAGGAACCAACTACTTTAGATTAGGACAATAGGAAAAATGGCTTGAGGGCATGTGAAGACTCAGCAAGGTCCCACCCACCATGAGCTCAAAATTGCAAAAGTGAAAGGCTTTGCTTTAAGAAGAGAGCCCCAGGGTACCCTGCTTAAGAACAAGAACAGCCACCTAAGGAATTGATTCCCCAGGATTCAGTTCACAGTGCTCAGCCATCCAAGCACTCAGAGACCAGTGCAGACATGATTCAAGGGGTACTAGTTACTGCTCAAGCTGGTGGTAGACCTTGCATATAGTGCTGGTTTTACAGGCATGCAGAGTACAAGGGTTGGGGAGTCAGGAAGGCTTCCACCTAGATTTCAGAAGAAGACCTGAGGCCAGGCAGTGTGTTCCTGAAAGGGCAGTGTGTGAAGCTGAAAGTTCAGTGGAGACCCCAGAAAGTTGGAGAAGCCAGAATGTGGAACATCTGAGGAAAGCTGAACGAAGCCAGCGAAGAGAAGCTATAAGTGCTGCAACCATGGGCAATGCTGTAGGGTTCTGTTTGGAATTTGAATCTCACCACATCTTGCCCTGGGTTCTGGACATCAAGCTACAGGATTTAAAACTTGTCCTGCTGGGTTTCAATCTTGGTTTTGTCCTATTGATTTCTTTAGTTTCCTTTCTTTCTTTCTTTCTTTCTTTCTTTCTTTCTTTCTTTCTTTCTTTCTTTTTCTTCTTTTTTTTTTTGCGGTACTGGGAATTGACCTTAGGACCTTGCACTTGCCAGGCAAGCACTGTGCCACTGAGCTACATCCCCAGCATTTGTCCTATTGGTTTCTATCCCTATATTTCTCCTTTTTGGAATGAGAATGCTTACCATGTGCCATTGTATGTTAGTAGTATTTTTGTATTTTTTATATTTACAAGGGCTCACAGCTAAGAATTTGCCTTAAGTCTTAGAGGAGACTCTGGACTTGGGCTTTTCAGCAATGCTGAAACTGTTAGGATTTTGGCAACTCTTAGAGATGGACTAAATGTACTTTGCATAATGGGATGTGCATGAGTCTTTTGTGAACCAGGGACAGAATGTTATGGTTTATATCTAGCCATGCCCCAATAGCTTCATGTGCTCATAGGCAGGGCTTTTGGAAAGTGACTGATTATGGGGCTCATAGCTGACTTGCTGTTAGGAGGTGGAGTCTGGTCAGAAGAGGCAGCTCACTCGGGGTGTGTCCTAGAATGGTTTATCTCCCTGCCCAGCTCCTCCCTTCACTCTCTTCTTCCTGACCCCCATGACACGAGCAGTTTCTCCTCCACTATGCCCCTCTGCCCTGCTGCCCTGCTGTAGAGTCAGCTGACCATGGACTATAAGTGTGAGCCAAAATAACCTTTCCCCCTTTAAATTGCAGGTGTTGGGTATTATTTTTCAGTGATGAGAAAACTGACTGAGACAACATTTTGTCACTAACATCTCTCCCAGGATCTCTGTTCTGTAAGGGATTCCAAGACCTCAATAGGTGAGATCATCCAGGATCAGAAAAGACCTATATTGTTCTTTGCAGGGGAAGGGAGCTCAGAAGCAAACAAACATTGGGCTGGCACCTTAGTCCTTACACTGTGTTTCACTGAGGGAAAGTACTCATGACAGGTCAGCAGGGATGAACACAAGTGGAGGAAAACAACTTCCTACTAGTGGTTTCCAGAGCCTCTTGGTGTAACCATGGGCAGAATCCCACTGTCAAGTTGGAGATCCTGCTGTATAACAACCCCTGAACTCCCCACCTCTCCAGGGCTATGAGGTAGAAGGACAAAGATGAAGGCATAACTTTACATGAAAGTCATTTTAAAACACAGTTGGCTGTCCTTACCTGTGGTTCCACACCCATGGATTCAACCAACTCCAAGTTGTGGCTGCCATGTGCTATTGACTATGATGGTTGTGTCTGTACTGAACATACACAGACTTTATCCTTGTCCCTGTTCCATGAGCAATGCGTTAGTACAACTATTCCCATAGCACTGACATTGTGTTGGTATTATAAGTCAGGTAGAGATGATTTAAAGTAGAAAGGAGGACACACACAGGTTATATGCAAATGCAATTGCATTTTATATGAGGGCCTTGAGCACCTGCCGACTTTGGTATCCATGGGGGTCCTGGAACCAACTCCCTCTGCTGAACAGAAATACAATACGGAAGTTAATACAAGATGCTACATTCTGCTGTGAGTAGAGGTGTGGTTGCAAAACCCACATTAGGAAAAAACAGAACAACCCATGTTGGATTTGTGTGAATGTGTCCCAGCCCATGGGTAGAATGTCACAAGGTGCCAAAAGGGGACATGTATATCAGGAAGCTAAAAAGAGGACGCTGCTTCTGAGAAAGCCTTTTGCAAACCCTCTGAACACAGAATCCAGGTGATCAAACTGAACCACAAAAAAAGAAAAAAAAAAATCCATCAACCTTGGTGGAACTGCTTTGGTGCTTCTGCCTCCTGCTGCCATGCACCATTGCACCAGCCGTGGAGGGTTTGTTATTTAATGTGCAGCAACAGAGTGCCGGTCTGGGTGGCTTCTTGTAATCAGCATATGAGGAGGCAGCAGTTGGGCTCCTTGCTGCACAATTCCCCTCATTGGACATACGCAATGTACAGTTTCTGTGCCCAACAGAGTTAAGGGTGATGTGCCTGAGATAAGGGTGGGGTGAGGTGACATGGCTTGGTGGCCCGAAACCAGAAAACTCTGCTTGGGAATGGCCAGAATTGTATTCAGCCTCCCTGACTCTGGCCACTTCCACTTTATCCCACGTTCACATTCTTTAAGAAGCATCCCACACCGTAGGCTTACGTCCCTCCAGTCCACCTTGTTGTCGGTCTAGGTGCAGTCACAAATGAAGACATTGGCCTTCTCAGAGAGCTATACATTTTGTGGAGGAGAGAAACAATCATCAAAATCACATTTTTTTCCTCAACTGCTTGTACAGTTAGAATAATAGACTCTTAGAACAACAGGGAGTTTCAGAGGGGATCAAATGGGGCTCACAAAGCCCCCACAGATAAGCAGAGAACCTTCATGGCTTTATATCCTATTGTTTCACATGTTGCAATATTGCACAGGAGAAAAAGAAAAATACAAACCCTATATTGTATATTGGAAATATATAATCAGAGAACCCTGGAATTATAGGAGAAATGCAAAATGATATGCAGAATTTCTATAAAATGATTTTTAAAACAGTCAGAACTTCTGCAATATGGTGAAGTGGTTCTGGAGGAAATCAATAGTATTAGATACTTATGTTTATAAGTACTATAGTGAATGTAATAAGTGTGTAACTAAAGAGTAGGAAAATAACATAAGTAGAAAGAAAGCAGAAAGAGACAGGTAAGAATAAAAGCAGAAATTAATGGTATTAAACTACTGAGATTAATAAATGGAAATACTGGTTCAATTGAGAAATTAATAAAAATAAGCAATCTAATAACCAATCTTTTTTTTTTCCTGTTAGAGCTGAAACTCTGGCCCCAAGGCACACTAGGCAAGCACTGTATCACTAAGCTACACACACAGCCCTAACCTGGATTTTTAAAAGAGGGACAAAGCCCACAGACCAGTGCCAAGTAAGATATGACATTGAGAAAGGGTGAGAGACAGTCTTAAAAACCACAGTCCTTATTGGTATATGCATATTTTGATTTTCCCATATAAGAGAAACCATGTGATATTTAAGTTTGTGTGTCTAATTTATTTCACTTAACATTATGTTCTAAGATTGCATCCATTAACCTATGAATGGTTCAGGTTTATCTTTCTTTATTTTGTTGCTTAAATTCTTTTATTCGTACATTTTAGGTATATAAGACATTTACATTAATCATTGGGTTCTTGTACCTGTACATGGTGTATCTTGGTTCTTATTTTTTCCCCATTCCCTGTCTTCCCTTCACCCCCTCCACCCTTCCCTATTTACAAAGACTTTGTTTCCATTTTTGCCTTTTCTCATAATTTTTCCTTTCCCTTCTTACCTTTCCCCTTCCCCTACCACTTTGGACCTTTTCTTCCTATTCCAAGTTATCAATTATTCATTTTAATCATTTTAATCCTTATTTACACTTTCAGTTTCTCACACCAGAGAAACTATTTTGTATTTACACATGTGTGTCCTGTTTATTTCACTTAAGAGTATCGCCTCAATATGCATCCATTTACCTATAAATGTCTCTAGTTTCTCATCCTTTATGGCTGAGTAGTACTCCATTTTATAAAAAAACACTGCATCTTCTTTATTCAGTTTCCAGTTGATGGGCACTTGGGCTGTTTCCAAGCTTTAGCTATTACAAACTGTGCCGCTATAAACATGGGTGTACATT
>NW_004624956.1:147935-279589 GCF_000247695.1 Heterocephalus glaber | reverse complement strand
AAGAAAAAAAGAAGAGAAAAATAAAAATTTGAAAAGAGTAGAAAAAAATTAAGAATTAACAATAAGAGAAAAAAATTTTTTTGCAAATAACAAAAAATAAAAATGAAGGGCCTCCTTCAGGGTGTGTCTCTGCTGTCACAATAGACAACGTGTGCAGCCATATGCAGATATAAGTCAGTGAGTCTCAGCAAGCCATTAGCAGACCTGTGAGATTCAGGCAGATTTCTGGTTGCAAGTCCCAAGCTGAGCTCCCTGTCCTCCTGCAAGGTTGAACTCTTCAAGGTTCTACTGCAGGTTCCAGTTGCCCTTCCCCTGAAGATAGTCCAGGTTCTGATGGGAGGTGATGATCCCTCCAACTTACCAAATATGGTGGTCTGGTGTGCCTTTATTGAAGAGATTCTCTTCACTTGTCCAGTGGCCTTCAGTTTTCATCAAGGAGCTTGAGAGAGGCCCTCTTTCTGTTGCTCACTTCTGTTCTATCTTGTGGAGCTCAGGACAATGGCCTTCATGAGCCCCTGTGCCTCTGTAGTGTGGAACCAGGTAGCAGTAGATCCAAGAGGCCAGAGGTGGCTGGGCGGGGGGTGAGATGACCGGGCCCTGCAGGTGCCCTTGCAGCTAAGCTGGTTGTGTTGTGCGGAGCGTGGGGACAGAGCAGGGGCCAGGTTTATCTTTCTTTATGGCAGAGTAGTACTCCATTGGGTTTTCTAGATAATCACACAATTTGCCAACATTGCCTTCTTTCCCACATTCATATCTGACATCTTTTCTCATTTTGTATTTTCACTGGCTGGGCCCTCCAAAAAAGTGCTGAAAGTTGTGAGTTAAGAAGCATTCTGGAGGATTGCAAGTTTGAGCCCAGCCTGGGCAACTTAACAATGTAGCAAGACTCTATTTCAAAATTAAAAAATAAAAGTAGTCTGGGAATGTATCTCAGGGAGAAGGGCTTGGGTTCAATCCCCAATGCCATCAGAGAGGAAGGAAGAGGGAAAAGAGAGGAGAGGGAGAGAGACTTAGAGACAGAGACAGGAAGCACCCTTGTTTTGATTTTTAGGAAATGCTGTCACACCAAGTTATTAAGTGACTAATACGGTAGACACCCTTTATCGGGTTTAGGAAATTCCCTTTTGTTCCTAGGAAAAAGAAATCACAACGTGTTAAGTTTTAATGTACTGAAAATTAATATTTATTCTATGGTTTGTACTTTTTTTGCGTCTTATTTGAGAGATCCTTACTTCAAGATCATAAACATACTTTCATCTATAAATTTGCCACGACTATTTAAAGTCATTAATGTACCTGCAGTTGGTATTGTGATATCTATGAGGAAGGAATACAGTTTAAATTTCTTTTTATGTGCATAGCCAATTGTTTCAGCTTAACTTCTGGAAAAGTCCGTTGTTTCCCCTCATAAACCTACAGTGATGTTTCTCTCATATGTGATGCTTGGGTCTGTTTCTGTCTCCTCAAATTTATTTCATTATTTTATTCATCTGTCTTTGTATAAATGCTCTATTACCTTACTATAGTCATATAATAAATCTAATAAAAAGCCACTTGCTATGTTCCTTTTTAAAATTGTCTCTGAGTATTGCCCTGGTGCTCCTCTGTATGAATTGTAGAATCATTTTGCCAGGCTCACAATTTACCCTATTGAGATTTTTGTTGTAATTGCATTAAACATTAATTTGGAGGAGATTGCTGTTTTTTTATCTTATTAGTACACATTTGCAGTGTCTAATGTTTGTATTCACGATAGGGAGTAGGTATACGTGTACTTAACACATCTTCATTCTTATTAAGCCCCTAACCCTCCCCTCCCTAGCCCTCTCTGGCACATGCACACAATGCATCTTAAGTGGTTTCCATTTCCCTCCTCCAATGCTTGGTCATTTAGTCCATAAATGTGATATATACCTCACATTTATTTAGGACTTTTTTCCTGTTCAGTGGTGCCTTATAAATTATCTTCCCTCAGCTATCTTACATGAGCTTTCTTAGATTTATCCCTAGCCTATGGATTTGCAATTATGATAGGGATTCTATATTATTTTTAATTGTTTTATTACTGTTGAATAGGAATGCTATTGATTCTTTGCTCATTGATTATTGATTTTTGTGCTGAGCATAGAACCCAGGGCCGTGCACTTACTCTACCTCTGAGCTACACCCCCTGTCTGAATTATTTTTAATGTTCATCTTCTCGTTACTAATCTTGCTGAATTCTTTCATCAGCTGCCAGTTTAGAAATTTTGGGGTTTTTTGTGTAGACATTTATGTTGCCTATCAGAAAGAACGACTTTTTGTATCCCATAATTCTTTAGCCTCTCATTTCCTTTGTCTGCTGATGAAATTGTTTAATTTTAATTAGATCATAATCATCAATTTTTCCGTTATGGTTATAGCTTTCTGTTCCTGTTTAAGAAATTGCTCGTGCTAGATGCGATGGTGCACACCTGTGACCCTAGCTATTTGGGAAGCTGAGGCAGAAAGACTGAAAGTCTGAATCCAGCCTAAGCAACTTGAAAAGATTTTTGGAAGAGCTAGGGATGTGGCTTAGCAGTACTGTACTTTCCTAGCATGTGTGAGGCCCTGGGTTTAATCCCTGGTACAGGAGTGGCGGGGGGGTGGAGATTTTCTGGGTGGAATTGATGATGGGTGGAATTGATGGTTTATTTATTTTTCCATTTGATATCAAATTGGTTGTGCACCATTCATTGTAAAGACCACTTGTTACCTACTATATTGCAGCAAAGCTTTCATCATCACTGTCCAGTAGTCTGTTCCTGAACTCTGTTGTGTTCTATTGGCCTATCCTATGTACCTAGCATGTAGTCTGAATTACTGTAGCTTTATAGGATGCCTCCTTATCTTGTAGCTTTGCTCTCCAATGTGTCTTCGTATGAATTTTCTCTGTTCTTCACTTTGTTGGTTTTGATTAGGATTGCATTTACTCTAAAGGTCAATTGGGAAGAATCAGTATCTTCATAATATAGAGCCTACCAACCCATAAATATGTCAGACCACACTAATTTATACCCTCTTTAATTCCTCTGAGTAATGTTTTGTGGTTTTCTATGTAGATGTCTTCCACATCGGTTGCTAGATTTTTTTCTCTCTTGAGTATTTGGGTTTTTTTTTTCTGTTGTACATATTGTCATTTGTATCCTGTTGTTTCTGTCTGGAGTACAGAAATGCAATTGATATTTCTGTATACTGACCTGATACCTGGAAATCGTTCTAACTTTGCTTACTTGTAATAGTTTGTCTGGAGATTCTTTTGGATTGTGCATATGCCACCCTGTTATCTGTGGATGACGACAGCTTTATTTCTTCCTTTGCAATCTGTGCGGTTTTTTTTTTTCCTTCTGCCATTTTTAGTGGCTAGAACTTCCAATATAATGCTGACTGAAGTGGTATAGAGGATGCTCTTATCTTGTTTCTGATTTCAGGGGGAAATTTCTCAATATTTCAGCATTAAATATCTGCTGGGGTTTTTTTTGACATCCCTTTATCAGATTAAGGAAGTCTCTCTATATTTTTAATTTGTTAAATGTTGTTTAAGATCAATAATGGATTTTCTCAAATGATATTTCTCCATCTATTAGCTAACCATATGGACTTTCTTCCTTATACAGACATTCCTTGTTTAACGACCTAGTTCATTCTCTAGGGCTAGGTTGTTAATTGAATTATTTGAGAAATGAGTTGTATATAGTATGTACATTACAATATTCAGAACAAAGGCATCATTGAAGGAAATTCCAACTTGAGATGACTTTGCTTTTATTTGCATAACTCTTACATGCAGTACTGTAATGTGTAACTAAACATAAAAGTACCTTACTGCACAATACAACCAGTAAAAATTACAGTACTGTATAAACAAGGTGTACTACACAAGAAAAAGACATTGAGGCTCTATAAACAAGACGTACAGAACTGTACAAGAAAAAAAGACTGATTGTAAGTCTGAGCAGCAGGTTGTAGGTCCAAAGAGTGTGCTTCAGTCATAAATCTGAACAGTCACTAAACAAAGAATGCCTGTACTGTTAATTTGTGAATTAGATTATTTGGTTTCAAATTATAAATCAACCTTACACCTGGAAGAAATCAGACTTGGTTACAGTGTACTAGCCTCTTTACATCACACTAGATTTGATTTTCTAATGTTTTAAGTTCTTTGTATCCATTGTTATGAGACAGATAGACTATAATTTTCTTTTGTCACAATGTCCTTGCCTAGTTTTGTTTGTTTGGGTTTTTTTTTGTACTGGGGATCAAACTTGGGACCTTGCACTTGCGCAGCAGGCGCTGGAACCACTGAGCTAAATCCCCAGCCCCATCCTTCCCTAGTTTTGGTGTCATTATTACATTGTCCTTGTAAAATCATTTGGAAAATGATCCCTTTTTATTTTCTCTGAGGAGGTTTTTGTTAGAGTGATGATGTTATTTCTCCTTAAGTATTTGTGAAAACTTACTGGTGGAATCATCTGAGCCTGGAATTTTCTTTGTTGTAAAGTTTTTAATTCTTTCTTTCTGTCTGTCTCTCTTTCTTTTTTCCTATCTTTCTTGAAGACAGGATCTCACTATGTAGTTCAGGCTGGTCTTCAACTCACTATGTAGCCCAGTTTGGCTTTGAACTCACAGCAATCCTGCCTCAGCCTCCAGAGTGCTGGGATTATAGGTTGCATCATCATGCCTGGCTGCAATTTAGTTTCTTTAGTCAATATAACATGATTTACATTTTCTATGTCTTCTGTGTCAGTTTGGTAGAATATGTTTTACTAGAAATTTATTTATTTTAAGTTTTCATAGTATTTTGTCTATAATATCTTGTAGTTATGTCCCTGTTTTCATTCTAAAAGTTGATAGTTCTACTTTCTGTGATAGTATTATTGGTACAACAGTTCCTTTTAGGGCCGGCAATTTAGCTCAGTGGTGCAGCTGCCTGCCTTGCAAGGTCTTGAGTTTGAACCCTGGTACCAAAAAACGCCCCCAAAACCCCAGCTCCTTTTGATTAGTATATGCATCCTCTATTATGGCCTTTTATTTGCAACCTTTCTGTGGTGCTATAATGACTGTTATAGGGACACAGAATATCTTGTAAACAACATATAATTGGACTGTTTATAATTTACTTTGAAAGCTTCTATCTTTTAAATAGGGTTATTAATTTATAGTTAATATAATTACTGTATATTTGGGGCTCAAATTTGTCATCTTATTTTTTACTATTTGTCCAGTATGTCCTGCATCCTTTTTTTTTTTAACCTTCCTTTCATGTTTTCTTCTGGATAAATTAAGAAATGTTTATTGCTTTATCTTGGGCCTTCTCATAGCTTGTATTTACTTAATTTAAAATTTTTCTTTTATCGTTAGAGTAGCAGTTACAACATGCATGTGTTAACAACTTTATTGAGATATAATACAAAGACTACACAATTCACTTATTTAAAGAATCCAATTCAATATTTTTTAGTATACTTACAGGGTTGTGCAGCTAACACCACAATCTAAGTTTAGAACCTTTTATCATCCTAAAAAGAAAGTGTTATCTATTACCAGTTATTCCCTCCCCTCCCCTAGCTCTAGGCAACAACTAATCCACCTTATATTTTAGGGATTTGCCTGTGACAGATATTCTATACAAATGGAGTCAGGCAGTTGTGATTTTTGGTGACTGGCTTCTTTATTACATTTTCAAGCTTCATTCATGTTGTAGTATATATCAGTGCTTTATTCTTTTTATTGCTGAATTGTATTCCATTGTATAGATATACCATATTTTATTTATAGAGTCATCAGTTAAGGGGCATTTGGCTTGTTTTGACTCCAGAGTTATCATGAATATTTATGTGAAAGTTTTTGTGTAGACATATATTTTCATTTCTCCTGGGCATGTACATAGAAGTGGAGTCACTAGATCATATGGTAACTCTATGTTTGACATTTTAAAGAATTACCAGATTATTTCCAAAGCCATTGTGCTACTTTATAGTCCTACTGGCAGTGTGAAAATTCCACTTTCTCCATCCACATCTTTGCCCACACTTGTTATTATGTGTCTTTTTAATTGTAAGCACCTTAGTATGAAGTAGTATTTCATTGTGCTTTTGATTTTCAGTTTTCTATTGGGTAACAAAGTGTCTTTTCCTGTGCCTGTTTGCTATTTGTTTATCTTCTTTGGAGAAATGTCTATTTAGATCTTTTGCCTATTTTGAAATTGAGTTATCTGTCTTTTTATTGTCAGATGAGTAGAATTCTTTATATATTTTGAATACTAGACCCTTATCAGTTATGTAATATGCAAGTATTTTTTCTCATTCCATGGGTTATCATCACTTTCTTGATAGTGTTTTTTGAAACACAATCTTAAAAAATTGTTTGATGAAGTCCAACTTACCTGTTTTTTCCCCATGGTTGCTTGTACTTCAGGTGTTAGATCTGTATCTGTATTGTTTTGAAAAGCTTTATCATGTTAGTGCTTATAGTTAGGGTTTTGATTTAATTTAACTTTTGTACATGGTGTGGACATCCAGGGTATCGCAATACTGTTTGTTGAAAGGATTAATCTTTCTTCAGTAAATTGTCTAGGCACCTTTGTCAGTGAACGATAGAATGAGGACTTTTGTGTTTTGCTTTTAGCTTTTACAGTCATTCTACATGTTTACATCAGAGAGGGTGTACGGAAGTGGAATCTGTGTTAGCATATTCATGAAAGTTGCTGTGCTCCTCGTGTTCCTCTCTGGTCAGCTCAGGGTTAATGTCTGTGTTGAGTTCGATGTCTTCACATCATGCCATAGGTTTTTCTCAGATATAGAGATTCTCTTTGGTGTGCTTATCTGTGTTTGGGATTCCTTATTTGGATGCTATTTCTCTTTGCTATTATCTAATTCAGGTGCTACCCAGACACACACACACACAATCATCCCTGAGTATCTATGGGGGTTGGTTTCAGGACCCCCCACAGATACCAAAACCTACAGATGCTCAAATGCCTTATATAAAATAGATAAAATAGCATTGTACTTGCACATATCCCCCCACATCTCTAGAGTTTTCTAGATTAATTATAATGTCTAATGCTATATAAATAGTTGTTATACTGTATTGTTTAGAAAATAATGACAAGAAAAAAGTCTATACATTTTAAAGACTGATCAGTTATTTATTTTTAAAATATTTTTGATCCAGTATTGATTGAATCTAAAGACCCAGAAACTATGACTACAGAGGGCCAACTGTACATAACCTGTTGGTTCTGTTTCTCTAGAGAAACCTGATTAGTAAACAATGGTTTTATCAGGAAGTGGTTGATATTATCAAGAAAAGGTTTTATCAAGAAATCAAGAATATTTGTTTTTTTAAAAATTAATTTTATTGGTACATTTTAGGTATACAATATAATGACATTCATCATTGGAAATTTGTACCTTTACATAATCTATCTTGGTTCTTATTTTTTTTTCCCATTCCCCTGCCCTCCCTTCAACCCCTCCACCCCTCCCTATCTACAAAGACTTTGTTTTCATTTTCTCATATTAATTCCATTCCCTTCTTTCCTTTCCCCACCCCTCCCACTTCCCCTTCCCCTTTGCCCCTTTTCTTCCTATTTCACATTATCTATTATACTTTTTAGTCACATTTACACTTTCAGTTTGTCACACCAGAGAAACATTTAGTATTTACACATGTGTGACCTATTTATTTCACTTAAGAGTATTGCCTCAATCTGCATCCATTTAGCTATAAGAAATCAAGAATATTTAAGATACTACAGAGAACACCTTTATATACTTCAGAGGCTCCAATTATGAATAATTGATATCACTAACTGTAAATCATTGATCTTAGGACCCAGCACAGGTCTTTGACTTCACTGAAATACACGAAATGTTTACTGAATGATTGCTAAACACAAGAAAAGTTTCCATAATGACCATGCTCCAAACCTGGCAATGCAGCAGAGTCATCTGGGTCCCAGGGCCCCACCATTGGAGACCTCAGATTCACTAAGTCTGTGTAGATGGGTGCCACCCGGAAGTCTGGTTTTGACAAATACTCCCCTGACAACTCTGCCAGTTGGCCAGGTTTGGGAACGACTGTTCTGGGGCAGTCCCAGGAGCCTGCATTTTATATGCTGAATTTTTAAAAGCCACAACTAGTTTCTGCTTGTGTTTCTGTATATTTATAATACTTACCAGAATTTATTTTATGTTTTGTTGCTTGCAAAGGATTTTATGTAATTCCCTCATTTGATCCTCACAAAGTCCTATATAATACATGTTATTAACTAAGTCTAAAGTAAAATGAAAAACTAATCTTTATTGTAGTATTTCCAAAGCTGTGCTCAGGGATTTCAATTTAAATTATCTCATTTAATCTCTATAACGGCCCTCTTTCAATTATTTTTGCCCTCAGGCCTTTTTCCTGAGGCCTGAAGACCTTATGTTGCTTGCTGTGGGTCATGCAGCTGATAAGTAGTAAACTGGAATTTGGGGCAGTAAAATAGTATAGGAGTTAGATTCCAGGATCAGTAAACTTGTATTTAATTCCTGGCTTTATGAATTACAAAGTTGATAAACACAAAGTGACCCTTTCCAATCCTCAATTTCCTCATCTATAAGTGGGTAATAATAATAATAATAATTCCTACTTCACAGACTACTGTACCACTGCTAGGAACCTGCTAAACCCTTAGAAACGTTAGTTATTGCTCTTGCCATTATTATTATTAAGTTTAACTCCAAAGCCTATACTTGTCCCATCATTTCAATGTATGTCCATAAAGGAAGTGATAAAGTAAAAAGAATACAATGTCATCGGTACTTCATTATTTATTAATTGTTAACTCTAATATCCTAAATTATACAGCTTCCTATTTGTAGTACTCATTTTTCTGGGACAAAATGCCTGGTACTTGCAAATTAAAGGAGGAGAGGTTTATTTTGGTTTACAGTTTTAGAGGAGTCAGTCCATGGTTGGCTGGCTCCAAGGCACAAACATTATGGTGGAAGAGACTGGTGGAGGACAGGTGTTCACCTCTTAGCAACTGGAAACAGAACTTAGGAAGTGAGGAGCCAGAGAGCTGTTCCTGCCAAACCCACAACCCCAGTGACCCACTTCCAGCCACGCCCCATCTCGTAACAGGACGTTCAGCTAGAAACTCATCAGTGGTGAGTATAGTGCCCTCATGGTCCACTCACCTTCAAAATCCCACCTCCAAACACTTGCGACCTGTGGGGGACATTTTAGATCTAAGCTGTAATGCTATACAAGAATCTCATAAATATACTTCACTTTGTATTATAAATTTACAATTAATACTGTCTAGCTAACATATGTTTAATGCTTTGTTGAATTTATATATCCATGATTTTACTTCCTGAATTACTTATATGGTCCACTGATTTATAAGTCTAACCAAATGCTGATATCACAGTCTTGTCTTGGTTATTATATCTTTAGAGTGACTCTGGAAGTCCAGTAATATGTTTTCCAATTTCTTATTTTTCAAATTTGTTTAGGCTAGTCCAGATCCTCTTTATTTCTATATAATTTTTAGATTCTGCTTATCAACTTTCTTTTTTTAAAGACTTCTGGAACTTTTATTTTGATTATGTTGTACCTACAGATCAATTTGAGAAGAATACAGTCTTTTCATCCATAAACATGGCTTGGTTCTCTATTTACTTTGGTCTTCATTACTTTCTCTTAGCTGTCTTTCTAGAAAGATAGCTACTTTTCATTCTATGGGCATTACATACATTTTGTAAATTTTTTCCTAAAAAATGTATATCTTGGAATTTTATATAAATATATTTAAAATTTTTACTACTCAATTTTCCTTGCTACTATACAGAGATATAACTGATTTTTCTATATTAACCTAACTTGTGGCCTGGATATTTCACTTAGTAGTACAATTTCACTTTTTCCCTATTCTTATCAACACTTGTTACTATTTTTTGTTTATAGTCATCTCAGTGGGTGTGAAGTGGCATCACATTTTGATTTTGATTTGCATTTCCCTGATGAATAATGATCTTAAGCTTCTTTTTATGTCCTTACTGACCATTTGTATATTCCTTTGGAGAAATGCCTAAACTTAGGGCTTTATGCAAGCGCTCTCCCATGGAGCTATACTCTCAGCCCCTTTTTAAGGCATTGTCTTTTATTACTTAGTTATTAGAATCCTTTATATATGTTAGGATATATGTCTACTGATATATGTCTTTATATTTAAATGTACTTTATGTAAACAGCACAAAACCTGGATTTTTAAAAATCCAGATAAAATTTTCTGTGCTTTAATTAGGATGTTTAGACCCTGTACACTTAAAGTAATTATAGGTATGGTTGAGTTCAGATCTGTTATCTTGCTACTTGCTTTTTAATTATTCCCTTCATTCACTGCTCCTTTTTTGTTTTGTTTTGCTCATTTCCTACATTTTCTGGATTAATGTAATATTTTTAGAATGCTATTTTCTATCCTTAATTAACATATTAATATTATCACATTAATTGACATATTAATTGACATCTTATACTCTTTGTGTTGCTTTTTGTGTTTGTCCTGAGTTTGCAGTATGTATCTTTATATTATCACAGCCAAATAATATACTTCTCACACATGATGTAGGATCTTAAAATAATATATTTGCTGGTCACAGAAAATGGTGGAGTAGAATACTCTAAGTAGAATACATCTACTCTGCCAAGACAAACTTTAAGCTGAAATGGGGGGAAAACGATCAGAATCAGTTATTTCAGAACTCTGGAACCTGAGCAGACATTTACAGCAGCCAGGGGCCACTTGATGAAGGAAGGGACTGCCAAGCCTGGGTAAGAGAGCAGTGTGTGAGACCCAGACACCTTGCCCTTCCCCAGCCCACCCTCTGCTGCGGGACAGTGCCTGGATGTCGTGGGGGGCTGGCTGGAGCCAGTGTGGGTGGTAAGGACCTTATCCTCCAGAATAGGAGGGCTGTGCATTACCTGCCACCCTCAGTGGGGTGCACTTTGGTCGGTTTGGTGCTTCTCTACTGGACTGGGCACAGACGCTTGTCTCTGTTCCAGCCCTGTTGGGCTATAGTGGCTTCCTGGCCTCTATCAGAAGGCTTAAAGAGACAGAAGTTTCTCTCTCTCTCTCTCTCTCTCTCTCTTCCTTTCTATTTTTGGATGCAGACTATCAGGTCATAGGCTGACCTTAGAGATAACAAAACAGAGACTTCAGGGACTATATACAACAAGGAATACTATTTTCTAAGAAACTGCTGGACGACTTCAGCCCCCAATAGCAATCCCTGAGGACAGATGAAGTATCTGATTTCCAAAGTACCACATTATAATATTTTTAAAGGCCCAAATTTAAACAAAAAGACAACGCAAAGCATATGAAGAAGTGAGGAAATGTGGCTTGTTTACAAGAAAATATAAAGTATTTGAAAGAAAATATCTCCACATATTGGAATAAATACTTAAGTACATTAAATCAACTGTCTTAAGTATGCTTCATCAGCTAAAGGAAACTATGGACAAAGAATTAAAGGAAATTGGAAGAATGATGTATGAGCAACTAAGAAATGTGAATAAAGATATAGAAATTATAAAAATAAACAAGGTAGAAATTCTAGAAGTGAGAAGTCCAGGAATTAAAACTTTAAAAAAATATAATAAGAAATGAGAAGCACACTTGAGCAAGCAGAAGACAAAATCAGCAAATGTGATGATAAGGCAATTGAAATAATCCAGTTTGCAGAGTATAAGAAAAGCAATGAGGGAAAACGAGCAGAACCAGAGGGACCTGGGGAATATGATCAGATGTACCAACACAGGCTTCATGGGAGCTCTGAAGCAGAGGAGAAAGTGGAAGATAATATTAAAGAAATAGTGACCAAAGCTCCTTGAAGCCTGCCCTGCTCTGCCAGATCACAGAGCGTAAATTCACAGAGAAACATGTACGGATAACAACAGCAAATGCTACTGGAACAGTGGGGACTGGCGACTTTGCACAGGAAGCTATGGGAGATGTTGTTTCCTGTCGTCTGCCTGAAGTTGGAGCAAAATTGAAAAAGCAAGATGAGTTTGGTGCTTTGGAAAGTGTGAAAGCTGCCGGTGAGCTCTATTCTCCTCTATCAGGAGAAGCCACTGAAATTAATGAGGCACTTGCCAAAAATCCAGGGCTTGTCAGCAAAATTGTTATGAAGATGGTTGGCCAATAAAGATGCCAGTGAGCGAACCTTCAGAACTAGATGGGTGAAGAAGCCTCTGAGAAATATGTGAAATCTACTGAGGACTGAAGTGGGACCCTAAATAAACCAGTGCAAAATCACTGCCTACAGCACAGTTGTCTGCAATTAGCGGTGGAGTGAAGACCTGAGATAACAACTTTTAGCGATAGTATAACAATGGAAAAGAAGCCACTCTCAACACTGGTCCTGGAAGAAAATACCCCTTAACTCCCCCATGACTGCAGATAATCACAATGTGCATCTTTTTTTATATATACCTTGTGATTTTAGACTAGGCTGTAGGTACTGATAATCAGAATGCATGAAATTATCCATGATAAAAACTAGTTATAAAAAATGATGTGATTCAAGGTTCACATTGTTAGCATAAGCCTTATATTATACTGTAACATGCTTCCATTCCTCCGACTTAAATGACCTTGACCTTCCCCTAGAAAATAACTGGGAGTGGAGGAGTGGTGTGTCAGTTGTACAGTGTCAGATGAACAACATTTTCTTAATTGTACAATACATTGGTGTTGTTTTTACATGGTGAAGCAACAGCTTTGCAGCACAATAAGGAACAAATAAAATATTCAACTTCTTTTAAAAATAAACTTCTCAAATTTGATAGAAGACATGAGTGAGTCCAATCCTCAAGCTCCAAGCAAGATAAACTCCAAAGGTATGCCAAAGCAACAAGAGTGAAGCCTCTTGGCTGCACACAAAAGGGGTCCTTAGTAAGATCAATAATTGACTTTCCATCAGAAATCTGCAGACTGGAAGGCAGTGGGAAGGTGTACTTAAGGAAAACAAACCGTCGACCAAGAATTCTATTTGCAGAGAAAACTGTGCTTCAAGAATAAGAAAAAGTCAAGCTCTCCACAGATAAACAGAAGTGGGGGTGGGGGGTGTCAGGGATGCATCACAAGTAGACCTCCGTAAAAAATGCTAGAGAGGGCCGGGGATTTAGCTCAGTGGTTTCGCCGCCTGCTGCGCAAGCGCAAGGACCCGAAAAAAGAAATGCTAGAGAGTCCTTCACTCTGAGATGAAAGGGACTAGACGGTAACTGAAGGGCACGGCAAGAATAAGATAGAGGCAACTTCATAGGTAAAGATAACAGCCAGTGCTATTTTAGTTTGCTTTGTAACTCCTCTATTTTTTCTATACATTTGAAAAGACAAATGCATAAAACACCTATTTAAATACATGTCAATAGGCACACAATGTATAAAGACAATCTGTGACAGTAACTACTGTAAAGGATGAGGAATAGAAATGTATAGTAGTAGAACGTTTGTATACTCTTAAAACTAAGTGTGTTTACTCAGAATAGGGTGGTTATAATCATACGATGTTAATAGTAATCTCCAAATTAGCCACTGAGAAAAGAACTTCACACAGAGAAGGAAGGATGAGCAAATCAAAATGGAATGCTGGAAAAAGAACCAGTCAAATCCCAAAATGTCAGTAATAGAGGTATGGAAGAAGAAAAAATATAGGAAACAGAAAAAGCAAAATAGCTAAGTGGCAAGAGTAAATCCTTCTTTGTTAATAATCAATTTGCACAATTCAAAGCAGAGATTGGCAGAATAGATTTGAAAACATGATCCATCTATACATGGTCTACAAGATAATTTTATACAAAAACACAAAAAGATTGAAAGTAAAAAGATGGAAAAGATATTCTATGCAAATAGTAACCAAAAGAGAATTACTATAGTTGGCTCTCTTATCAAACAACATAGATTGTAAATCAAAAAAAGTTTCAAAAGACATAGAAGGACATTATATATTGATAACATTTAAATTCAAGAAGAAGATATAATAATTATAAACATACATTTGCCTAGCAATAAAGCTCCAAACTATGTGAAACAAAAATTGAACAAAATTGAAGGGAAACATGGTTCCGTGCTAACAGTTGGAGATTGCAATAACATACCTTCAATAAGAGCTACTACAAACACACAGAAAATCAATAAGGAAATAGAGGACTTGAACAACATTATAAACCAATTAGGCCTAACAGACATATAAAATGCTCCACCCAACAACTGTAGGAATACACATTCTGGTCAACGGCACGAGACACACTCGCCAGGATGGAACATATGTTAGACCAAAAGAAAAATCTTGATCAGTCTACAAGGAAAACACAGAAATGTGTGAAAATTAACCAGCATTTAAACAACTAAAGGGCTAAAGGAAAAACCACAAGGAAAATTCTAAAATGCATAGAAGTGAATGAAAAGAAAACATAACATACCAAGAACTCATAGGATGCTATGAAAAGACCTGAGAGAGAAATTTATGACTATAAACACCCATGTTTAAAAGGATCTCAATCAGTATCCTAGCTGCACACCTCAAGGAAGTAGAAAAAGAAGAGCTAACTAAACCCAGCCTAGCAGAAAGAAGGAAATAATAATTAGGGTGAAAATAAACAAAAATGGGTGGTAGAAAAATAACAGAGAACGTTAACAAAAACCAAAAATTGGTTTTTGAAAAAGATCAATGAAATTGACATACCTTTAGCTAAATGACTAAGAAAAAAGTGGAATTACTAAATCAGAAATGAAGAAGAGGCATTATTACTGACTTTACATAAAGAAAAGGATTGTAAGAGAATATTATAAATAATTTTATGCCAACAAGTTGGATAACTTAGATGCACACGAACTACCAAAACCTACTCAACTACAGATCTTATGGATGTAGGTGCAAAAATCTTCAACAAATTCTAGCAAACTGAATCAGGAGAATTTTAAAAGGATTATACACCATGACCAAGAAAGATTTATCTCAAGATTATAGAGGTGGTTTCACATAAGACCATCAGTGGAATCCACTGTATTAATTAAACGAAAGAAAGAAAAACCATACAATCCACAACACAGAAAAGGCACTCAACAAAATTCAACACCCTTTCATGATAAAAAGACAGAATAAACTAGTAATAAAATGACTCCTCCTCAACACAATAAAGTTCATGTATGTGAAATCCACAGCTAGCGTCATACTAAACAGTGAAAGACTGAAAGCTTTTCTCCTGAGATCGAATAGTACAAGGGTACCAATTTTTGCCATCTCTTTTCAACATAGTACAAGAAGTCTTAGCCAGAAAAATTAGGTAAGAGAAGGAACTTAAAATATCAAGCTTGGAAAGAAACAAAATGATCTTATTTTCAGACAACATGATCATATATATAGAAAAACTGAAGGATACCCTCTAAAAAAAATGCCAGGTGTGGTGGTACACACCTGTAAGCCCAACTACTCAGGAGACTGAGGCAGGAGGACTGAAAATTTGAGGCTAGCCTGAGCTACTTAGTGAGACTTTGTCTCCAAATAAAAATTTAAAAAGCCTGGAGATAAAGCTCAATGCTCCCCTGGTGGTTCAATCCCCAGTACTGAAAAGACAAAACAAAACCCCCCAAACTGGTTGAATCTAATAAATTCAGCAAAGTTGGAGGATACAAAATCATCAGGCAAAAATCAAATTAAGAAAACAGTTCAGCTAGGCGTGATGGCACATGCCTATAATCTCAGCACTATGGGAGGCTGAGGCAGGAGGAGCTCAAGTTCTTACTGACTTAGTCTCGAAATAAAAAATAAAAAAAGATCTAGGGATATAGCTCAGTGCAAAGGCCCTGTTTTTAACAGCATTAAAAATAAAACACTTAGAAATAAATATAATGAAGCAGACACGAGTTTTGTCAAGTAAAAACTATAAAATGATGCTTAAATAAATTAAAGAAGATATAAATAAATGGGAAAGCCTCTAATGTTCATGGATTGGAAGACTTAATTTTGTTAAGGTGATGATACTGTCCAGAATGACTTGCAGATTTAAATATCCAAATCTCAAGCATGTGTTTTGCATAAGTGAATAATGTGTCTTAAAATTCACAGGGAATTTCAAGGAACCCCATTTGCGTTTGCTCAAGGAGTCTTGAGAGGGAGCAAATCTGAAGAACTCACAATTTCCCTATTCAAAACTTACTATAAAGCTATAAAATCAAAACAGTGTGGTACTGGTACAGGGAAAGATATAGTGATTAATAGATTAGAATTGAGAGCTCAAAAATAAACTTTCACATCAATGGTTAATTCCTTTTTGTGGCTTTCAGAGCTGGGCATCAAATGTAGGGCTTTACACATATAAGGCAAGGACTTTACTGCTGTACTACATCTCCAGTCCTATGGCCAATTAATATTGGACAAGAATGTCAAGGCCACTTGATGGTGAAAGGACAATTTTTTCAACGTAAGTGTTGGGAAAACTGAATATCTGCATGCAGTAGTGAAGCTGGATTCCTAACTTATTTAAGAGGTAAAACTGTAAAACTGGAAGAAAATATAGGAGCAAATTTTCATGGCCTTGGTTTTGGCAATGTCTTCCTCAAGTATGATACCCAAACCACAGGCAACAAAATAAAAAATTGATAGATTGGACTCCACTGAAATGAATAGCTTTTGTGCATCAAAAGGTACTATCAAGAGAGTGAAAAGATAACTCACAGAATGGAGTAAATATTGTAAATCACATATATAATAAAGGTTTAATATCCAGAATATATGTAAGGAACCTCTTCAACTCGATAGCAAAAAAGACAACCTGATTGAAAACCGGGCAAGTGACTTGAATAGACGACGTCTCTCCAAAGAAATACACAAATGACCAATAAGCACATACGATGTTCAACATTATTAGTGATTAGGGAAATGTACATCAAAACCACAAGGAGATACTACTTTGCTGGCTATTAGAGAAAGGCAGAGAGAAAGACAGAGACAGAACAACTGTTGGCATGAATATGGAGACGTTCAAACCCAGAGAGAGTTTAAAATGGTGTAGCCACTGTGGAAAATGGTTTGACACTTCCTTGTGAATGTCTTTTGTTGTGCTGTCATGGCTGCCTCAACGTCTTGAATCAGTTCAAAACACTTACTTTCCATGGGCCAGAATTTCTGCTTGGTACATAAAATGGCAAAATTTGGAAATAGAGTAGTGGGTTCTCAGCACTGTGAATTTCTTAATGACACTGAATTTCACACTTTAAATGGTTAAATGGAAATTCTATGTCAAATATGTATGTTTTACCGCATTTTAATTATAAAATTGAGATGCAAAAAAAGCTATTTCTCCTTCCTACTTTTGTATTATTGTTGTTACTTTTAATTCTATATACGTGGATTAAATCCCTCGATACACTATTATATTTGTTTAAAACAGTAATTTTTATTTTTTATTTTTGTTTTTTTTTGAGACAAAGTCTCACTTTGTAGTTTAGGCTGGCCTTATACTCACTATATAGCCTAAATTGGCCTCTAACTCCGGTGATCCTCCTACTTTAGCCTCCCAAGTGCTGGGATTACAGGTATGTGCCACCATGCTGGGCGTAAATGATCTATAAAGATATAAAAAAGAAAAATTTAGTAGACCTAGAGTTTTCTCTGATACCATTTCCCTTTAGCATGAATAACTCTTTTCATTTCTCTATATTTTTGTTGTTGTTGTTTTGTTTTGTTTTGTTTTTTTGCTACCAGGGATTGAACTCAGGATCTTGTGCTTGCCAGGCAGGCACTGTGCCACTGAGCTAAATCCTCAGCCCTCTCTATATGTTTATAACAGACAGTAAGAGAGTTTTTAAGGTTTTGACAAAAAATTTTAAAGATCACAGAAAAATTGTGACTTTTCCCCCATGGATTAAGATTGCTTTGCATGGTTTCAACTTCCATAATTATTTTTACATTCCTGTATGACAATAGAAAAGGAGAGTTCCTTGTACATATTTTTTTTAACAGTCATAATATTTCAGAGGCTAGCTTAACATTAGAAAATTAGTTTATCCACTACACTAACAGACTAATTGGATAAAATAATAGGATCGTCTCAAAAATTCAAAAAAAATCTTTAAAAAGTAAAATTCCAATTCAAGATAGAAAGTTATTACAAACTAAGAATATAAAGGAATTTCCGTAATCTGATGATGAAACAAAGAAAAGCTAAACAAATAGAAAGTACAACATACATAATAGAAATGAATCCAAATGTAACGTTCATTACACTAAATATAAATGGATAAATGAAAACAGATCCTTTTCTTAAAAAAATATGTAATTATATTCTTTTGAATGGAGACAAAACTGGAACATAAGGATATGGGAGAATTAGGTAAAGTGAGTTACTACAAAATAATAACGGGTCTAACTTACCAGGAACAACCTGAGCAACTTCTTCTAGCATTTCTTGCACTGTTGGTCTGTTAGTAATTTTCACTGGATATTTTTTTATTTCAGCATTTAAAAATTATCTTGGATTTTGCATGGTTTCTGAAGACAAGTCAGAAGTCATTTTTATCTCATTTCCTATGTATTGAAATGTGTCTTTTTTCTCTGGTTACTTTAAACATGTTCTCTTTATAACTTGTTTTCATCAAACTGATTATATGTTTTAATGTGGCTTCCTTTGTGTTTGTCTTGGTTAGGATTCATTGAACCTTTTGGATTTGTGGGTTTTATTGGCTTTGTTTATCAAATTTGGGGGGAAATTGGCCTTTATTTCATCACATATATTTTTTTCTGTCCATTCTTCTTTTGGACATTTGATCACTTAATACCAGATCACTAAATCTTTATGTTAGACCACTTATATTGTCATACAAGTCACAGTGTCTTCTGTCCATTTTTCCCAATTTTTTATTTTATGTTTAGATTACATAATTTCTATAGGTAGCTTCAAGTTTCCTGATGAGATTTTCATTATCTAAAGTACTGTTAATCTTATCCAGGGAATTTTTCATATCAGATGTTATATTTTTCAGCTCTTAAATGCCCATTCAGCTCTTTTATATATTTTCAGTTTCATCTTTATTGTTTTTATATTTTATTTAAATCCTTGAACACATTTACAATGGTCCTTAAAGTTTTTGTCTGACAGTTCCATCATCTGTAATATTTTGAGGATAGGATATCTCTATTGACTGATTTGTATTACATACGGATTACGTTTTCCACTTCTCAAGTCTAGCAGTTTTTTTATTAGAGATACTGGATATTCTAATGTTTTTTGTGTTGGTTGTTTAGATTTTGTTGTCTTCCTTCAATGAGTATTATGGGGCTTTTTGGCAGGCTTTTAAATGCTTGGTATCAGTCTGGTCCTTTCAAGGGTTGTTTTTAAATTTTGTTGTATAGATATAGAGTAAGCTTAATCAATGGTTCTGTCCTTCCAAGGCTTCTACTAAATGCTCTATGCTTGAACCTCTCCTAGCATTGTCTGGGCTCTTGAATTGCTTGACTTGTAGCTCTCTGAGACTTGCATCTTCCCTAGGAGTTGTATTCTCCCTGCCTTGTGCAACCTCATCTGTTATTATTCAGCTAGAGATGAAGGAGGGATTCGTGTGAATTTCTGGAGCTTTTCCTTGGTAGCTCCATCCTTACCATTCCTCTGTTCCACCAGTCCCAACCCCTTAGCCTCCCAGAATGCTAATCTCTATCTCCACCCCTAGTGAGATCCCACCGTCTGCCTGGGCTCCCCTTCCCCAGATGGTGGTCTGGACAGCGGGGCTGGTCACAGGGCTGACCTGGCTTGTTGCTGCTTCTCTGAAGGGTCACAGTCCTGTCTCTCTGTTGTGCCAAGTCTGGAAACTTTTCATACATTTCATCCCTTTTCTAGCTATTTCCAGTGGGAGATCAAATTGGTTCCAGTCATTGTGTCATGCTGAAAGCAGAACTGTAAAGGCATGGAACAAGGGCAGTTTCTAGGTAAAGTAAGAATGAATGAGTGGATGAAATAAGTCAAATAGATTGCCAGTAGTGATCTCCTACAGCTTGGGGAAGCTTCAGTGTCTCACCTTAAACAAGAATACTCTTAGTCATGTTGCCAGATTAATTTAAGGGCCATTTTTCTGCCCAGGCCATGCATAATCTGGAAATTAAACTTTCATAATGGGCCTTCAATTAATCATTAACACCACTGGCAGTGCCACCAGCTGTAGCACTAGCTGTATTCCTCCAACACAGAAAGTTAGGGACACAGACTGGTCCGATCTGCCTTACTTTACCAAGCAGAAATAATAAAGCTGCAGGCTGCTCTGGTGATATTAGAAATGTCATCCAGGACTGGGGATTTAGCTCAGTGGTTCCGCCACCTGCTCTGCAAGTGCAAGGACCGGGAGTTCAATCCTCAGTACCAAAAGAAAAAGAAATAAGTCATCCAACTCTGCTATCAAGGTCAGGCATATTCATTTTTGTTTATCATTTCATAGAGGAAATAAGGTGTTTCTTTATAAAAGTATAAGGTTCTGGTTTAGGATTATGGCCAATTTCCTCCCTTGGTTTATGTTTGTATTTTGATCTTGTTAATCATGGGGACAGAGTTAATTGTATGAGCTCGCCTCCGAAATTTCATATACATTTTTCTCATAGACAGCCTGTTCTCCAAGGCTTATAACATACTAGATGTTTTATCTGAGTAAAGAATTAACCATTAGGATTCTTGTGAAACTGAGTCTCTGTTAAGTATGAGAATCTATGATTTAAGTTAGCTTGTGTTATGTCTGCAGAGCACTACATGAGATGTTAAGTAACCCAGTGCAGAAAATAAGTAAATGAAACAAATTGTTATCACCATTTTACCCTCTTTCTAGGGCCCATGGTATTCTTGGTACTGCATTCCAGACTCAGTACAAGCAGAGCTATCACCTGGAAAACTAGGATGGGTTTAGTTAGCAGAGAGGGTACCAGGGTATAGAGTGTGTGATGCTTTTCACACTGAAGACCCAGCCTGCTCTGCAGATGTCAAAATGTCACAGAAGCCAGGAGATCTGACCAAGGACAAAGAATGTTTGGTGAAGGGAGGCAAGAGAAAGGCTGGGTTTTAAACACTTAGCAAAAGAAGATTCCTGTTTTCATAGCACAAAGGTCTTATAAGAATGTTAGAAAGATTTCAGGATTTAAAAGAATGTTTTAAAGTACAATCCTTTGAAGGCTTCTTCCAGGTTTTCAGTGTGTTCTGGTTCTTCAACTTTATGAATGGAAAAAAGTGGCGTGTGTCCACTGGCTTAACTAAGGTGTCAACAATCCTTCTGTGAAGCTATTGAAATAAGAGGAGTGCCCACAATTACTAAATATCTTGTAGTGATAAAAAGAGCAATTGCATAAACTTCTGGCTGTGAGCATCAGAATGATTCAGCGTTACACACACACACACGCACACACAATGTAATTTCTTTGCCTGTGCAGTTGGGTAATTTTCAGGAATACTTTCTCCTCTCATGCCGGTGAGGTGGTTGGAAGGCAGCAGCTGCTCAGGCCTGCAGCAGTCACAGCTTTGAGGGCTGGTCAGAGAGCTGCACATACCCTGGTCCCTCTACTCCCTCTGCCCTGAATATTCACCTTTGACAGAGTGCTTGCAGAGCTACCCGCTGCAGCAAGCTTTTCTGAGCCTAGTTAGCTGAGATGCGGGTGAGGTAGAGCAATGCCCTGAATTCCTTGCACTTGACCTGTCTCATTCACCTGGAAGAATGTATGCTTGGTTTCTAGCTTATCAAGTATGCTCCCTGGGGGACCTTATTGAGGAAGGAAAGAAACAGGATATAGAGGCACCACCATAGGTCTGCGGTGTGGACATCTACCTCCTAAAGCCTTGGTTGAAGCCATGCCCATTAACCTCTAACTTCCACATCTATGCATACAGTGAACACTGGCTCTCCAGGCCCTGCAGATAGGGTGCAGCCTGATAGCCAAGTTTCCTGGATGGTTGTGGAGAGGGAGTCAGGCTTTTAAAGACTAGCTACTCTGGGGTGGGAGTGTGGCTTAGAATGCATGCTTGGGGGCCTGGGTTCAATCCCAGCACCTTAAAAGAAATGAACTATCTTGGAAGGAAATCATTCTGGAAATTATTTTCGTAGAGGACAGTTTTCCTGGGGACATGCTATAAATATCAGTCTCAGTGATGAACTGTCATGCCAGGGTGCCCTCAGGCCACTGAGATGCTAGGAGACGTGTTCCTCACTAAATGGTTCCAGATCCTAAACCCTTTAAAGTTCTAGGATTTTTTTCCCCCTACCTCATGGCATTTCCTTTGGCTCTTTGCTCACAGATACATTCATTGTTAGTAGTCCCAGCTTTCTGTTATTGAGAGGTTTCAAAATATCTTTCTTAATTGATTTTGAGTTGAACTGTTAACAGCCAGGTTTCTTGGACAGAGACGATGAATGAAGTTGATTAGCTTTGGAGCATAGACTTGGTGATATCTATCATCTGCTTGAAGATATTTTTATCTAGTTTCTTCTGGGGAAATGTGTTCCAAATAGGTGGGGCTGCTTGGGAGCTGAGCTCTTATTAGTTGAGGTGTCATTACTACGGTATACAGTATTTTATACATTCCTCGTACTGAGGAATTAACAGCAGCTGTGGTGCAGGCCCCACTTCTGGACGGAGACACTCTTTGTGCCAGCTGCTGACAGCACTGGGTGCCTAAATCCACAGCTGAGCTCTCTGTGGTGTCAGCCTCAGGGAACTGATGCCTCTGAAGCCACCTGTCTTCCCCACCCGCTTCGCGGGCAGCTCATATCTAGGGACCTGTGGATGTGGGAGTACAAAGGCCCAGCCTCCCTGCCTTTGCTTGAGATAAGGTTGCAAGGCCATCCCAGTTCCAGAACCCTCTGAAGGCCTGGCTGAGGCCTCTGTTGCAGCTGTATGGCTGCCCTCACCCCCTCAAGGTGTTGCTCCAGAGAGCGTTGTCAGCCCAGCAAGCCTTCTGCAAGTAGCTCTCCTTCTCAGGGTCTGTTTTTTTTTTTTTTAAATAACTTTATTATCAAACACACACACATACAGAAATTAAAACCATTCAAAGAAGAACAATGCAAGGAAAAAAAAACTATAATAATATTCAAATACAGTAGAACTCAACCAAAACAAAACTGAAAAGCACTTAAACATTTTTCCATATAACTTAAAAAAACATCTCAAGTACCAACATCAGGATCTGTTTTGAGGAGAGGCAGAAATGAGTTTCTCCTGAGCCCTCTAGTCTGGCTGGTATGAGTCATTCCCAGTTCCACGATATGAGTATTTGTGCTACATGACAGTATAACACCTCCATCTGACCCTCTTCTACTTCAGCTTCTTGATTGTCACATTTCCTATAGGATTCCTTCTTTGAGTGGAGATTTTGAAGTTTACTAGATGAAGTCATAAAAATTAGATCTTTAGAAATAGATTACAGTGAGGGCCGGGGATTTAGCTCAGTGGTTGTTGTGCCTGCCTCGCATGCGCAAGGTCCCGAGTTCAATCCCCAGTACAAAAAAAAAAAAAATTCTCAAGAAACAGATTACAGTGTTCACCCTCCTATTTGCAGGAGGTATATTCCAAGACCCCCAATTGGTTTGTGAAACTCTGGATAGTACTAAACCCTACTTATATGTTTTTTCTTGTACCTACTTAGAATAAAGCTTAATTTATAAATTAAGCATAAGAGATTAACAACAAGAATAATAAAATAGAAAAATTATAACAAAATACTGTAGTGAAAATTATGTGAATATGGCTTCTCTCTCTCTCTCAAAATGTAGTACTTTTACCTTTTCACTTAAAGGAAGCAATTTATGGCTTCTCTTTGGTGCATCTGAATTGCCAGCATCACTACTTTTGGGCTTGGCGCCATGATTAAGTATAATAAGTATCACTTGAGCAGCAGCACTATGCTACTCTAATACTCAGCCTGCCAACTTCAATGGCTTCAAAATGACTAATGGGCAGGTAGCACATACAGGTGGATACACTGAACAAAGGGAAGATTCCTCTCCCTGGCAGGACAGAGTAAACTGAGACCTATTTCATCCGGCTCCTTAGAACAGCATACAATTTAAAGCACAAATTCTGTTTTTCTGGAACTTCTCATTTGATTTTTTGGGCCATAGGTGACCCATGGGTAACTGAAATGGTGAAAAGTGAAATCATGGATAAGGGGGGATCACTGTGCAGCACTTTTATCCAAGAGGTTTTACATCTGCACATACTTGATGAACAGGATTTTTTTTTATGTTACTTTATTTTTCAGTGTTAGAACTATTTGTTTTTATTATCCTCAATGTTTCTTTATTCTTTTTAAGCCAATGTTTTATGTTATAAAAGAAAGGAATAGTTATGAATATTTTCCCACTTTGGCTTTCTTTAAATTCTCTGACTCTTTCATATGGTAGTACATGCCTGTCATCCCAGCTATTTGGGAGGCTGAGGAAGGATGATCTCTTGAGCTCAAGAGTTTGAGGCCAGCCTGAGCAACATAGCAAGATCCTGTCTCAAAACAACAACAACAACAACAACAACAACAAACCCCATAGCTCTGACATTTGCCACTAAAACTTAGACTAGTAGTCTATATCTTCATTCTTTTCTTTAAGATCTCCATCCAAGTATTTTGATGGTTAGCTCTGTTTGTGGCATTAATTCCAACAGCAGGTTTGTAGTTCTGAACTACTTAAATAGCCTGGTTAACTGAGCTGAACACAGGGATTGGAAGAGCTGCTGAAAAAAAATCCCAAGCATTCTAATATAGTACAAATTTTAATTTAGTTAAATCACTTGTAAATAACAACAACAACAAAGTACCACTGATGAAAGACAACATACCCTAAACCAATTTCACCTACTTCACAGATTAAGTCATGAGAGGGGCGTTAGAGATCATCTACTCCAAATGCCTCATCCTATAGATGATGCGCAGAATGAATTCTGCAGTCGTACTCCAAGGTAGGCAATGGCAAAGCTCCATCTCTGGACTCTCAGCCATCTCTACCCTCCCATACACCCCCTGAACTCCTTTTACATTTTCTCCACATCACCCATGAACCCGGAGATTTTCTTGACTCAATACTTGGTGACCACAGTTATTTTAACTTCACTGTGCTTCCAACCTCAAGTGGGTTTCTGGTATTCCCAGTTCCTAATTCAGTTATGCAATCCAGCAGCATAATTTCACCAGCATGAGTTAGCCTGAGTGAGAAAATATGTAGACATTTTTATCGATTTCAGGTTTTTTTTTTAAAGGAATAACCTGATAAGACCTTTTTAGGAGCTCTAGTTGGGCCCAATGTACTAAAACAATGATCAGGAAATTTCTGTGGTCCTTTCATGTAATGTCCTGCACTGTGGGAATTGTGTATTGTCTGTGGTAGGTTGAAACCATTTCTGATCAAAAAGTATGAGCAAGTTGGTTCGCTTCCCATATACTCATGGTCTATCTATAATAAACTAATTAATTAAACACATAGCAAACAAATATCTACTGACACAAGTACCCATCATGGAAAGGCATTGAGTGAGCTTGAATAAGAGTCTCAGCATTTCTCAGGTAAGCTAAGAGTGATGCCAAGTCAAGGGAGCAGGAATTCTGATTTGACTTCACAAATATTTTCCTTTCATATCTCTGGTCTTTGTCAATCTCCTTGGAGTCACCAAGGCAGACAAGCAATTGACAGTTTCTTATAGCAAATCATTTTGCCTGGAAATCCTGCGCAGCAGGTATGGCCTGAGTTCACTAGAAATGATAAACTAGCAATGCTGCTATTCGAGTTCGGGAGACCCAAAGGAGCAGAAATCTGCCTGCCAGGTTGTCCTGATATCTCCCTCGAAGAGTGATAAAGACCTTCAGTGTAGTGGCAGTGGTGGTGGGGCAGGGTGTCCGTTGAGGAGGGCAACGTTTCCCTTGGCCCTCAGCACACATGAAGGACTAAGTTCTCCAGAGCTTTCCTTGGGCTTCACCCACCCAGAGAAGAAGCAAACCCAGCCCTGACCTCACCTAGAACTCTACATTCCAGCAATATCTCCTAGGATTTTCCAGGCTCCAAAGCTTTGCCGAAGAATCGGTTTCCTGGCTTCCTATGAAATGTCCTCTCCTGGAGAGGGTGAATCTGACACTGCTTCTTGGGTTTGCCTGAGTTGAACAGACTGGACCCAAAGGACCTGTGTTATGCCCCTGCTGTGGCTTTGGCTGGTGCCGACAGCTGTCACTGAAGGCACATCAACACCCTGCTGCTTTTCTGGAACCAGGCAGGCTCCCTTAGAAATTCTCCAACCTCCTCTTGCACCTCGCCCCTTGGCCCCCCTCTGTCCTCATCGGCACCACCACCGCTGCTCATCTCCTGGCACCCTTTCCTCAGGCACCAAGACATACGCAGGTCGAGACCTGCTCTCTGACAAAGGTGTTTCCTTCCTATCTAACATGCAGGCAGAAATCATGTTTCATAATGTTTTTCTCCTTTTGTTCTCAGATGTTCTAAGCCGGCCCCCTGCAGGACATGTCCTCGTTAGAACACCTGGGGCAGAGCTGGCTCCCGGATCACTGGGAGAGACCTGCCAACACATTGGCCTCCCATGACTCCGCCATGAAATCTTGGGACTGGGGCCAAACAAAATGCCAGAGATAATGTGGGAAAAGAGGTGCCAGTGCTTCCTCTCAGAGCAAGCCAGAAACCCATGGAGGGCATCTTTGGGAAGCCAAGCGCTGGAGTGGATGTGGAGGAAGGGGCTAGATGAGCTGGCAGATCACTGCCTCCCTCTAGAATGGACTTTGCTTTTGTCCCCAGGCCCAGGGGAGCAGGTCTGTCATTGGCCTTCTGTCAGGGTGTTCATTGTATCAGGGCCCCAGCACCTCCTCTCGAGCAAAGCCAAGAGGCTACTTGTGGACATCCAATGCATGTCCAGTCATGTCCAGTGAGAAGGCCCTCCCTGTGCTCTGTGTCCCAACCCTGGGCATGTTGGTCCATTGCAGTCCCCACTTCTGCTGGTACCACCTTGGCCTCCCACGGTCAACTCTATAAAAGCGACAAGTCAGCTGAAAGCGGAAAGGAGAGAGGTGTACCTCTGGCACTGAGCAAAGAACCAGTATAAACCAAGCCTGGGTGCTGAGGCTTTTGGGGCAGGTGTGGGAGGCCCGCAGTGTGGTGTGTTTGAGCAAGGCTGAGTCCTTTCCTTCCCTTTCATGCTTAGAAAGGAATAACTCTCTGCACTGATCTGGGGTCCAGCTTCGGTGCTTCTCATGGAAAACACCATAAGACAACACTAATCTTCAAGACCCTTGCGTGTCCTGGCTGGGGATAAAGGGCTCCCTCCTTCCCTGCAGTGATTTTGTTTTGCTCATGTTCTAGAATATTTGGGCATCTCTGGCTGATTTTGTAGAAGATGTGTTTTGCATTCTGAGATCCCTCTCGAGACCCCAAAGCTATCCACTGTGGCCCAAGATGCAGACAGCACAGCCCTCTGCATCCTGGTGCCCTGGATGGCTGCAGAGCCCGGTCCTCTCCGCAGCTCTTGGGCTCTGTGTAGCTCCAATTATCTGTATGGTCAGCAGAGAAGACAACATCACCCCCTCATGCCTCTGTGGAATGCTGCTGGGTAAGAAATGGAAATTGTCACCCAAAGCTGGAGACTGCAGGGTTCTCTCTGGAAGGACCAGCAGGGATTTTACAGGAATCCTGGAAATATCTAGGATTCTTGCAAAAAAAAAAAAAAAAAATTTTTCCTTGATGTGAGCTTACACATCTAGAAAAACCTGATGAAATGTGATTTCTATCTTCCTGGCAGTGAGGGACAGTATGGTATTCGATTTGAGAGGCATATACACAACTCCGGCAGACAAGTCTGAGCCTGTGTCGTGAAGCCCCAGCAGGCCACACTGGAGAGACACAGAGTGAGGTTGGGTAGGCTGGAGCCAGACTGCCCAGGCCCCGCGCCCAGTCCCCACTCAGGGAGGAGGGCAGGTCACTTGATCTCTCCCGGCCTTGGTGACCCCATCCCTAAAGAGAGAACAGTGGTCCCTGCCCTGTGGGCTTGTTATGAGGATTCGATTCTATTTTTAAAGTACTGGACTTAGAAGTGTGCCTGGCACACGGTGAGCTCTATGGACATATTTGTTAAATAAATAAAACCAAAGTGTGCATTGTGACTGTATTCCTTTGCTAGGGCTGCTGTAACAAAGGGCCATAGGCTGGGTGGCTGAAACAAGAGCAGTTTGTTGTCACCTGGTTCTGGAGTCTGGGCTGGAGACCAAGGAGCAGGCAGGACTTGGTCTCGCAGGCCTCTCTCCTTGGCTTGCGAATGTTGCCTTCTCTCTGTGTCCTCACATGTCCTTCGGGATGTGTCTGGGTCCAAATCTTCTTATCATAAGGACACCAGAAATACTGGGTTAGGACTTTCCCTAAGACCTCAGTTTAATTTAACAGCCCTCATAAAGACTCTAACTCTAAATATGGCCACATTCTAAAGTGCTAGGGCTTCAGACTTTGACCTAGATGCTATTTTTGACTATCAGGGATACTCAGTTCAGCCTGTACCAACAGTATGGCTTGGTGTGTGTGTGTGGGTGTTTTGTTTTTTTGAGACAGGGACTCAGTATGTAGTCCAGGCTGGCCTTGAACTCAACTCAGGCTGGCTTTGAATTCACAGCAATCTTCCTGCCTCAGCCTCACGAGTGTTGGGATTACAGTTCTGCAACACCATGCCCATCTTCATACCAACAATGTTGACAAGAGCTCTTCTAGTTTCAGAGGAACTGCCATGGGGCTGGAGGAGCCAGGTGCCACAGTGGCTACCCAGCCACAGGCCAGGGAGTTCTCTGGTCCGTATTTATCTCCCTCAAACCCTGTTACATTCATCTGTCAAATTCATTTAAAACTGTGCTCACCAAGCTGCACCTCTCCCAAGGACCTCATGAAGCCATTTTTAAAAATTGTGGCATGCCATAAAATTTACCCTTTTAACAATTTTTAAGTGTACAATTCAACAGCAGTGAGCACATTCACATTACCGTACAATTATCACCATCATCCATCTCTAGAAGTCTTTTGCCATCCCAGGCTCAGACCCTTCTTGTTAAACACAAGCCTTGAAAAGGAATTTGATTCTTAAGATGCTACACCATGGGTGAGCCCGGAGAACCTGGCGTCAAAAGTCACTGACCAGTCAGAAAAGGACAAATACCCCATGAGTGCACTTCGCTGAGGTTTCTACACTCACCAAATTCATAGTCACAGAAAGTAGTAGAATGATGCCTGCCAGGGACAAGGAACAGGAGAAATGGGGAGTTAGCATTTAATGGGGACAGAATTTCAGTTTTTAGAGAAGAATTTTGGAGTTGGCTACATAACAGTATAGATAGACTTAACACTACTAGAAATGGTTAAGAGAATACATTTATGCTATCTGTTTTGATACCATTAAGAAAATAAAAACACAAGAGGAATCAGGGACAAGAGACAAATACAAAATGATGAAAGAGAGAAAGACAAAGTGTGCCCAATGCCAGAGGGAGGGAAGGTGGGAGGGAAGGTGGGAGGGAGAGGGGGAGAGAGTTTTCTCAGCTGTGGCCTGCCCACCATTGCACCTCCACATACCGACTCCCCTCTGATCCATGGCTCTGCTCACCTTTCTTACTCATCTGCCCATCAGAATCACTCTGCTGTTCACACCAGAAGTCTGCTCTGCAGTCCGATTCCTGACCCCCCCCCCGCCCCCGCCCCAACAGAGTAGACCAAAACCCTCTTCCAGTCCTGCATGCCCTTCCTCCCCCAGGGCTGACCTGTCACCAAACCCAAAGCCCTGTCATCCTTTCTACTCTCTAGGTGGCCAAGGACCAGAACTGAACAAAATTGTGAAGCTGAAGTTTCTTTCAAGAGCCCACTTGCCCTCGCTTGGCTGCCTGGCACTGAAGCGCCCACTGTGCCCAGCCTAGAGATTCTCAACCTCCTGGGTCAGTGTCCGCCCTTTGCACAAGGTCGCCTACTGGTTCCTCCACCCTCTCCTTCCTTCTTTCCATTTCTGTGTCACTCTACCCCTCACTCGTGTCACTGTCACGCCTACACATTATTTAAATTTGGCCTCAGGAAACTAGTATGCTAAAAAATAGAATCAGATTGCAGAAATTCTATGCAGTATGGGAAGAAAACAGTTTACTGATATATGTTCATCTCTCAGGAAATATCTACCCTGTCGGAGGAGGCAGCACCACAAATGGTCACTGCTGGATGGGGAGAATCTAGCGGCTGGAGCAGGCCTATGAGAAAGCCACTGCAGGGGCAGGGCCAGAGGGAGGCCTTTGAGGCGCAGTCCGGCCCCAGACATCTAGCTCTGTTTTCTTCCTTCTTTCCCGCTCCCCAGGCCTGGTGGGTACAGATGACCCAGCCTCCTAATCACCCCACTTCAGAACCCCCGAGACAGCAGCCCTCTCTGTGACAGTGTCGCCTTAGAGGAAACAACACTTGAATATCTCAGTGCTTGGCCCTGGGGTCAGAGAGTTCAAATGACAAAGTCCCTACTTTTGAGTGGTTTATAGTCTCCATTTAATGACTTGCCTGGCTCAAAATTGTCTCCTCAGGTGGCCGACTCTGAAAAATTCTCTTTGGGAGATTTCAAAAGAATGAGTTGAAACATATTTCTTAAATTTCTGGTAAGTAAAGTTATAATCTCTTCGTCATGGGAAGTTTTGTCAAATCTGCTGCTTTTGTATCAGATGAAACACTTATTTGAGCTTTGTCTGCTAGAATTTCTTCTGTGTTGGGTCTGGGATCTGACCCCAGTGGTGGAGCTCTTGCTTAGCATGCTTGAGGCCTTGGTTCCATCCCAGGCACCCACTCACACACACTTCTGCATTTTATTGGAGGAGCTAGTGTAGTGAGAAGGTCAAGTATCGCTCGGAAAGATAGCAGGAAAATGCAGAGTCTGAGGAACATGGAATTATTAGCTCTTATTTTAAAGGCTGACTTGGCCAACGTAATATGAAGTGGATTATAGAAGTGAACTCTTGAAAATAAATCCTTCCCTGTAAGGCATTTCAATGAATGGCACATATATCCTTCTAAATGACCAGAGTTCAAGCCCTGGGGTCAGTTTGCTGCCAGCACCACCAACAGGTGCAGCTCCCTGAGCTCATCTATTGTTCTCCAGAAGACACCTGAATGTCAGAGTGTGGTCTTCACCTAATGAATGCACTTTCTGTTCTCAGGAAAGATCAGATCATATTCATATGCTAATTGTTTTTAATTGCACTTGGCCTAAGGGATCTCTCCACCCTCATCTTTCCTTTCCTTGCTCCTCCTTGAAGTGCTGTGCCAAATAAAGCAAGAACTTTCCCTGCAGCATACTCAAAGCCCCCAAAATGTTTGCAGTGTCAGTATTCAGTACTGTATAGCAAGAGAAAGTTCAACATGCGAATTTGTTTCCTGAGGAAGAACAGCATAGTCAAACCAGCTCTTTCACGCAGCCTATAATCAGGCAAGAAACAAAATGGAAAGCCCAATAAACCAATGGAGCCACATGGTCACACTATAATGGCAATAGATAACTAGAATTTCTTAAAAGGGCAAATCCAATTTTGTAATAAGGAGTGTTGAGTTAAACTCTTGAGTAATCCAGTAAAGTTTTCAGTAATGCTACTTTTTCCTCTACTCTGTCATTTTATTTTTGTCCTTTGCTTATCGTTTGGAGTGGTGACTCATATTTGCTATTGGGCAGTTACCTTTGGCTACTCAACTTTCATTTCAGACCCAAGACACACTGCTCTTTTTTGAATACTGTGGAATTCCTTTTCTGGTGAACATGTTACAGCAAATCCCAGAGACCATAAACCAAGTTTTTATTTATAAACAAGTTATCACCTTTCATCTCAGCATTTTTAGTTTCCCCAAGGGCTAAAATTTTAGCCTTATTTTCACTATTTCTTCATCCACTTGAATTTCAATATTTTTTTGAATGGATTAAGTAAAGCCTGACTATTAGAAACCAGGAAAGAAAGATGCCTCCCCTAGGATTTCCCTCAACTTAATTAACTAACACTTTGGCTAGAGATTGATCCTAGAGAGATATAATTAATTTTCTCCTGCCAAAACCAATGTTTTAGTCTTGGTCTGAAAGAAAAGTAAAACAGAAAAATGAAGAGGTTTCTGCAAAGATTTTTAAATGTCAGGCACTAGAATGTCTTCACTTGCACTCTATTTTATAACTGTGGTCATCATCACATTGGAAAGTACTTATTAAGCCAATAAGTCTTAATGGTGCTGGGCTAAGCAATGCATAAAGAGAACTCCGTTGAGACAATTCCCATTTTGAAGGGGGGGAAAGGGAAGCTGAGGCTGAGGCACAGAATGAAGAATGTCAGTTAGCTCTAGTGGGTAAGAAATTATGAAGATTAAAAAACATGGGGTGGGCTGGCATATGGCTTAGAGAAAAGAAAAATATGGGGTTTCATGTATGGTTTTGTATTAAATTTATTAAAAAGCAAAAGAATCCTACAACTGTGAAAGTAGAAGAGACACGGAGGATCAGCCAGACGAACTCTTATTTTATAGCTCAAGAAAGTGATACCAGAGGAGCAAAGAGACTTGGCCAAAGTTATAGAAAATGAAAGACACACTCAGAATTATAGACTGAGTTTCCTAAATGCAAATGTAATGTTCTTCCTATCACACTAGTCTGTCTCCGTGCATCCTAAAATGCATCTATTTTGTTGTGTAAAAATGCTCTCTCGCCCAAGAGTCACGCATTTTAAGGTTAGCAATCACAGGATTCATTTAGGAGGAAAAGATAAAAATGAGGGGCAAGAGAAAAGCATATCTGAGGGAAAGTCAGGCCTCAAAGGCAGGGGCAGCACAGGAGGAGCTGCCTGGGCACTCAGTCCTCCTCCAGTGGGACCACAGCTCTGCTGACCACAGGCCTGGTCTGCCGGTCACGGCCGTGGACCTGGGCTGGGTGACGCTTCTGTAGCTTAGTTTCTCTGTGGATAAAACCTACAGGTGGAGCTGAATTCCCCGAGATATCCTTTCCTGCTCTTTCTAATTACAGTGCCACTCTGGGGGCCCCTAAGCATCTGTTAGTTCCTGAAAGAGAATCCCGTGGGGTCACAGAAGAATGTGTCCGATTCCCACAGGGTCACGCATGAAAACAGTTAGTAGTCATGTGCCAGGAAGAAGTCTCTGTTTCCTTTAAGACCTCAGCAACTCAGAAAATCAGGAAGTATTTTTGTTTGTTTCAGTCTCAGTTACTTCTTGACCAGACAGGATGGTTTGGGTTTGGTCTTGATTTACTGATGTGCTAGAACTATGAGAGCCAGATTTTTTGTTTGTGTGTCAACATTTAGAATACTAATGTTAAGATGTTATTAATGTTATTGGAAAGGGGAGCCTTTCTCTATTTTTCTTCTTTCCTACCTTCCTTCCTTCTTTCCTGTCTCTCTCCCTTCCCCTCCTTCCTTCTTTCTTTCTTCTTTCACTCATTGGGTTAAATTCTGACCTCTCTCCTAAGTTCCAAATTTGGTATAATAGGGGAGCTCAAGTCTGTCCTGGGGATGGCCAGTTTGTGGTGGATACTCCTTCTGGTTCTGGCTACCCACTCTTGTCTTGTCCCCATATTTTTTTCAAATGACCACTAGATCACACTGGTTGGCTCCTTTCTATTATATTTTTAAGATGGCATGGCCAGGGATTTAGCTCAGTGGTTCTGCTGCCTGCCTCACAAGCGCAAGGTCCTGAGTTCGATCCCTGGTACCAAAAAAAAAAATGCAGTTACCACGTGTCTACCAGAGACATACCTGACCACTAAAATAAAGCTGACACATTCCTGGTCTGGTCTGGAAACCCCAGGGTACAAATCTTTTTTGTTTTCTTGATGTGTTAAACCGAACTTTCAAATGTGTGTACATGATGAGGAAAAGGAAGAGTCCAGTCATAGCTCAAATCAGCAAGCTTCAAAACCAGCTAGCTTCAGAGAGATTGATTCAGTTTAATTTTTATTAGTAAAAGTTTGCAGTGCATAGTTAATATACTCATGCTGGGGTGTTAGGACAAAGCCATACACTTTGCACAACCCGAAAATAGGTGCCCAAAGCATCCAGCCAGATGGTCCCCAGTATTCAGACGCAGCCTGCAAGGTTTCATGAAGTATCTGTGTGCTTTGGGTTATATATTTGGTTGTTTTGTCTACATTACACTGAATATCTACATAGAGGTTTGGAAACATCCAGATGATGGACTTAAACATTTCTGTTTTGATGAGATATTTGGCATTATCACCAAGCATTTCCAACCAATAAATCAACATCACCAGCCTTCAAAAAAGCATGTGCTTCACTTCGTTTCAGATGGACACAAGAGAGTAAAAATCTCCCTAGCTTTATGGAGTGCTGCATTTTGACTTTCCATTTGCAAGAATTATAGTTTGAAATGCCATAAACTAAAAAGCAATGAAAGTGCCCCTACATTTGTGTGTGTGTGTGTGTATATATATATATATACATATATATACATATTTTTTTTTTGGTACTGGGGATTGAACTCAGGTCCTTGCACTTGCGCAGCAGGCGGTGAAACCACTGAGCTAAATCCCCAGCCTATATATATATATATATTTTTTTTTTTGGTACCGGGGATCAAACTTTAACATTATATTTTGATCTTTGCCTTATTGGAACTATGAAGAAATCTAAATTGGAATAGTCCTTTTTATAATAGTCATTATTTGTACTTGCAAAACTAGATTAAGAAATCACTGGTGTCCTTACACTTTTTGTTGTTGTTGTTGATTTGGCCAAAGAAAATTCAGCATATTTCTGCTTAGCCTTGAAATTTTCACCAGCCAGAGGGAGAGAGTGTGTGCCACCCACATGCCTCTCCTTGGTGTCCCCAAGTCCCCATGGAAACTTCCACGTGAAGCCCATCTGACAGATACAAATTCCTCTGTGCAGATCAGGAGCAACTGTCCTGCAGGTGAAGTTAATTCTCCAGCTGTGGCACATTATGTGGTTGGTCCAGTAGCTAATTTGTTAAAATCAAACAAACACCTTTCTATGTTTTCTCCCATATATCCTGTCCTGGATCCAAGGCCATAGTTAACAACTTTCTCTTGATGAGAACGCCTTTCTTTGTGCTGTCCCTTCTTATTTTGGAGCAACCTCCCCACCCCACTATGGTCATAGTGAGATTCTTCAGCATGAGCATTTTGCAAAGCCTGTCATGAGCATAAATGACTTCTTTAGCTTTGAAAATACCCAAATTATGGCTGGGGGTTTAGCTCAGTGTTTTTGCCACCTGCTGCGCAAGTGCAAGGACCCGAGTTCGATCCCAGGTACCAAAAAAAAGAAAAAGAAAATACCGGAATTATCCAAATTCCAGATCCTTCCTTTTCCTCTCCTTCTCAAAACCCAAACACAGACACATACAGTTTTTAAAAATCAGCATAATGTGTAGTCTGTGTGGTGCTACTATAACAGAATACCTGATGCTGGTATTGTAGAGATTTATTTCTTACAGTTCCAGAGCCTGGGAAGGGAGGACAGGTTAGAAGAACAGAGCAAATGCCAGACAGAGTGAAAAAGCCAAACTGCTTTCCCACCAAGCCCTCATGATAACTAACCCATTCCCATGATAATAGCATTAATTCATTCATGAGACAGAGCCTTCATGACCTGATCATTGGGGATTAAATTTGCAACACAGGAGCTATGTGAGTCACATACAAGCATAGCACCTAGTACATAAGAAATTTAAGTTTTAACCTGAATGGTCACACTTTCTAAATGGCAGTCTCTTTGCTTTACCTATATCACAGCAGCAAATTGAGCATTGCTGGGTTTGCCCCCAAGGCCTTTGCCGCAGGTCTTGGTGTAAACACATGAATAGAAAAAGAAAATTTCTTCTTTCCTCACTTCTTGCTCCTCACATTTCAAGTTTTATATACTCACCCTGTCAAAAGTGTTTCTCTCAGATAATGCTTGCCTCCAAATAGTCTAATTGTCTAAAATGTGGCTCTACTGGTCAAGCCGAAAATACAAGTTACAGATATAAACTTTCCTTAAAAGTTACAGAATCAAACAAGTGATTTGTCATTATTGTATTTGGGAAGCTGCTTAGATGCATTTTTTTGGTCTTACTGATTTCCACAGGTACTTTCAGGATCCTAATAAAATTCCAGAAATACTGGTCACTGATACAACTAACTAAAGCAATTGAAATTTGCTTTGTTGGACAAAGCTTTTTTTTTTTGATACCAGGGATTGAACTCAGGACCTTGCACTTGTGAGGCAGGCGTAGGGCCACTGAGCCAAATCCCTGGCCCCAAAGTTTTATTTTTAGAGTGACAAAAAGTAGAGAGGTACTGACCAACCGATGACCGACCAACCTGTTCATGTAGAGAGGTAAGGTAAGCCCAGAGGGTTGGCAGCTCTAGGGAGAAACAACAGACTGGGCCAGCAGCACTAGCCCCAAGAAAAGCCCATGGCTATTGTAAATTGCAAAAACAGTGTAGGATTTCACTCCAAAAGTGACTCCTTCCACATGGCAGGCTAGAGCTGGAGAAGAAACCCAGTGCAGCACCTACCATATTTGAGAGGGTATTATCAGGAGCCATTTTGGGAAGGGGCTGAATTGTTTAAGACTAAGCCACAGAACAACTACTGAACAACTCCACTTCAGGGTTTCCAGTGCTACCCTGCCACAGTGACTGGGTGAGAGAAGCCACAAGAGACAAACAGGGAGAGGGTGTATATAGACCCCCCCCCCAGGAAATTTAACCTTAGATCAGGCAGCATATGGGGCCCTGCTCTTTGTAGTAAGAAGCCAGCCCTGATGAGTGTGGTCTTCAGAGGTGGCTGGGTCTGAAAGTCCTGGCATTAAGTCCAATGGTCTGCTTGAACCTCCTCCCTGCTGCCTACATACAACACAGAGATCAATAATGTGACTGCTTTCTCCATCTATGGACATGATCAAGGGCACACTTTGGCTTGGGTGGTTGCCACAGCCTGAGGTATATGGACGGAGGGGCCTCAAGAGCAGGGAGGGCACCTCACAAAACCACAGGCCATAAAACCAGGTGGAGAAAACTGTGACTTGCTGGATTCTGAGACTGCAGATTCTAGAAAGAAACCACTCATTCAAAATACAGAGGCAGGGCCAGGGATTTAACTCAGTGGTTTCGCTGCTTGCTGCACAAGCACAAGGACCCGAGTTCATTCCCCGGTACCAAAAAACACCAAAACAAACAAAATACAGAGGCATTCTTTTGACTCATTTTTTCCTTCATTGGGTTTTGGGAGTTTAGGTTTGTTTTTCCTTTTAACTTTTCCTTTTTTCTTTATTTTGCTCTTTGTTTTTTCTTGTTTGTTCTTCTCTGTTACTTTTATGTAATTCTATTAATTTCATTTTACTCCTTAATAGAACACTTTATCTACTTCTTCTCATCTTCCATTGCTTAATTTTTCAAATTTTACTTTTTTCATTCTCTTGTTCTCCACTCTCTCTATCTTTACTAGTATACCAGTAAGCTTTATTAATCTTTAGATACTTCATGCTATTACTGTTGAATTCTTTTCTATTGTTAGTAGAGGTGTAGTTGTTAGATTTAGTAGATATTTACTATGTGTCAATATTTGGTTTGTCTTAGTGTTTATACTATTATTGATCTCTTTTCTATGGTTAAAGGTGGTACATAGTTGGTATCCAGTTTGTCTTTGATGGCATCATTGTTGCTGATTTTGTTGCTATTGCCAGGGTGGCATACTTGTTATTATTAATTGATTTTCTCTGTATGCCAATATCTGAATTGCCTTTGTGTCATTAACAATACTGAGACCCATTCCTAGAGAACTGGTTGCTGGGCCAATTATACTGCAGCCTCCCCTCCTAAATTAATGGAGGTAGTTGGATCTTGGGACAGAGGCAAAGGCTTATAGTTACTCATATCCAGAGTGCATCACTGAAAAGGAGACACTAACTAAAGGGGACTCCATACTAACAAAAAAGTCTTTTCACTATAAGCACCCTGCAAAGTTTAGCACAAAATAGAACAACAACAACAACAAACAAAATAAAACAAACAAACAAAATGTGAGAAGTCAAGGCAACAAAATGCCTCCAAAAACTCCTAACTCCCTCAAAGCTGAGCCATGGGTCATTGAAGGGGAGGAAATCAAAACCCACACAGCTGAATTATTCCAAGTGATAAAAAGAGAATGAAAACAGATTAATTAGGTGCTCAGTAAACTGGAAGAAAATATAACTAAATGATAGTGACTTAACAAACAAAGTATTCTGTGAGTTTATGGAAGACACTGAAACCTTATTTCTTGGTAGCATCAAAGTGTGGGGGATAGATATAGGGCGAAGATATAGCTCACTGGCACCCCCCCCAAATAAAGGAAATATAAAATAAATATATTACTAATAATCTTAAGAAGCAGAATTTTGCAGTGCTATTTATTTATTTATTTAGAGATGAAGTCTTGCTAATTGCCTAGGCTGGCCTAAATCGCACAGTCCTTCTGCCTCAGCCTCCCAAATAGCTGAGATTACAGATGTGTATTACTTTGCCTGCTCTGTTTATCTTTTTCCAAATAACACACAACCACACAAACACACACACACACACACACACACACACATATATATCTGTCAAAAAGTATTACAAACAAACAAGCAGCAAAATAACCTGAGAAAAACTGCAGCTTCCTTCCTCCAACAGCATCCCCCTCTCTGCCTCTGGTTCACGCCTGCATTGTATCTTCCTGTTTCCTCTCCTGTGCTTTCCACGGTTCCCCTCCATATTCTATGCTGTGTCTGTGCTGCCTTTATTACTGTAGTCAACTTAGGCATAGCCCAACTCAACACTGTAGAGTGAATTTAGTGCTCTCACCTCCTCCTATCCCCTTCTTTACCTCCCTTCATTCCTTTCATTCTCTCAATATCATTCTTGAGAAATGTATGATCTTTGTGTACATTGTTATGACCACGTAATGTTCACAGTGAGCTCACTGGTACATTATGAATATGTCACTCCCCTTCTTTTATACAAGTTTATTTTCCTATAGGGTTAAGTTACTTCCTTTTTAAACTTGTTTTTACTATCACCAGTTCTTCCCAAATTCTCCCCCCGAAACCTATAAACTTTCAACACAGACACATCAGGTAATCTCTAGGTGTTATTCTGGGGGGGTGGGAGGCATTGCTTGGGAAGCCCCTCCGCCTCTTCTTCCAGGCAAGACTCGGGCTCCTGCTGGTTGCCTGCTCTGTGCCCACCTTGCTGGCACCGTGGTGCCCGCCTTCCTCCAGCATGGCTTCCCTTGGTGCCCAGATTCTGGTCTCCTGGAGAATACTTCATTCCACTCTTCTGCTGGGACACATCATCTATCAGCTTTCTAAGATAATGTGAGAGCAAGGCAATTTATAAAGAACTTTTAATAAATAACTTCAAATCTACAGAAAGAATGCAAGAAGAATATTCCATGGGACACTCATACAGTGTCTACTCAGATTCTCCTACTCTTAACATTTTGCCCAATTTTCATCAGTATTTGCTTTTACATACATGCACAAGAGACAGTCAGAGACAGAGAGAATAAGACAGAGAGAAGAGAGAGAAAATGTGTATATAAACTAAAAGTGCTTTTTTCTGAACCATATGAAACTAGGTTCTATGTATCTGTGTATATGGCCTTTTTTCCTTAAATACTTTGAAATATATCCCATAAAGATAACAACATTACCTTACATATCAATCATTCTTTTTTCACCCTTAATAAATGTAGCATTGATATAATACTTTTACCTAATTCACGATCTATATTCTGATTTTGTCAACTGAAATGTTTCCTCCAGCATGGCATCCAGTCTAGGATCAGACTCACATTGAATACCTATTGTATACCAGATGCCATGTGAAGGGCTTTATTTCCTAGGCTTTTCTTGCTATGTTTTCATTAATGTCCTCAGCAGGGAAAAAATGTGTTTTTGACAGAGATGAGGACAAACCCAAGTTACCATGATGACACAGGGAAACCAGGGTTGACTCTCTACAGTCATAAAAGTGCAGAGTGACTGTAAAACACAATCTGCCTCGGGTGCAGTTTGACTTATCTCGTGGGATTTGCAAGTTTTAGTGTATTTGGACAATAAAATATGGCTCATGTATCTAAGGGTACTGTATTATGATTCCTTAACTAACTGGAAAGTAAGCAATTTGACTGATTAATAGTTTGCTTTGTAAATGTTCACTTTTTGTGTGCAAAACCATAGCCAGCAGACAGGGAGAGTCTCTCTCTCCTCACTAACAATGACATAGCACAGGCAAAGAGCAGCCCATTTGATGATGTTTGGATCAAAGGGAAGGAATCCCTACATCATCCCAGAATCCATTAAAACTTAACTAAGTTTTCATTAAATTATGTGATCAAGGAAGAAAGGAATATTTTCCTGTACAGCTCCTTCCCAGAGTTTATTGGTGGTGCTAGAGTGTATAACTCCAAGGGAAAGACTGACTGTGAAGCGACAGAGTTGACATTTCTGTTTAGATTGGTGACAGCATTATCTTCTAGGCTATCTGCCCATTTTTAGTTTAACTTTGATATATGTGAGGAGAGCATAAACAAAAATGAGGAAGTGTCATAACTCCGAGACATTCTTAAATTGGTTTGCATAGAGTGATTTTAAAAAAATCTTCTACTTAGACATACCCAACTATTCCCATTCATAAAATGATCACTAAAGCATGAATAGGAAAATCATGCCAGGAAGGAAGATGTTTAAGGAAAAAAGACAAATGGCCACTTAAAGTGATGTTCACCTCATAGTTATCAAATATCCTAAACTTTTAAAAGATAACCACATGTGCAAGGCCCTATGTTCAATCTTCAGTACTGACAAAATAAAAAAGGAGAAGATACCATCGCATTAAAGAAAAGGCAAGACCAGATAGCTTCACAGCTGAGTTGTACCAAACATTTTAGAGCTAATACCACCTGCTCAAACTCTTCCAAAAAATATGAAAAGAAAGGAATACTTTCAAACTCAATTTATGAGGCAGGTATCATCTTGATACCAAGATAGACAAGAGTCCTACAAGTAAAGAAAATTACAGACTATGTTCCTGGTGAATATGCATAGAAAAGCCTCAAAAAGCTGGGTGTGGTGGCACACACCTGTAATCCCAGCACCCTGGGAGGCCAAGGCAGAAGGATCACAAGGTCAAGTCCATCCTGGGCAACTTAGCGATTTATTGAGACTCTGTCTCAAAATCTAAAAACTTAAAGAGGGGTAGGGATGTAGATCCGTTCAGTGGTGCTGGCTTCAATCCCCAGCACCACAAAATACTAGCAAATAAAATTCAAAAGCATATTAAAAGGATCATTCACCATGATCAAGTGGGATTTGTCCCTGGACTGCAAAGATATTTCAATACATACATTGATAAACGTGATACACCGTATTAACAGAAGGAAGGACAAAAGCTGAGTGATCATCTGAATATGTGAGGGAAACGCAGTTGACAAAATTCAACATTGTTTCATGATTTTAAAAAAATCTCTCAGCCAATTAGCTCTAGATAGAATGTACCTGATAGTAAAGGCCGTGAAGGACAAGCTCAGTCCTAGCATTATGTCAGTGGGAGCAAGTTGCAAGCCTTCTTCTAAGATTAGGAACAAGACAAGAGACTCACTCTTGCCACTTCTCTTCAAGGAAGCACATGGAAGTTCTAGCCAGGGCAGTTTTATTTTATTTTATTTTATTTTATTTTATTTTATTTTATTTTAAGTTTACTCATAATGGTGCTTCACTCTTTTTCCTTTTCTTTTTTCTTTTATCAACTTATTGGTATATTTTAGGTATACAATACAGTTACATTCATCATTGGGATCTTGTGCCTTTACATGATGTATCTTGGTTCTTATTTTGCCAGGGCAATTTTAGAGAAAGGGAGAAAGGGAGAGAGGGGGTGGGGCGAGGAGAACAAGAAGAGGGGGAAGGGAAGGAGGGGGAGGAAGAAAGGAAGGGAGGAGGAGGAAAGGAAGGAAGGAAGGAAGAAAAAAGAGGAGGAGGGGAGGACGAAGAAGAAACAAAGGCATTCAAACAGGAAAGGAAGTAAAATTATCTCTGCTGATATTGTGACCCTATATATGGAAAACCCTAAAGACTCCACCAAAAAACCTATTAGAACAGATAGATTCAATATAGTTATAGGATACAAAATCAACATACACAAATCAGTAACGTTTGTATACACTAACAATGAAATATCCAAAAAAGAAATTAAGAAAATAACCCCATCTATAAGAACATCAGAAAAATATTTTAAATAGGAGTAAATTTAATGGAGAAGAAAGACCCGCACATTGAAAACTCTAAAACATTTATGAAAGCAATTGAAAGATGACAGAAATAACTAGTTATCCCATAATCAATATTGTTAAAATATCCAGGCTACTCAAAATGATTTACAGATTCAATGTAATCCATGTCAAAATTCCAGTGTCATTTTCCACAGATACAGGAAAAACAGTCCTATGGAATTCCCACAGAACCACAAATGACTCCAAATATGCAAAGCATATGCAACAAAAAGTACACAATTGGAGGCATTACACTACCTAATTAATTCAAAAAATGATGACTAAGCTATGTTACCAAAACAGCATGATACTGACAAAAAACCAGGCACATATACTAATGAAACAGTAGAGAGAGGCCAGGAATAAGCCCATCTATTCATGGTCAGTAGATTTTCAACACGGGGGCCCAGAAAACCCAATAGGAAAAGCAGTCTCTTCAGTACATGGAGCTGGGGAAACCAGATGTCCACATGCAGAAGGATGACGTTGGACTTTTCTCTCACTCTATCACACAAGTCAGCTCAATATGGATTACAAAATGAAATGTAAGGCCTACAAACCACATTGGAGAAGGCATTAACATCTGAAATATGTAAGCACCTCAACTCTGTAGCAGAGAAACAACCCAATGAAAAAATGGGCAAAGGACCCCAATAGATATTTCTCAAAAGAAGATATCCAAATGGCCATCAGGCGTGCCCAGCATCACAAACCACAAGGAAAACTCAAATTAAAACCACAATGAGATAGCACTCAATCCTGTCAGAATGGTTATATAAAAAGATAAATGTTAGCAAGGATGTGGAGAAACAGAACGTTTTCACTGTTGGTGAGAATGTACAGCTTTTATGGAAAACAGCATGGAGATTCCTTAAAAAACTAAAACTAGGGAGGCCAGGGATTTAGCTCAGTGTTTCCGCCGCCTGCCTCATAAGTAAGTGTAAGGTCCTGAGTTCGATCCCCGGTACAAAAGAACACACTAAAACTAGAACTATCATATGATTCAGCAACCCCACTGCTTGGTGTATCACTGAAGGGATTGAAATTCAGTAGAGTGAAGAGACACTAGCACTCTTCACAATAGCCACACAAGGTAGCAACATAGTTGTCTATCAATGGAAAGAAAATGTGGCACTTTTATACAGTAGAATATTATATGTCCTTAAAAAGGATGGGATTGTGTCAGTTGTGAATGTAGAAGATATTCCACCAAGTGAAATAAGCCAGGCAGAGAAAAACAAACACTGCATGGTTTTACTTATATGTGTAACCTAAAACTATCACTCATAGACATAAAATGTAGAATAGTGGTCACCAGGGGCTGTGGGGAAGCTTAAAGGGCAGATGTTGGTCAAAGGATTTCAGTCAGACAAGAAGAAGTTTTGGTGATCCATTTCACAGTGTGGAGGCCATAGCCAATAAGGTAACATACTCATATACCTCAAAATTGCAAGAAGAGTAGATATTAAATGTTCTCTCCTCAAAAACCAATAAGTAGGTGAGGCGATATACACTAATTAGTTGAATTAATCTCTTTACAATGTCTACATATAGCAAAAACATCATATTGTAGTTCAAAGCCACATTATTTGTCAAATTGGCAAAGATAAAGACAACTTAATTCTAAATATTGAGGAAAGTGTAAGGAGTGACTCTGATATAAATAGAAACCAGCTGGGTGTGGTGGCGCATGCCTGCAATCCCAGTACATGGGAGGCTGAGGCAGGAGGATCACTATGAGTTTGAGGCCAGCCTGGGCTACGTAGTGAACTCAAGGCCGGCCTGAACTACATGGTGAGACTCTGTCTCAAAAACAAACAAACAAAAAAACCCAACTCAAAACAACAATAAAAAAATCCTGAATACAGCTGGGTGTGGTGGTGCACACCTGTAATCACCACACCCTGGGTGTAGCTGAGTGGTAGAGCACTTGCCTACTGTGTGCAAGGCCCTGGGTTCCAGCCCCAGCACTGCAAGGAGGAAAATTCGGGGAAGAATACATTCAAATAATGTGAAAGAAGCTATCTGGGTAATGACATGGTGATGCTATCTCTTTCTCTTAAGATTTCTTCATACTAGGGCTGAGGTGGGGGGTGCTCAGTAGTGGAGCACATATTTAACATGCATGAGGCCCTGGGCTCAATCCCCAGCCCAATAATAATAATAATAATAATAATAATAATAATAATAATAATATAATAGTAATGAAGTAAATGTCTGCATATTTACCAAGTGTCCTATACTAGCATGCATTTTTTTATTTTCAAAGTACAGTCTAGCATATGTATTGCACTTACATATGCTACATACAGAATCAATGCATCTGTTTTCTCAGCTGGATAAGGGCAGGTTATACACTTCACAATGACACATAAGGTCTTTTGCAAGGCGTTTCCTGCTTACCTTTCTGGGTTTCTCAGATTTGTCCGTTTCATTTCAGTCACGCTGAGCTCCTTGCAGTCTCCCTGCTTTGTCATACTCATTCTTATCTCCGGATCTCTCCACATGCTTTCTTGCTTTTTTCATTTTTTTCTTCCTGGATTGCCCTGGGCTTCATTTCAGGAGCAGGGAAGTTCATTCCTTTGGAGGAAAGACTCCCAAAAACATGACAGGGCCCAAGTACTAGTGGGGCTAGCATATCAGGCAAAACACCAGAACAGGAAGTCGGGCAGAGAGGAATAAAGGGTTGAATCCCATTAGGAGAATCCAGACCCCTAGAAACACATTAAATTAGTAGCCAGAGTTACTTGATGCTGAATCTTCTAATGTTGGGCTAAAACTCTTCAATTCCCACTCCCTAAAGACATTTAAGACACCTGTGTTTTCATCTAAAAACTAGATCGAATTCTAAATCAAATCCTAAATAAAAATGGATGAAGTGCAGTGATTCTATTATGGTTTACCCTCACGATAAGGAATGGTAGAGAATTTGTTGTGTCCTTAATCCTGCCTGAATAATCAATACCTACCTAACTTCACCTAAATACTGTATGAGCTTCTCGGCCTTTTTCACATCATGGAGCGCATGAAAATGCTGTTTATTGATGACATGCAGGGGTCGGTCTCCAGGGCCCTTGAGAGCAGAGATGATCACGGTGAGGCCTCTGAGCCCCAGCCCTGGCTGCTTCCCTTAGGGCTGAAGCGATCTGTATCGGAGCCCAGCTGAGACATTCCCTGCAATCAGCCGGATCTACAGCACTCCAGGCAGAGGAAGATCTAGTCTGCTCGTAATTGTCCCCAGGAAAAGGTAAGTTTTTCCTCAGGCTGTTCTCCATCTGCTGTCAGAATAGCAGGCAGCGATTCTTTTTTTCAAGCCACACACTCTTCGAGGCTACCATGTGATTTATTTATTTTTCACTAGGTTCTGGATTTGGGCTTCTCTAGTATGTGTGTAGCAGTACCTCATTGTTTGATGATATATAATGAAGAGAGTCTTTTCATATGCTTATTTGCTATCTATATCTTCTCTGGTGAAGTGTGCATTCAGATCAGTGGCTCCATTTTATGTTATTTTTTCCAGTGCTGATAATCAAACCCAGGGCCTTGCAAGGCAAGAGCTCTACTACTGAGCTACAACCCCAGCCTTATGGTTGCCTTCTTTAAAGAAACAAATTCCTGTGACTTTTTTGGGTATAACAGCCTAACATAATGCCGATCTTACGTACAGTGACCACACTGCGACCTCCATCCAAACAGGTCGCTTGATCAACACCTTTTCTGTCAGGAGCCAGCAAAATTCTAGAAGTAGACACATGTGTGAGTGTGAGTTGGTTAGCAGCCAGGCCAGTTACTTTCCTCCAGTTGCGGGTGAGTCTCTGTAACAGAACCTTCAGAGGGAAAAAGAAACGAGAGAAAGACAAGATATGATTAGTGTATGTTGACCACCATTTCCTGATGTTTCATTATTCATTAAAAAACAGATTTATTCGCACTTTTGTTGTTCTCTGCTAAAAGACTAAAAATGCCCTGCTTAATCTGGGTGATCCTATTGCAAAGGAATAATGGGTAGAGGAGAAATCACTTATATAGCAGCATGACTAGGTGCTTAATGTTGAGGAAACAACCTAGAGGTCATCTAGTACATATTCCTTGGGTTTAATTTCTTTTCACCAAAGTTAGGGAAGGATCTTCCCAAAAGAATTAAAAAAATTGTACCACAGCGATATATGTGCACCCATGTTTATAGCGGCACAGTTTGTAATAGCTAAAGCTTGGAAACAGCCCAAGTGCCCATCAACTGGAGACTGGATAAAGAAGATGTGGTTTTTTTATAAAATGGAGTACTACTCAGCCCTAAAGAATGAAAAATTAGAGTCATTTATAGCTAAATGGATGCATATCGAGGCCATACTCTTAAGTGAAATAAATAGGACACACATGTGTAAATACCGAACAGTTTCTCTAGTGTGAGAAAGTGATAGTGTAAACAAAGGTTAAAATGATTAAAATGAATAATTGATAATTTGAAATAGGAGAAAAGGTCCAAAGATATAGGGGTGAAGGAAGGGGAAGGGGAAAGGAAAGAAGGGAAAGGAAAAATTATGAGAAAAGAAAAAAATGGAAACAAAGTCTATGTAAATGGGGAAGGGTGGAGGGGGTGAAGGGCACACAGGTAATGGGGAAAAAATAAGAACCAAGATGCATCATGTACAGGTACAAGCACCCAATGATAAATGTAAACGAATTGTATACCTAAAATGGACCAATAAAAGAACCTAAGGGAAAAAAAAAAGTTAGGGGAGGATCAAATATTTATTGACGTTTCAGACTTGTGGTTACCTGAACTAGTTTCTATCACGAGTGGCCGGTGAGAAGGAAGGGTACTCCTGACTTTGGATCCATGGCTGCCTTCTGTCCCTTCCCCCCATTTTCCAGTGGAGACATGTTGAGGCTAAAAGGTGTATAATTACTTACATTTTTCTTCAGCACTGCCCCTTCTTCTAGTTCCTGTTCTTTTTATAAATAATACTTAGTCCTAGTAGCGATAATGGCAGCCTTAGAAGGATTTCAAAAGGGGGACTAGGCAAACAACTTACTCTTTAGAAACTTAATTGTCAAAGAAAGATGGAATATTTTCCAAGTAGACACCATGATTTGATGCATGCATACATTGTGCAGTCATGACCACAGTCAAATTAATTATCCACCACCCGTGCCGTGCAGCACAAGCTCGAAGCTTGTGTATTTCATAACCAAAACGCTGTACGCTCTGACCAACTTTGTTCCCATTTCCCCCACTCCCAGCCTCTGGCAACCACCATCCTGCTCTGCCACTGCGGCTTCACTTTTTTTTTTTTTTTTAAAGATTCCACATATAAGTGAGATCATACAGTATTTTTCTTTCTGGGTCTGACTTGTTTCAATTTAGCATAATGTCCTCCAGATTCATCCGTGCTGTCCAGTGTGGAAGGGTTCCCTTCTTTTTTTATGGCTGAGTGATATTCCATTATATATAGATGAGACTGGGCATATTCAGGGTGGTATGGCCATAAACTCCATCATATAGGGAATGTCAGAGTGGCTCTAATAAAAAAGACAAGGGACAAGAAGTGTTAGCAAGGGTGTAGAGAAAAGGGAACCTTTACCCAGTGTTGGAAGTCATGTAAGTTGGTATAGCCATGGTGGAAAACAGCATGGATGTTGCTAAATAAGTTAAAACTGGAGCTCCCACAGGAACCAGCCATCCCGGGCCTCAGACTGAACAGAAAGGAAGTGAAATCAGAATGTTTCAAGAGCTGCCTGCACTCTCCGGTTGCTTGCAGCCAAGCTATGAAATCGACCTAGTCCATTAACAAATACAGCACCGTGTACAAACAGCTTACTCCTCCTGAGTCTTGAAAAACACCCAGCAGGACAGAGCTCTGCTATCATAAGTTTGTAACAGAAACTAGCAATATATGGTATCAGTATTTTCTCCGCGCATGTGACAGTGCGCTTCACCTTCGGTTTATATGGTGGTGTGCTTAGGCAGGCTTTTCTCTTTTAATTCTGCTCCTTCTTTTTGTTTTCTCACGTTAGACAGCATGCTTGTAGTTTGGGAACCTGCCAGGAGGCCGAGGTGGGGCCTTGCATTATAGCTTTATGGGGTAATTGTCTGGGTTTATCTGGGCAGTGACAGCCCACAGCCTAGTCAGCCATGTTTTTCTTACTTTGAAACAGCTCAGGAGTCACACCCAGTGTTTTCCAGGAGAAATGAAAACATAGCTCCACATAAAATGCATACACCAATGTCTACACCAACAACCCTGATGTCCATCAGCTGATAGACCACATATTGCCAGCCTTCTCTGAGTGTAGAAAGTACTGGTGATAATCAACTTAGGAGAAGCAAAGGGTTATTTCATCTCACAGTTGTGGAGATTTCAGCCCAGGAGCAGCTGGCCTCATGGCTTTTGGGCCAATGTCGAGGGTGCATAGCATGTCAAGGTACATATGCCAGAGGAGCAAAGCTGTTTGTCACATGGCCAGGAGACAAAGGAAGGGGATGGGGCTGGGATCCCGCAGTCCCCTCAAGGGCCACCCTCAATGACCGCAAGACTCTCCCTAGGCCCTGCCTCCTAAAGTTTCCATGATCCCCCAAGAGTGTCGGTCTGGGGACTAAACTTTTAACATGTGGGCCTCTGGGGACTTTTAAGATCCAAAATAGACCAGATGGGTATGCCAAATGTGGTACATCCATACAACAGAACACTGTTCAGCAATAGCAAGGAAGTGCATGCTAATACAGACTATAAAATGGGTGAGCCTTTAAAACATTATACTGAATGAAAAAAGCCAGTCACAAAATGCCACATATTGTATAATTAAATTTATATAAAATGTCCAGAACAGGCAGATCTGTAGAGACAGAAAGTAGCCATGGGCTGGGAGAGGGGAGGAAATGAAGGAAAGGGAAATAACTATTAATAGGGTTGGGGCTTCTTTTTGCAGCGATGAGAATGTTTTAAAATAGATCATGGTGGTGCTTGCACAACTCAAATATTTGGAAAACCACCGATTCCCACACTTTGGATAGGTGCATTATATGGTATGTTATTATATCTCAATAAAGCTATTAAACAAAACAGCTCAGTCATAATTGCCTGCTGCTTAAGTTCATACTGGAAATAAATGCCTTCCTTTTCGAGGAAGGAAAAAACCTAGGCTTCACAATGGAGACAAACACTGCCTCAGCCAGGTGACCACGTGAGAGGAGAGGGCAGTCACCTCTGCATCTTCTGTCTAACAAGAGAAAGACAGCAGACAAATTCCCATTGGGGGACATACTGTGGAGTACCCGGGCAGTAATCAAAGCTGTCAAAGCCCCCAAAACTGGGAAATCTATGAAACTATCGCAGCCGAAGGAGCCACAGTAGCTAAATGTAATGTGGTGTCCTTGATGAGATCCCAGTACAGAAACAGGACTTTAGGGAAAACTGAGGAACTCTGAATAACTTAATATACCCATTCTGGTCCATTAACTGTGCAAATGCATTATACTAATGTAAAATGTTGCTAACAAGGGAAACTGGGAGTTACTCGATCTTGCTGTGCCTCAGTTTCCCCTTCTATGAAGTAAGCATAATACCTATCTGGTTGGTTGGGAGCTTAAAGGATTTAAGTCACTATATAATGCTTGAATAGTGTCTTAAAATGGTATATTCTCAATAAATATTGGCTATTCGCATTACTGTTAGTTATAGTTTAGGTATTTTCTTTTATAATGAAAGACAGATTATGAAAAAAAAATCTACCTATTGCAGCTATGCAGCTGTTTCCAGAGAGGTTCAGAAATGCTGGCCTTGAACAATACTCATTAAATGAGTAAGCTTCAGAAGGGAAGTGAATATATATTTTTCTTCTTAAACTATCTACATTTTCAATGGAGCCTAAAAGAAGTGGCATAAAGTATATTCCCAAGGGAGAAAATATGAAAAGTCAGGTGCTTTATTCTGAGATCAGATCCAGTGGGGAATAAATAAATGAGAAATGTACTGTCCCCTCCCATGGAACTTGCCAGAACTCAGAGATAGCAAAATAAGCTAATTTGAGTGAGATTTTGTGCTTTCCCTTACCTTTTGTGATGCCCACCCTCAGAATACTAAAATACCAACAGGAAACTGCACCAGGGAAGTCAGGCAACCAGGGAAGTGTAAAAACAGTTAGTTTTCAAATTTAAAACATCCAGCTCTCTCTCTCACACACACACACACACACACACACACCACACATCTATAGTCAATCACGAAACTCCAAATTTCAATTTCAGGTAAACAGCAAACACTTTTTTGTGTACATATGCCTCCAATGTTGCATGGTACATACTTATACAAAACAATTATTCGCTGTTTACTTGAAATACAAATTTGACCAGGCATTCATATTTTGATCTTCTAAATCTGGCAACCATGCTTACAGGTAATTATACATTTCAATATTTATGATGTTTTCATTCTAAAATAATCACAAGAAACTTTCTCACCATAAGAAAAATAACAGAAGCCCCCTTGCATATGTGACTAGCTCCTAAGTGGGAATTCTGTAGGCTGCAGTGAAAATACTTTGTTTTTCTTAAAGGTCACCTGCCAATGTGTGGGGGAAAATATTAAAAGGGACAACCATGGTAAGAAATACAACTTTATCAGGTTCTTGGCTTTTACTTTTAAATTCAAGAATGAAATGCTTAATGTAATAATTTAGAGGTTTCAATGAAGAAAAAGGAGAAGATGTGAGTGAGCAAGAGAGAGAACAGAGTCACAGAGAGGAGGGAGGCACAGGCCAGACCTAGGAAGGAAAGACGGGGCTGGGCCTGTGGCCTGCGGGGCAGTGCACTCCTGGGCCTTGGGTTTCATCCCTAGCACCGAAACAGAGGTGAGAGGCGAGGAAGCAGGACAAAGGAAGGGTATGCAGGAAGCCGGGCACTCCGGCTGGGAGGAAAATTCCACAGGGCCCTTGAGGGAGCCAGAGGAGCAGACTGGGGGCCTGGGGATGTCTTGGTCCTCAGAGCCAGATCCGGGTCACCCTAATGCTGGGGGAAACCAGTGGAGGACTGAATGGGAGGTATCCTGCCTGGCCTGCTGCAAAGGAGCCTTCAGCTTTAGGCTAAGATGAGACTGTTGATTGGAAAGGAAGGAAAAGAGTGAAAGAGAAGGAAGGAAAGAAGGGAAGGAAGAAGAAAAGGTGCCCAGCTTCCTTTTTAGTTCCAAGAAATTGTTTAACTCACTAAGAGAGGCTTCAAAATATCGGACAATCTTGAGTTTGGCTTAGGTATTAAATCTCTCTCTCTCTCTCTCACACACACACACACACACACACACGCACATGCACATGCACACACCAAGATTTGACCATACACAGTTGACCCTGGCTCAGTTCAGCTTTCTTTCCTGCATCCTTGAACCTGGCCAAGTGGCAAAGGAGCGGAAGAGCTGAGTCATCGAGGATAAAGTACAATCCAGGCAATCCATCTAGAAATCATAAAGATTTAGTTGTACATTAAATTGTTACCAGGCCTAAAGAGTTGGACTTTGAGAAAGATCTTGAGCTGTTATTTTTTGACTCATTTAAGCTATGAAAAACTCAGGAGCTGGGATTGGGTCCATGGCAGAGCACATATTTAATTCACTGGGGTCTCAGCACCACCTCCCTTAAGAGAAAAGGAAAGAAAAATGGTAGAATTTTACTATCAAGTATGGGCAGATTCATTGCTGTTTCGTGTATTTTTTAAAGCACAGGAGTATAGGCATTTTAGAGGACAATTTCCCTCTGTATTACTTGAAGTAAGGCACAGACATGGCCCTGGCTGAGGTATTACATCATCAAAACCCTAACAGGCGCCCCGCTTCTTTGCAGAGCAAGTGCTCATGGTAAGAAGCTGGGATGCTGACACAGTGTTTGGGGTTGTTTAATTTAGGAAGAAGGCTGGAAAATATCCAATAAATTTCTTGGCTTTAAATAAGACACTGGTGACATGTTTCATTTCGATTTCTGAGATTAATTAATTATGGGAAAAGTCTTAGAATTTATTTAAAGGGTCACACGGGAAAAGTCACACACCAGTGGAGAGGCTTGGTCTGAGATTGAGGAGTTCCAAAAGCTACTGATTGGCGTGTGGAAAATTACTAAGAAACAAATAATGGCTAATGTTCATGTTTTCCAAATGAGAAGATTATTTTTGATACCACTGTAGATTGTTAGAACCTTTACAAACATTTTTGGGGAAAAGAACATTGTGTATACAAGAAAGGGAAACTCTTCTGGATTGTTTAGCTGTGTATTTTATCTAGCACAATGCTTGATATACACCGTATATAATTGTATTTATTATTTATGATAAAACAGTGGATTGTATTATCAAACCTCTAAATAGAAGAGAGTAAATTCAAGTGCAGTTTCACATTCTGATAAATGCTGAGACCCATAGATTAAAAAGAAGGTTCAATGGGGCTGGGGATTTAGCTCAGTGGTTTCACTGCCTTCTGCGCAAGCGCAAGGACCCGAGTTCAATCCCCGGTACCAAAAAAAAAAAAGAAGGTTCAATGAAGAAAGAAGCAGACCATTTTACTAGACTGAAATTGGTTAAGCAATTTAGGGTCCTTATACATTGCTAAGATAATTGCAAAAAATGAGTGCTGCTGAATTATAATATTTTAAAGAAACCTACAATGTTTCTATTGAAATTTAAGATGTGTATATATAGTTATTAAATATAAATCAAATAATGTTTTAAATGTTTGAGATGGAAAAGCCAATGATGCTGATTGATCATTATATATTATATACATACAGTGAATTATCATACTGTAACCCATAATATGTGCAATGAAAATAATAATAACTAGCTTTTTAAAAGAAATTCAAGGTACAAAGGTGAAAATTTATTTTGTCTCTCTTCTACCTATATGTCTAAGAATAGTTTTACATACTTTATTTTTTTTCATTTTTAAAAAGAAACCTGTAGGCTATTTGGGGGATTTTTCTACCATGAAATATACCCAGCAAATGAACTTAGTGGGGAAAAAAGAAAAAAATATCAGAGAAAGATCTCATCTACCTGGTGCTAAATTTTAGCATCTCGATTCTGTCTCCTCACTAATTGAAGTTTTCTGCTAAGATAATTAAAATAAGGGCAAAGTTAAATGTCCAGTCACATACTCATTCTTCTTTCTCAGTATCCTTGTTTGGCTCATGTCTCTTCATCTCCTGTCAGATTCTTGCATAACTTCTGATTATTTTTAAAAATTCATGTTGATAGTTTGTTCCACATATTAATTACTTCTGTTGGAAAATGGGTTAACCCTGATTTGATTCTTTTATTTTTTTCTATCAAGTGTGCCTTGCCTAATCTGCCTGCAACTCCAGATTTTGCAGCTTTCTACGAATATTGCTTCACAATTTTCCTGTGAAAAAGATGGCTTTTTTTTTTAGAGTTGTTATTATGCAAATGTGACTCTTACAGAAAAGTCCGCTGAAGCCAAATCCATCACCAAGAGCATCAGTTTATAAACAAATCCTCAAATACACAGTGTTCTCTGTGGAGTACAAGTAATAATTTTGAGGAAAATAATCAAGAAGTTCTCAAATCTCATAAAGGAAATAACTACAGTTTAATTCAAAATCATCACATTTTCAGATATAGCACTCAGTTATATTCTGCAAAACTTTCTTTTCTTTTAAAACTGCTCAGTGTAATAAAACTGAAAAATGCCTTATAAATAACTATTGCCATCACACCAGTTCTATTCGATTTGTGCCAAGAATAAAACTTTCACTTTTGTGCACAGTAGTGAGTTCAAAGTGGAGTTTAAATTCTTTTTTCCCAGTTTAGGATGCATATCTATTCAGTAGCTTCGCTTTTTTGGCGCTGTGTCGGGATACAGGTGCAGTTCCTTTCTAGAGTTCACATTGTTTGGAATGTTCCAAGTTTTGATCCAAAGTATACTTTATGTTCTACAAATGAAGGAAGAGCTTGGAGGCCTGGATTATTTCACCAAAGTAGGGTGTTCTTTTCATTTAAAAAAATTCTGGGAGAGTGTTCAGTGTTCAGTGCATATATTACTTACATTTTCACAACTGGTTAAGATATTCATCCCTGAATTTCTAAAAATTTCAAAAAATAGCAAAAAAAGAAAAATCACAATATTCTGCTCCTCAGTGCTAAGATCTTTTAACAATTTGTAGTATTTGGTGCAAATTCTCTATGATGAGCATTATCATTATCAAAAATGTACCAATAAATGTTTCAGTTCAAAAACTTATTTTTAAAATTTTATTCGAGTTAGTTTTGTATCTTGCTTTGTACACAATATTTTGCATGCCCTCCATTTTCAACTGCTTAGGGTAGGAAGACAGTTTTGTAAGCTACTATTTTTCCTCAAAAGCAGTCCAGGATTTGAATCGGTGAAATTGAGGGGGTGGTGGACATTTCAGGAATAAAAGTATCTGTTGGAGTTGGTGTGAAAGCAGTTTGTATAAATCAACAGTGTCCTGCATATGTCACAAAGAGCTCAAATTGCTTTGTAGTTCTGCAGATTTTTGAAGGAAGATAAATAAATTTTTTTTATCTGAAAGGTTAGTTATTGGCTTGTAAGTATTCAGAAAAATACTAAGAGATAAGAAACATTCACTGGTGGATTTACATAATGAGTAATAATTCTTAAATATTTTCTAAATACATTTTTGGTTTGAGTAAGATCATGGCAAATAAATCCTTTCCCTTAAAATATAGAAATAAAATAATAGTAATCAAGGCTGGAAGTATTTAAAAGTATTACCTTTTATCATAGAATGTATTCAGGCTTCCTAAGCCATTATCTTTCAATGCTTAATTATCAATTCTGAAGGCAAGCATTTACTTCTCACAGTTAAATGAACAAATGTGAATTTTTATTTAAGGTTAAAATTAGGTGAACTACTACAGGATGGCAGGTTTGTTAATTTTTCTAAGACTATTTTGGGTGGATACATTTATGACTTCTATTGGAATGCAAAATAGTAAGTTTTTGTTTTGTTTTATTTTGGTTTGGTTTGTATTTGATAGCCAAGTCCCCTGCACTAATAATAGTCTGGGTGGCTGCAACTTGGAAATTTTCTTCACAATTTTCAATCAGATTTATCAAAGTGACACCATATGTTGCCCTGTTTGTTTGTTTTTTTCTACTTCCCAGTAGCTAATTCTTTAAATTGGAAATTTTTTTTTTTGCAAAGATTTAGAAAAAGAAAGAAGGGGGTGTTGCTGCCAAATATAACGGAATAAACTGTGATCATATTTTGGTAAGTAATGTAGACATGTGCTACAATTTCCTAACATTACTTGATTTCTCAGGCAGTTCACTGCAGAAATTAACACTCTCCCACAGTCCAAAAAGTAATGTCACAAAGGTGAATTTTAAGACACATACTGACAATAAAGAGCTGTAAGCACACAGTGGGCAAAAGTCCTAGCAAACTTGAAAAATATTTAACTGAACAATAATGGAGCGATGCCAGATGCTAAAAGTCACCAAAGATAATTTTAATTGTTGTAGATATAATGGTATTCAATGACAGCTGCTGTGGAACAACAAGGTTATTTCCTGCAAATTTCAGTAAGTTTTCTCCCAAAATAAACTCTCATTGATTGTTAAAATTACCAATTGTCCTTAATGGCAAATGGACACCAAAGTTGGCTAATAGCTTTGAATATGGAGTCAGTCCTCCGCGTTGCTTCGTAAACATTATCTGGAGGCAAAATTAAAGACATGATGTGGCCCCTGTTATTTTTCCCTATGGAGATATTACAGGGCTCTTATGTAAGAGAAGTTGTTAAAAAAAATCTAAAGCAAAACTACTTACAAACCGCATGTTGCAATTTTCCCACTAAGCACAGCTTCCTCTCTCCTTTCCCTTCTCTTTTTTTGGAAATGACAAGAATAAGCTCTTTTTTAAAAGCTAAATTTTGCTAAATTATAAATTAAGAAAGTATCAGTGATGTGATGAAGAAGATTTAACTCTTTAGTAAATAAAAGTACAATTTATGTGCCGGCCTAGTAGTACTAAAAAAAACCACTTTAGATGTGTTTATTTGTTACAAGACTTATTTTAACCCGAGGTTATAATTTCATGATTATACTTAACGGTCAAAGCAATTTGCTTGCGTGCGTGCGTGCGTGCGTGTGTGTGCGTGCGTGATATTACTGAGCAAGTGCTCTTCTACTAAGCTAAGGTTCCAGCCCCTTTTTAAAAATTTTGTTTTGAAAAATTGCCTAGGATCAAACTTGCAGTCTTCCTGCCTCCCCAGTAGCTGGGATTCCAGGTGTGTGCAACTACCCAACAAAGGCTTTGTTCTTACAATTTTTAAAAAAAAATATATCTGGATGGCTACTTACGTAAAAGTCATGTGGGAAAATGTAAAAGTAAAGAGGTATAGTTTCTATTGTCAAGTCTAGAGACCTAGTCATTCTATGCATTTATTCATTTTATTACTTCAATTTTTCTAATTAATAAAACTAATATATATTCATTATTTTAAAAATTGGGAAATTCATAAAAAGGTAAAGAAAAAGAATCAGCTGAATCCATACCATCACTCAGAGATAACAACTGTCCACATATTAATGTGTTGCATTTTTTATATATGTGCATGTACAAATATATCTTTAAACATAAGTAGATCTTTTTCTTTTGGCAGTACTGGGAGTTGAACCCGGGGCACTCTACCACTGAGCTACATCAGCATCCCTTTTTGATTTTTAATTTCAAGACAAAGTCTCAATAAGTTGCCCAGGCTGACCTCAAATTTGTGATCCACCTGCTTCAGCCTCCTGAGTAGCTGGAATTACAAATACATACTACCATGCCCAACTGATGGTATTTTTTGTTTGTTTGTTTTATTATTTTAGTTACCAGTTTAACAGCAATAAGAATAGGACTAAAAAGTTTTTTAAAACTCCCATTGTACTTGGATACCATAATAATTCTCTTTATCCTGCAATACTTAAAGAGTTGTCTCTTTAATTTCATTCTATTTCTGCCTTGTGGGATCTCCAGCATTCAATTATATATGCTTGTTAGGGAGAATTCCAATATTTTCTATTTAAGCATTCTTTTTAAGAATGCTTGGTTATAAGCAAAAACATTTATATATGGACTTTCATATATCAAATTATGCAGTAAATCTATGTTTCACAAAGATTAAAGTAAGAGAAAAATTCTACAAGGCTTAGTCTTCTCAAGCAAATAATTAAACATGGAAGTAATTTAATAGAATCACCAGTGTTTGCCAATCAAGGGTTTTAGGACAGTCATTTTTGTTGCATTCTTTTGTATAGAATGCTCTAAAATGTATTCTGTAGTCATATTACCCTGGACACAGAAAGACAAATACCACATGTTCTCATTCATATGTGGAAGTTAGTTGATCTCTTTAGGAGAAAGTAGAATAGTGGTTATTAGAGGCAAGGACGGGGCACTGGGGACGGAGAGGGGCTGGATAGTGGGTACCAAGATAGGAATAAATTCTACAGTTCACCAGCAATGTAGGATAGGTACAGTTTCTAGTAATTTGTTGCATATTTCATTTTATTTATGGATTTGGGTGCAGGATTGAACCCAGGGCTGCACATGTGATAAGCACGTGTTCTCCCACTGAGCTACACCCCTGCTTCCTGTTAAATGCCTTAAAAAGAACGAGAAAAGAAGAGTTTGAAGCTCACCAACACAAAGAAGGAAAAAATGTTTAAGGAGTAGAGGGTTCATTCCACTGATTTAATCATTACACATGAGGAGAGGGAAAATTATCACACCATACACCATGCATATGTTCAATTAACATATGTCAACAATTTTAACAAGTGAAGGAGGAGATATAGCTGAGTGGTAGAGGATTTCCCTAGTATGCACAAAGCCCTGGGTTCTGTGGGGGAAAGGAAGAATCAAAAAGGAGCTGGGTACAGTTGTATGCACCTAAAACCTCAGCTACTCAGAAGGCTGAGGCAGGAGGACTGCAAGTTTGAGGCCAGCCAGAGCAACTTAGAGAAACCCTATTTCAAAAACAAACAAACCCCAAATAGTTTTAGAACTAAAAAAAGTCTACACTAACTAAAAAGAATGGGACTACAGAGACTGCCAAAAAATGCATTCATCAGGATAAGAAAAACTTGTATAAATATTTTAATACTAAATTTATTGGGACATCATGAGATTAATACAAGTGGCCTTTGGCCTCTGCAATTATAAGAGGTGCTCAGAGTGGTGGCCATGAGCTTCCAGACATTATTAGTATTGTGAACTGCTGAAGTGTGTATCCTTTTTGGGGGGCAGGCTCTGTATATATTCTAACATGCAAAAAGAACTTCTTAAGTGAAAAAGTCACAGGGCAATGAATTTCAAGTATTTTATGGCAAGAGATGATAAATGTGTCCACATGTCACGGTTGGGAGCCAAGATGTCCCTCAGAACGGCTTCCTGTGTTGCAGGCCTGTGGCTGAGGGCTTTGGAGAATGGACTGGATTGTGAGGCTCTGACTTTATCAGTGCATTGGTCCATTGATGAGATCATAAAGTCAAACCCAGGGCTTCGTCATGCCAGGCAAGCACTTCACCTGCACCCTGCTAATCATTTCTGTAACTATCTCATCTCTTCTAAGGAGGCACATCTAGAGAGACGTAGGCATTGTCCTTGTCACTTCCCTCGCTGTGTCCCAGGAGGTCCTAAGTACGTCTTCCTTCAATGTCTGAAGTGATGACCAGACTGTGATTTAGAAGCCCCAGCCCCACAGGCCAGCAAAACGATTATCTCTTGGAGAGGAATCTACAAGAAGCCCCAGAATGGGCTTCATTACAAGTCTTTATGATGAAATTATAAACATTAGAATTAATCCCTCTTTGTAGTGTAATTAGGAGACGCCTCATTTAAATAAAGTTTAGCCATGCTTGGCGTATATTTTTCAAAAATAAGATCTGGAAGAACAGAAAGTAATAACTTCCAGGCTCACAGCAAAATCAGCAAAGAGCTCAGTAGTGGGTGCCCTTTATTTCTGTCCATGCGGGACAGTGACTGGTGAAGGAAAGGAGGTGTTAGATTTGACAGGGGACCGACCGCAGGGAGGAAGCGTGTACTAGGGCCTCATCCTGGCTGCTTCTACTCGCCCCGGATCTAGACAGGTATAGCAAGCACCAACTGCAGGAATTTAGTCTGCTTCACTGTAAATTATAGTCATGTTATCAGTGAATCCCAAGGCAAGAAGAGACTGGGTAGACATTTACTGTAGGTGATTTCTTTCATAAAAACACACTCAGAGTGACTGCGGTTATTCAAACTGCAAGTTTTGTTATTTTCTCCCCCTAGATATATTTTGACCCCAGAAATAGAAGTATGGACAGGCAGGCATCAAGCCAATTAATTAATTAATTAATTAATTGGTGAATTTTACTGGGAAGGGTATCCAGGGCCTTAAATGAATCCTAAGCAGGTGCTGTACCAATGAGCTACACTCCCAAACCAATTCCTCTTTTTTTGTGTTTTTGTTTTTGTTTTTTGAGATGCAGTCTTGCTACATAGCCCAGGTTGGCTTTGAACTCAAGGTGATCCTCTTGCCTCAGCCTCCCCAGCGCTGGGATTACAGATGTGCACCACCACACCTGGCAATGCCTTCATTCTTGAGACTTCTCTCTCACTTCATTGCCTCTTTCTCTTTAGCTTATGATCATGTGCAAGTTCTTTTGTTATAAAGATAGAAATATGTAAAAGCAAAAAGACACCTTTGTATAGAATCCACATCCCCTTTGTGGAGCTTACTCATGGACAGACATCTCTAAGGGGCCACCAACCTTCATTGTCGGCTCTTTCTCACCAATGTTGGTGACCAGCAAGGGCTGAGAACTGGACTCAAGAGTGAAGTGGAGCCGAGTTGGAACCAGATCTGTTGCACATTAGCACAACACCAGCCAAGGTCTTTCTGTACCTCAGTTTCCTTGTTTGTACTCTGAGGAGGTCATTATTATTGATGAGGATGCTGCCTTGGCCCAGAGGACGGTGGTAAAGATGAAACAGCACTCTCTTTCCAGTGCCCGGTGCAGGTGTCCTCAGGGGGTGCCCTCGCCACGGTACACAGGCCTCTCCCTCGGTGCTCAGCACCCTCCAACAGTGCTGCCTGCTCTCTTCTTGCCTTCCTTCTTCTGGGCCACTGTCACTTCTCTTTATGGACAGATTCTGCCCATCCCTAACAGCTCATGTTCTCTGACAATGCCTCCTTGTCTCCTCGTTCTCTCCCCATTCCTGGCCATCTCATCCCCTCGGTGGCCTCTCGTGGTAGCTACATGATGACAGCCATGTTCTGAAGCTGCAAGGTGCATGGGCCGTGGTCTGCAGAAGTCTTCCCTTGGGTACCCCTCAAACACGGAGACTTCGCACGTCTCCATTGACGCCTCTCGGGTGCTTGGGCTCATACTCTCCAGTGAAAATGGTTAAAACACTTTTTCCTAAAGAGCTTTTGGGTTGTCCCTTCTCAGTTGCTGTGTATGACCGTGTTCTAGTCACACTTCAAGATTAAGCTCAATACCCACCCTGGGCATCTTCCCTCCGTCTCCTGTAGCCCATATGAGGTGGCTCCCTGCCTGTGTAGCCCTGCAGCGCTGCTGTTCTCAGGTTTCCCAGTCTGCTCTAACAAAAGCGACCATACAGAGCTAATCACTTCAGGTAATTTTGTAGGTAGTTACCTACATTGTATTTTGTTGTTTTTATTATCTGGGTGTTGGGGGATGGAAGCCAGGGCCTCTGTGTACTAAGCAAGTGCACTAGCACTGAGCTACACCCCCAGCGCCCCCTGCCTTTTTTTTTTTTTTTTCTTTGGTACCAGGGATTGAACTCAGGTCCTTGCGCTTGTGCAGCAGGTGGCAAAACCACTGAGCTAAATCCCTGGCCTGCCCCCTGCCTTTTTAAAAAAACTTGTCTGTCTCCTCCACTGCGCTATGGGCTCCCTAACAGCAGAATTAATTCTGAGACCAAACCTAGGCCCTCGAACTTGCTAGCTAGGCAAATGCTTTACCACCGAGCTGCATCCCTGGGCCTAGAAGCAGAGTTTCATCATCCTGACAAAGCAGGCAGAGCGGAAGTGCTCTGTCTGGACTGAAAGGAAACCTCCGCCCTGTCCACCCCTGGGCTCAGGTAACTCCAGAACTGTCTCAGCCCTACTGCTGCAGACCTAGAAGCCAGCAAGATGCTGGAGAGGTGGCCCAAGAACATCGCAAACCACTCACCACAGGGCAAATCTGCTCCCCGATAATTAAGAGTTAACTCTATCCTGGAGTCCCGGGGAGCCTTGCCAAGTCAATAAAGTCACTGTTTGCTGAGTGCCAATGTTTCTGCACACACTATGTTTACCATTTCCATTGCTTACTGAGAGTAACTGCAATGAAACTTTTCCGTGAGAAGGAAAGGATTCTTTTGTAAGATAGCATCTTAAATGATGACTCTCAGATATGTGAAAAAGCAATTCTCTGTCTCAGATGGGACTTGGACTGTATAATTCACTCAATAAAGAGCAACATTAAGATCTGACCTTATGTGTGAACTCTAAAAAATGTTTTTCAGTTGACTATCTCTGACCTTTCCATCAAAGCAATGATTCTCAGATTTTATTTATGTATCGAGTCAGGGTCTCACTATGTAATTCAGGCTGGACTTGAATTCACTATGTAGCCCAGGCTGATCTCAAACTCACAGCGATCCTCTTGCCTCAGCCTCCTGAGTGCTGGGATTATGGGTGTGTGCCTCCATGCCAAGTGACTCTCATATTTTAATGTGCAGAAAAAACACTTGAGTCGGGGAAGGAGAGAAGGACCCACACCTGGGAATGAGGAAGATAATTTGATTTTATTTAAACCTTTTAAATTTTTTAATAAGAAAAAGAATTTGTGGGTAGTAAAAATTAAAACTTAATAGTACTACCTTGGGTGCTTCTGACATTTCAGATTCCTGGGCTCAGCCAGGTGGTCCCTAAGGAGTCCAGCAAACCTGGATTCCACCTTGCTAGGACTGGAAAGAAGCACACAGCCAAAACCAAAACCAAACACTAGGAGTTTGATGTACAGCCTGACGTGAGAACCACTGACCACTAAGTTTTAAATAGAAACCTTTTTGAGTGACCATGAAAGTTAAGAGTTCAAGAGTAGATACGTGGTAGTATAGGCCTGTAATCCCAGCCTGGGCTCCATAGTGAATTCAAGGCCTGCCTGAAATAGACAGCAAGAGACTCTGTTAAAAAAAAAAAAAAAAAAAACCAAAACAACAGCAACAAATCAACTACATAGTGAGACCCTATCTCAAAAACAAAAAGAGTAAATACTTTTTTCATAACAGGCAAATTAACAAAAAATTAATGAAGAAAATTATCAATTTAAAACACTACAAATGGGTAACACTAGAACAAAGAGTTGTCAGTTTACTAGAATTCTTAGATTTATCTCAGTAGTCCAAATTACACCGCATTTTTTTCCACTCAGAAAGTCCCCCTTCTAGAACTCGAGCTGAATTAAAGGCCTATTAAATTCTGTAGTTATTAGCCATTGTCTGATCTTGGCAGGACAAATAAGCAAGCTTGGTCTTCATTTGCAGATTCCTTTACAAACGTTTATCCAGTGTCTACCGTGCCCCAGGACTTTCCAGTTAATGAACAAGGCTTTGAGACAGTCTTCCTCTTTCAAGTAGTGTTATTTCGAACATAGTGATTCACTAAATTAGTCCTGAGTCCCTGATTAAATTTAGCGCAGAAAATACTATTATTTGAGCTATTTTGAAGTCTATACAAGAATGCTATCAGAAAAGCACTTTTAGAATAAGTGACTGTTAGGAAACCCCTCTGGTTATGGTGGTGCCTCAGTGATATCAAACATAAAAAATCATCTTAGAGGATGGCAATTGAGTGTTGAACAATATACTAAATCTTCTTTAAACAAAAGAGACAGAAGTTAGGAATTGTACAACACACACTTAAACTAGAAATGTGCTTTTTAAGATTAATTGGATAATTTTCAACCTCATTCAATCCCAAAAGACGTCTAAAGAGCATTCAATTCCAGAAAATAATAACTTATGGTAAGCCATAATGGTATAATAGTAAGATGAAGTACTTGGTTTCTAATTCAAGGTAGTGGACTTGAAAATTTATGTTTATTTATCCACTGTCCCCACCCAAAAGGTCATGAAAGTGACCAAGGTCACTGTGGAGCTCTCCTCTGTGACTTAGCCAAAGGCACCCCTTCCTGGGCTGGACGGGACCCCACTGGGACTCGGGACGGCTGTAGGACCCAGGACATGGGTGGAAACCACAGACAAAGGCAGGCTAGCCCCTCTTCAGCTTGCAGGGTGGAAACAGTCATTTCTTCCTAAGTATCATTTTTAAAAGATTTTTTTTACTGAGATATAATTCACGTACCATAAATCACACTCTTTAATGTATAATAAAGGTTTTGGTGTATCAGACGAAGTCTGTGACCATCGTCACTATCTAAGTCCAGGGCATCCTATCACCCCGGAAAGAGCTCCGTGCCATTATTAACCATTACCTACTTTCCTCTTCACCCCAGCCCCTGGCAACCACCTACCCATTTTCTGTCTCTACGGTTTTGCCTGCTCTGCTTCTTTTACATACAGGACCCCTATGCTATGTGGTCTTTTTATGCCCAGCTTCTTTCACTTAGCATCGGATTGTTGGAGATCACAAGTTGTAGCATATGTCCGCATTTCATTTTTCTTCCCTTTTTCCTGGTCGTGCAAGGTGTGGAACCCAGGGCCTTGTGTATGCTAGGCTAAGGCTCCACCACTGAGCTGCACCCCGAACTCCTTCATTCCTTTGTGCTTTCTTTTTTTTTTTTAGACAGGGTCTTGTTATGTGTCCCAGGTTGGCCTCAAATTCACAAAGATCCTCCTGCCTCAGCCTCCCGAGTGCAGCACCAACATGCCCAGCTTCATTCCTTTCTATGGCTGAGTAGCACTCCACTCTGTAGATAAACCTGAGTCTGTTTCTCCATTCACTGACTGATTCCAGTTGGGGGCTGTGGTGAATAATGCTGATAGGAATATTCATATAAAGTGGTTTGACCTTTGATGAGAAGTTTCTATTTTGTAATTTTTTAAAAAGGAAAAAAGTCACTATTTGCATAAAAGCCTAAGGCTTTCTTTTTCTTTTCTTTTTTTAAAGTTTATATATTGCCCTGAATTGCCATATTTTAAATTGCTATTGATTTTATGGCTTGCACATGTTAATTTTATACATCACCACTTTTGAGCATGCTGCATTATAGATAAGTAGATTTTTAAGAAGTTTTTGGAAGTGTTTGGAGATATTGTAGGATCATATTACTGACACATCATGAAAGGTATATCTTTTACAGCCTGATGAAAGAATGCCCTCCAAGCCAATCATTTGCCTCTGTATTAATAAATTATGCACTCATCCAAGCCCCTGCAATTTCACTCATTAGGAGAGCTAAAGAGGTCAACTAAATTTACCCTTTTAAAGCGCTATGCTAGAATGATTCAACTTTTTACTACTGTGGGAATAATTTTTAAAAAATTATTAGGAAGAGGAAGGTGTGCAAAAGTTGACCTGAAAGAGATGGTCTTCCTGCTACTTCATGAGAGAAGAAGTGGACATTATTAGAGATTCAGATCAACTGAGTGAGACTGACTGAAAATTTAAAAAGGGCTGGTGCGTAGCTCAGGGCAGAGCGCTTGCCCGGTGTGCGTGAGGCCCATGCATCCAGGCCGGGAAAGGGCTCCGAATCTCATGTCTCCTTGGATGGATTCAGTTCCTTTCGGTGTCCATTCCAAGGCTGCACTCGGGGCTGCAAGAAAAGAGTTAGCAGCCTGGCTCTCGTTCTCACCTTCAAGCTTTCGAGAAAGGGCTCTTTGGGGCACAAAACCTCCTGTAAAAGGGGAAAGGGAGATTCTAGGAATGACAAATCTTCGCAGGAACAGCCTGGCTGAAGTCCCTCTAACAGAGCCCTGGTCCTGAGCCTTCCTCTCCAGAACCTCTCAGCCTGGAGATGGAAATTAGGTGTCAACACTTCTTCAAAGGGTTAAGAGGGAAGCTGGCACCAAGGCTACTTGTTCAAAGCAAAGTCATATTTCTAACAATAGAAAGGTGCACAACAGACTAGGGAAGGCTCATATCAGAGCTGAGCCTTGGGATTTACATAAATGAATCCTAATCAGCTTGGTAGATATAAAAGATAAGAATGCACCCCGCAAGGTGATTGAATTGGTAGCATTACTATTGTTTCAATAATATACAAGGTGTTGGGGTTACTACAGGGACTAGAAAGCGATCCTTGCCCTCACAGAGTTGGCTGTCTAGTGCGGGGAGACAGACAATAAACAAGTAAAAGTTTAAAAACGCAAGTTCTGGCAGTGAAAAGCAGTATGATGGAAAATAAAGATGTGTGTATAGCTCAGCGGTAGAGGGCTTGCCTAGCATGCACAAAGCCCTGGGACTGATCCTCAACACCAAAGAGAAGAGCAGGACAAAGCAAAACAAGCTACTGTGATTCTTTTTTTTTTTTTTTCCTGGTACCAGGGATCAAACTCAGGACTTGCGCTTGCAAGGCAGGCTCAGTGCCACTGAGCTACATCCCCAGCCCTGTTGCAATTCTTGATGTAGCCACATTTGAATTACTTCCTTTGTGCATAGTAGCCGTGGATTCACAAGTATTCACTTAGTATCCAGCATTGATCGCTGCTTGCTTGGCTTGGCACAGTGCTGTCCAGCGAGTCTGGGGATAAAAAGATTAATTAAGTGGGGCCTGTGCTGTGGGGATGCTTATATCTGAGGGCGGGAGGGAAGACTTCCACAGCAAACTGTACTAAAGCAGAACGAGTAGGCCAGAGACCACACTCAGGGCTAAGCATAGAGGAACAGGGTTGCCCCAGTGTTGGCTTCCAGAGACAGCGGAGCTGGAGGTAAGAGGGGCTGCAGCCCCGCCCAGCCCTTCCCTCTGAGGCCTCAATCCTTACTTGGGGTACTTGGGGTACAAACAAGGCATCGCCAACCCGGACTCACTCGGCTCTCCTGAAGTTTGGGGAATCAGTCTGTGCTGTAATCTGTTCCTGGCACAGAGACCCATTTTGTTTTTCCTTATTTTATTTTTTAGCAACGAATCTCTCCGGCCCCAGGTCCCTTGCCCATTTCTCATCCTGAAAACGTTTGTGTCCAAGGTCCTCTGACAATGAACACATTTTTCCCCTCGCCAGTGATGGGCTGACAATTAGAGAAACCTTTCTGCTAAGTCCAGAACTTCCCAGAGCACATCATTGTTCTGCACTTTTAAATCAAAGCTATAAGAACAACAATGACAGCAGCTTAGAGGTCTGAAGATGAAATGTGTTGCCTGGCGTTTCAGAATGACCCAGGAAGGAGGGGCCCGGGGGAGGGCACCGATTATACCACACAGACCGTGGCTGAATTAGGCCATGGCTCCTAAGGAGTGCATTAGAATTTCTGATGTTTCCATAATACATTTTCTTTTAGTCTTATAGTACAGGGCCCAGGGTCTATAAATTTACACAGGTGTCCTGAGAAAATTATTCTCCTATACAGAGCCCGGGATTTAGCTCCATGGTTCCACCACCTGCCTCAGAAGTACAAGGTCCTGAGTTCAATCTCTGATACCAAAAAACAAAAACAGAAATGAAACAAAACAAAAAAACCTATTCTCCTTGGGGATTTAGCTCAGTGGTTCCGCCACCTGCCTCAAAAGCACAAGGTCCCAAGTTCAATCCCCAGTACCAAAAAAAAACCCTATTCTCCTATAGATATCTGGGGTTTGTAGCTATTTCAAAATCTATTCACTAGACTAGTGGTTTTTCACATGGAAGAAAGAAAGAGATAGAGTAGTAGTAGAATGTCCATAGAGATGGATAACTAAAAAGGAAACAGGCAGGTAGAAGCCCTTCAGTTTAGCATTCAACCTGTGTTTTCATCCTAAGAATTGACACACAGAACTCCTTGCTTCCATCCACTTGGTAGGAACACTTGCAGGGACTACCGAGACCCTGACATGGCATTTCCATATGTTATCTCATCAATGAAATGCAGAGCATCTATTGCAGATCCATTTTGTAAGCAAGGAAAGTAACCCCCAGAGAGCTGGATTCTCCTGCTCAAGGCCCCAAGAACAGGACTAAAAGTCAGATCTCTTTGCATTAAAGCAGTACTTAATTAAAACAAAATTCTTCAAAGGAAAAGGCAGAAAGCAAGATAACTTGCCATTTTGAGGTAATCATGGGTATTCTTCTGAACTTCTACTCACTCTGCTTCTTACTTTCTGATGCATAGAGGTTAATTGGCTACTCGAGATAGGTCCACTTTTAGGGGGAGGGGGGAAGAAAATCACAATGATTCTCTTCTTATTTCCTGAAAATCAAAAGTATTTTTGAGTCTGTAAAATGTTTTCAAACCATTAGAAGCTTAAAATTGAAATAATCTAACTCAAAATCATTAAAATCACCATATGGGATTTTCTTGAAATTAAATATCATTACTGGTGGTAAAGCATACGTTTCCCATCACATGCATAAGTCCCTGGGTTCCATCCCCAGCATCACACACACACAAATTCATAGGTGTTTTAAAATTATGAAAAATAATGTTTTAAAAAGTAGATGAGTAAAAATAAAAAGGAGGTATTTCATTCAGATTAAAGAAAAGAATATTGCTGAAGAAATGGCCTTAAAATTATGTTTCTTTCAGTTTTTGCAAATTACATTTAAAAAGCTGTAAGGTGAGGCATTAAGAAAAACAAAATACCAATTTAGCTATATTCTCCATATTCTCTTGATTTTTGTTTGTTTTTTTGCAAATAAATGCAAAATTATATTGCTGCTGCTGCTGGTTTTTCCTTTCTTTCTGTTTTTTGTGTGTGTGTGTGTGTGTGTGTGTATTTGTGCTCAGGATGGAACCCAGGGCCTGCGTGTGCTAGGCAAATGCTCAACCACTGAGCTACATGCCAGCCCTACTTACTGAGTCTTTAATTGAAATGTTCCAAAATTTTTATCTATAGGCAACCACTCAAAACAAAAATAAGTACTGAAGTAGGCAGAAGGATACAATGAAAAGAGCAAGCAATCTGCATTAAGAAGAAAGGGCTACAACCTTAGCTTTGTTATTTAAGAACTGGTAATAATCAATAGACTAGTCATTTGATAAATGAGGAAAAGGATCTTAATAAAATTCAGAGTAAAATGAGGAAGTTGCAGGTAAAATTTCATAGCTGGATTTAAAAATCACATGTGGGGACATGTTAGAGTCATTCAGAAAGTACATGTGTCTGTGGAAGTGCGTGTGTGTGTGCATGTATGCAAGTGTGTGTGTGTTGAACCTATCCAGCATGTTGAACTGGTTATGATTTTTTAAATTAAATTCGGATCTAAATCTCCTGGGAATTTATAGTGTCTAGAGACTGATCAATGATGCCTCAGATGGGCCCTGAGTGCACCTGGCTGCTGTAAAGAGCCATTCCTTTGCACACCTGGGAGCACAGCACTCACTTCCCCAGATGCATCTGCGGTTGGCCTAAATGCCACTATTCATGCCAAGGCCCTGTTTCGGGAACCCTTGGGAAATGATGATTTTTTTGCTCTGATCTTTAACTTCTCCCTTAAAAAGTAACATAACATTATTATTCAACACCTGAGGTCTATGGGGTGAGGCTAGTTTCACTACAGTTGCAATAAAATGGAAAGCAATGCAATTCCTATTACTAGAGCCGTACTTCCTTCCCAATCCAATAAACAAAGCATGGATTATGAACCTGGGAACAAAGTTCTACTCCAGGGAAAAAAGTTAGCATGTCTGTGAATCTCAAAGGAAAAAAACATTGTGCATTCATTGCAAAAGAGAGAGAGAGAGAGAGAGAGAGAGAGAGAGAGAGAGAGAGAGAGAGAGAGAGAGTCAATGCCAGTATTTGGAAGGGATCCCTGCGGTTGGGGAAAGCTGAGTCAGGCTGGAGCCCCATGTGGGCCACACCACTGTGTGTGCCGAGGCAGGGTGGGGACCATGTGCTTGCTGTCATCTCATCCCAGCGCCTAGCAGAGGGCCTGGCACAAGATGAGCACTCAGTAAATGCTTGTGCAATGAAATAATTCTGCAATTGGGACTTAATAACAGTGTTTTCCCAACTTTTACAAATGTGGCCCATGTTAAGATTTCTGTTTTACACCGACTCTAGATCACACACACACGTGCACACACATGACTAAAATTGTGAAGCAACTTTCTTTAACATGGGTGCTACCTTATGATAGCTTGTTTTCTGTTCTGACATCTGACTTCAATTTTAAAGTGAGTTATGACCCACTAACTTGATTAACTCAGTAATGGGTCAAGACCAAGTACTTGAGAGAGTTATATGATTTCATTTTACATTGCTTAACCTCTTATATTTACAGATCTCACTAACCATAGATTAAGTTTTAAAAATCTCAATGTTTTTGATGCAGAAGACTTTAGGAAATATTCAGATCACCTCTAAATTTGCACCATTCATGACTTCACTGTGTGGAATTCCCCTTAGCCAGTGTTGGTGAATTGTGGGAATTTCCCCACCAAAGGCAAATTGGCCCTTACCTCGAATCACATTCAAAATTGAACTCGAAATGGACTGCAGACCTAATGAAAGAGCTTAGCCAATCAAACTCTTAGAAGAATATTTAGGAGCAAATAATTCATGGCTTTGGATTCATCATTGATGATACCAAAAGAGAAAGTGGATGTCATTGAAGCTTAAAAAACAAAACCCTGTGCTTAAAATAATGTCATCCAGAAAGTAAAAAGACAACTTACAGGATGGGAGAAAATATGTGCAAATCATATATCTGATAAGGGACTTGTATGAAGAATATATAACTAACTGTTACAACTCAGTAAGAAAATGGGCAAAGGTTTCAAATAGACTTATCTTCAAAGAAGCCAGGAGAATGGCCAATAGACACATGAAAAATGATCAACATGATTAGTAAGAAAGGAAATGCAAATCAAAACAATGTTATATCGCTTTGTACCCCTGTGGCTGGCTAACATCAGAAAGACACCAATGGGGCCTGGGATTTAGCTCAGCAGTTCTGCTGCCTGCCTCCCAAGCACAAGGTCCTGAGTTTGATCCCTGGTGCCAAAAAAAAGAGACACTAATGCTGTCATGGATGTGGGAAAAGTAGAACCCTCATGTGTCACCAGCGGGAAGATAGAATGGTGCCATTTTACATTTTCACCAACCATGGAGGCTTCTGGGAGTTTACGGCATGGTGTGGTGTGCAAGGCTATAATCCCAGCACTCTGAGAGGCTGAGGTGGGGGGGCTGCAAGTTCACAAATCTGAGCCCCGCCAAGCAACTTAGTGACTTAGCAAGATCCTGTCTCAAAATAGAAAGAAAGAAAAAGAGAGAAAGAGAGAGAGAGAGAAAGAAAGAAAGAAAGAAAGAAAGAAAGAAAGAAAGAAAGAAAGAAAGGGAGGGACAGGGAAATCCTGGAGATATAGCCCAGTGCCAAAGCCCTGAGTTCAATCCCCAGTACAACAAAAGCAAAACAACCAAAAACATAGCCATCATGTGATCCAGCAAATCTGCCCCAGGTATAGACCCAAGAGAAATGAAAATATTTACACACATAACCATGCACATGAATGTTGATAGCAGCATTAGTCACAACAGTAAAAAAAATGTTCAGACGGATGAATAAGCAAAACGTAGTGTATTGATACAACGGGGTATGGTTTAGTTACCAAGAGGGAGGAAATGCTGATACCAACCACCACATAGATATTGTGTGATCCCATTGGTAAGAAATGCCCAGAATAGGAAAATGCACAGAGACAGAAATCGGGCTAACAGTTACCTGGGGTCGGGAAAATGGCTGTGTTCATGTGGAGGAAGTTCTCTTTGGAATGAGGAGAATGCGCTAAAATTAGATTATGGCGATGGCCACGCAATGTTGTCAGTAAGCTACCTCTCGCTGCATCGTGTATTTTAAATGGGCAGTATTTAAATTTTATATTGTGCAAATTATATGGCATTAAAGCTGTTTTTTCTTAAGTGGATTAGAATTCTGGAATGAACGAGGGGCAGGAAGCACATAGCTGTTCCGCGTGTCTGGACATCACCGGCCTCAACCTGTCCTGCAAATGGCAGGCAAGGAAACAGAGGTTGCTTGGTTGGCCCAATGGCCTCGCCCCACGGCCTTGCTCCACGGCTCCTAACTTAGTCCGCGTTTGCACTGCAGTGTTCACATTGCTTGTGTGGAGTGGGTCCGTGTGCACCACACATCTCAGTTCTTTGTCATCCCCTCCCTCCTCTCCTTCCCTTCCCCCTCTATCTCTCTTGGTCCTCTGCCCATTTCAGAAAGATCTCTCTCTCCGTTTCCTAGGATCTTTTATTTTATTCTTTGATTTATTTATACTTTGAATTTCTCTTATAAGAGAAACCATGCGATTTTGGAGCTTGGGTGTCTGAATTATTTCACTTGACATTACGGTCTTAGGGTGCACCATTTTCCTACAGATGACTGGAGGGTATCTTTCTTTATGGCTGAGTAGAACTTCTCAGAGGGCAAGGGGGAGGGGGGCGGAAGGTCGTGAAGCCGAGGACCCCGCGCTGGACTTTCTCCCAAGTGATTCTCAAACACTCAGGAAATTGCTTCAAACCACAAATGTGGGCTTTCTGCACGAAGGGAAAGGGGGCGCACCCCCGCCCCATCCTCGCGGTGCCCCGGGCGGGAGGGCGCCCCAGCGAGGCCTTCTCTCTTCGCGGACCGAGCGCCCCCACCAGGCGCCCTGGGTGGGCCTCTGGAGCCCGGTGGGACGGACGGACAGACGGACAGCGCGGGGGCCGAGGTGACGGTCCGAGGCGACGCGGGGGCGGTGCGGGCGCAGATGCTGCGGGGCCGGAGCGAGCTGTGCTCGCGCCTCGCGGTCTCGCCCGGCGCTGTCGAGGGTGCGGCTGTCCGGAGGCGGGGCGGGATCGCCGGGCCGGCCCGGGCCGCTCGCTCCGGTCGCCTCCCAGCGGCGGCCGCGCGCAGCGAGACCCGGCGGGCGGGACGCGGGGCCGGGCCACTGTCGCCGGCGCACTGTCGCCTGCCTGGCCCGCCGAGCGCCGGGACCAGGACTCACCCCGGGACGGCGACGGGGACCGAAGAGACCCGGACCCGCGTGCTGCGAGGTCAGAGTCGAGTGTGCGGATGGAGTGGACCCGGACCGACGGGGGTCCCAGGCGAAAGGCGGCGGGGTTCCGGGCCGGGCACCGTACGAGGCGCGGACTGGAGCCCGAGAGCGGGCTCGGGTTCTGGAGGAGGGGCCGCGTGCCGGCGTCGGGGAGCGGGGCACGCCCGGGATGGGGACCTGCGTGGGCGCCCCGCGAGGTCCGGCCCCTCGTCTCGGGGTCCGGATCCAGGCGGCGGCCGTGCGGGGACAGCGCTGGCCAGCGCCACCGGGGCTGCCCCGAGTGTGCGTCCTGTGTGCGCGCGTGTGCGTCCGGCTCTCAGTGTGTCCGTGTCCGTCTGTCCGTGTGCGTGCGTGGTAGGGGTGCAGGGTGCTGCCTGGTCCCGGTCCGGCTGCGGGGTGCAGCTCCGCCCCCTGCCGCCGCCCCCCGGGGGGCGTATTGCAAAGGTCGCACCGCCGCAGGGGCTCTGCGGTGGGTTAGGGTCAGGACCGGGACGGGCGCGGGACAGGGACTGGACGAGTCCGCAGGAGCCGGCAGGCGCGGGTGGAAGGTGGGCGTGCGTCGCTTTATGTCCCGGTGGTGGGGAGGAGCCTGAGGAGGAGGCAGACCTGGGAGTAGCCAAAGTGCTGCTTTTATATAAGGGCAGCTGGTAGGTAAAGAAGGGGCCTTTACCTCTGCTGGTGACCAGAAGGCTGCGTTTCCAAATTCTCCTTGTATCTCCCAGCCTCAGGTGAGTCGGCTCCCTGTACTCACAGTCTGTTGGAATGTATTGCGAGCTGTTCAAAACTTGCAAGATTCTTACTACTCTACCATTCTAATTTGCAATGTTCCCTTACAATAAAAATGTGATTCACTTGGGTCTGAGGCGAATAATAGGGGAAATCGTGCCAATTATCTCAAGAGGAAAAAAAAGTTAAAGAATAATCATCTGTCATGAAAAAAAAAAACCTAAAGTTTTCCTTCTTTCAAGATTAGGGATGAAATGGAAAATTACTTTGTGGTAACTCTCATGTGAAAACCAAGAAGAGAAAGTGATGAGCTGAGGAGAGTGGTAGCTGTGGTAGGAAAATTCTGGAGTTTGGAGTACCTGGTTGTAATGCCAAATGTTAGGGATTGTTTTTTAATCATTCATGAAACAAACTGTTAACTGGATCTATTAAGGGAGCAATGCGTAACTGGCTCCTGGACCTGGGCAGGTTGCCGGCTGATCTCAGGTGTCCTGTGGCGGTCGCCTGCCGAGAGCCAAGTGCCGGGCCGCTGAGGGGAAGTCTGCCTGCCTGGAGGAGAAAATCCTGCCTGCAGTAGACACAAGCGCACACACTCTCAGGGCTTCCCAAAGAAGCTTCCACTCTCATGCAAGTTGGACAGATTTAGATGCTTCCTGGTATGTCATAGATGCTAACAATTAGCCTTTGAAATGACATTTCAAAAGATTCTGCCCCGGCTTTAAAGTCATTTAGGGGTGGTATACTTTCAGTCAGGTTCTCCGTGGCATTAATTATGGTACCATACTATTTATTTTAACATTTAAAAACCTTGAAACTTACATCGCGTTAGCGAAAGAGTGAAGCGTGTTATAAACCTATCCATTTTTGTCTTCCTATGTAATTCATGTAATTTTTCGCCTTTATTGCAATTATGTGATATTTGGTATTTAATTTTCTGATGATCACATCTTCAATGAAAAGATCTGAGAATTGACTGTGACCATCTCCTATAAAACCATGGCATTGGTGAAGTATAAGGTTTTGGAGAATTCCAGGCTGAAGACTTTTTAGGTGTTTTCATATTCCTTTATATTTGAAAGAATATATTTTCTTTTTTAAAAAAGTAAAATGCCCACCCGCATCATATTCTTTATTGAACTTGGGTGTTTTGAAACTGTTTGCAATTACTATTTTTAATAATTAAACACAATATTTCCTTCAAAGAGACTCATTTTTTAAAAAATCATTTTTATGTTTTTCAGAACTACTTTGTAAAAATTCTAGATGACCTCTTTTTGAAAATCAAAACATTAATTTCAAAATCCCTGTGACAGTTAAAATATATACAAGAGAAAAACTGTGACTTTAGGAGTATGAAGTAGAAATGGATCCCTGATCCTAAGACTGCCTGTATTTAATCAGTAGGTTAAATAACTACAAACAAATACTTATATTTTCACTTCTCTAACTCTCTCAAAATAAGGATGTTTGACGCATACCCGGTGGAGCTAATTCTGTGTGGAAGCTCTGTAAGAGGCACTGCTGTGAAAACGCAAAATGTTAGTAACATATTTCATTTAGCTTTTCAGATTGTGAAATGGTTATTAATAATAGGAGACTTTCATGAAGTGGAGAAACTATGTTAAGATAATGTTTTCCAAATGTTGCATGTATCCTGGGCCATTTTGTTCCCTCTCCCATAGATCTATACAAGCCCAGGGCATATGGCACAAAATGTTGATCACTCTGATTTGAACATGTCTTTCTGTTGAATTTATTGTCATTTAAACTTGGAAATACGCTATGTGTCCTAAGGTGTGACAAATATACCGGAAGAAGTTTTTGCTTTCATAGGATTCCACTAAGTAAATATTCAGTGTAGAGGATTTTTGTTAAAATCATCAGTCAAAAACTTGATTGAAGTCACTAGATTATAAACGTAAACATGTTAACACTACGTTGTTAAATTGAACTTCTAACATGCTTTTCTTACTTTTTGTGGTAAATTTCTCCATTATCTATTTCTTAATTCTCTTAATGCCTAAAAGGAGCATAAAGGACAGCAATGATTGCTTACAAAAGTCTTTTGAAATTGGTCTAATTTGATTCCACCAAAACCGAGCAAGTCAGTGAATATCCATCTCCAAAACATAGATAGCTCCTTACCACAGAACATATCATACTGCAGTTAGTTTCATAGCATATGTATGAGATCAAAACTAATTTTAGGATGTAAAAAATATCTTTATGAGTTTGTTATTTGCTATTTGTATTTTCTCACAGCATAGAGGTAAATTTAAGGGAGTTATTCGCATATATTTTAAGCTATTATTTAGTAAAAATAGCAAGTCTTAATTTTTCTTTATCATAATTAGTTTCTTGGAAAGAAATCTACTCAAATATGATAGGCCAGGCTTGGAAGATATTTATGATAGATGTTAAGATGACATCTAGCACTGAAAAAATATATGCTGAAATTATAATTTTAAGAAATGGGTTTATATGTTCTTAATATTTCTCTTCAACCACAAGTTTTGGGGTGCAATTTATTTTCAGAGCATGAGCTTGGCATTTGCTAGGTCCTGGGTTCAATCCCCAGCACCAGGAGAAAAAAAAAACAAGAACAAAAAGGCATATGTGCATGTCAAAATGTTAACAGTGAGTATCCAGTTCGGAGTGTCAATGTGTACATTGTTTATCTGTAATCACTGTAGCTGGAGCAAGTCACTCATCCTTTCTGACTCTTAGTTTCCTCCTTTAGGGAGGGGAAAAAGTATTGCAGTTATTATTCCTTGCTTTTTTGTTTTTGGTATGATTTTAAGACTTTATCAGCAAACCTGTGTATCTTAAAAGATAAGACCTTGGCTTGAGATTTAATTGAGCTGCTGTTCCAAGAGAACTTCCGTGGCTCTTACAAATGTTACTGGTTCACCCTGTACTAAGTTTGGGATTGTTGTTAAGAATGAAGATTATGTTTGTCAATTCATAAAATGTTTCTGAGAATATTTCATTATTCATCTTGAAGTGATATTTCCTATGACTTTGGACAGAACCATCTAATAATTATGTGTATTCTGTCTTTGTGAGTCCTATATAGCCATGTAGACCCCTCGTGTCAATACTGTGTTCCTAATACATCTGGAAGGCAAGGCTTGTGTGTCTTACTTGATAAGAGCTTTCTTTACATATTATTTTTTCTTCTTGCGGTGCTCGGGATCAAGCTCAGGGCCTCCTTCATGCTAGACAATCACTTTCCTAGCAAGCTGCACTTCAGCCTTCTACTCTTTCCATATTTTTATGGCGCACTTTGAAAATACTTAGTGTGTGCTGTTCGGGGCTGATTTGTTTTACAATGAATGAGGCCTACCATCCTGGTCCTTTGGCTTAGGAGAAAGTTTAGAAGTGGAGTCTAAAAGACTGAATAGTGACTTCTGCTTGCCACTAAAAGTGGTCCCCTTCAACAAGCAGTAGCCAGAAAACAATCTTCTGGGGCTGGAAGAGTTACTATTCCCCCAAGAATGCACCTGTTTATTAAAAGGGAGACGCTGGACGAGCTGTAATGAATCATGCGCCATCCAAGTGACACGCTTTAAAATTCTCCCCGGGACCTAAAAAATACATGGAATTGTGAAGTGACTGCTGCACAGGAAAGGAAGGGACTCAGGCTGAAAGCGGCAAGGGGCCCTTTGGTGGCAGCTGGCAGAGCTGGTCGTAGGGGTGGGGGAGCTTGTGTGCACAGTGTAGGGGCCACACAGTGAGACCCGCAGGCCGGCAGCTCCCTGGAGTGTGGGGCTCCGGATCCCAGACGGGAGCTCAGGAAAAGGCAGGGACTCTGGGCAGTGGGTGAGGAAAGGTGAGGGTCCGGAGTCCTGAGGTCCCCGCTGCGGTGGGGAGTGGCCCGCACCTCACTTCTCTCCTGGCGTCCTCCTGCTCTTCCCTTCAGCTGTTCCAGAGCAGGGCTTTTCTCAACTGCAAAGTTTTTCTGGGACAGAGTGCAATGAATTTCTCTTCCTTACTTCTTCACTTTCTCAGGTACAAAGGAAAGAAATGACCCCGTCCACCCCTGCAACTTGAATCGATTAAAATAGAGATTTTCAACTGTTGGGACTTAAACTGGGTTCCAGAATGGTTGAGTTTAACAGAATTCAGTGTCTGTTTAGGGAACATTTTTATTTCCCCTTTGTTGTTTTTATTTGTAATCATTTTTTATCTTCATTATTTATGTTTTATTTTGATGTAAGGGATTGAACCCAGGACCCGGCACATATTACACACATCATGGAACCACATCTTCAGTGCCCGCTCTTTTGGGGGTGCTAGGGGTGGGACCCAGGACCTTGTGCATGCTAGGCAAACAATCGCTGCTAAGCTACAATGCCAGACCTCTCTTTACATTAAGAAAATAAATTCACTGCTAGGTTAACTACTTGCCTTTTTTTAAAAGCCACTTTAATTTGTGGGCTCATCTAGAATTCTATTATGGGAAGAAGATGTATTGAGACCAATTTTCTGACCTCTGGGGAGAGTTCAGATCAGCGTAAACCTCTCTCAGTGAGAAATCTTCGAGGTTTGCTACAGATAAGGGAAAGGCAGATAGGAGGAGGTAAGAAACAGGGAAATACCCTGAGTGGGAGGGAAACAGATCCTCAACTCCCACAGCCAGCAGGATGTGCAGTTCCTGGTTTCAAAGAATCCCCCGCTCCCGGGTGACATGGTTGGATTCCAGTTAAGGGGCCCCTGCAGGTTCTAAAGTGCCGCACAGCACTTAGACTTGTGGGCCCTGTGGTTACTTCACGAGAGGGTCCTGCTGAGGGAATTCTGCCTTCCTCTTTCATCATGTGTGCTTGAGCAACGCATTTCCTTATGATGAGGGCAGTGGAGACAGAACTGTCAGGCTGCCTGTGTGTGGCGGGGAAGATCTGGGGAGAACTCAAGATGTCCTGGGCATTAGAAGTCTGGGAATCCCTGCTTTTAAAATGCTGTGTTCCTAGCAGGGTTAACACGCTGCATCACTATCAGCAAAATCCCGAAGTTGGATCTTCCTTTCCTGGCTCCCCGTAAACAAGACCTTTCAGGAATAGGAAACAGATTTGGAGTCAGAATTGGGGATTGGAGAGGGAAAAATAAAATTAAGGCGATGCTTGTTCCAGGTCCCCCGAGGCAGGCCCCAAGCAACAGAATATGAGAATAGGCAGGGGGAACACAGTCATCCAGACGGATAGGTTCACCCTTCGGAAAGTCAAGTCAGGGTGTGTAGCTTACTTGAAGCACTGTGGACCGAAGAACACGCGTGTGGAGGCAATAAGTTTTCCCAGGAAATGTTATCGAAGTCGAGACTTAGGAGCTGGTAGGTGGTTCGTGTTATCACATATTTCCTCTTCACTGTCCTTTATTTTTTCAGGACTGCCAGGCCAGTTATCTGATCTCGTGGGGAGTTACCCTGCCAGACTTTTAAAGTTCCTTCTTCATAAACTGAATGAAAGGGGAGGCACTTTTCAGTCACTTCCTGGAGGAGAGTGTGCCAGAGAAGTAGAAATAATGCTCCATTCTTTGGCAGACCTACGGATCATAAAATTATGTTACATATGTTTTTTCCCCCTTTTCTTTTGACTAAAAATAGTTATGGCATGCCAGTCATCTCGTGGGAACAAAAAGATTAGTAGCTACCTCAGAAGCAAGTTGGTTAATTCTGTGCATCAGCTAATTGGTAGTGTCTCGCGCTTAGGTACGAGCCACCCTCTGCCCCATGACTAAGCACCTTGCTTGCTCAAGATTCACTTTTTATACAGTCTTGCTAATGTAAAATTTCAAATATCTTCTCTTCCTAAATATTGTCCTTTTGTGGCACTTGCAAATTACCTGTTTAAATGAGTTTTTGGTGACATATGGAAAAGTACCCATATATATGCTTTCTCTTGGTTTATTTGGTGAATGAGGTTTATAAAAGAGAGAAAAAAACACATGAATGGTACAAATATGAGTGAAGTAGGAGCTTCAGAAATTATTTGCAAATGTCAATATGATACAGAAGAGGGAAGAAAGTACCTAGGCAGGCATTGGGCAATGGGAGATGACAGCATGTTATTCTAAAGGTTTTGGAACTAGTCAGAAACCTGATTTTATTTAAAGGCAATATAATAAATTAATAAACTGTGTGCAACAAGGTTCAAATTTATTGGCCTTAGGACTAGAGCAGTTTAATGTCTGCAAACATATGTTACTAGTTTCTCCAAGAAAGTTCCAACTAGGTATTACTTGGCTCTGTCTTTCGTGGAGCACAGGGCTTAAAAAGTCCTCAATAAATGTTTTTAAAAAGATGAGGAGGCTGGGCCTGGTGGCCCATGCCTGTAACCCCAGCACTCAGGAGGCTGAGGCAGGAGGACCCACCGTGAGTTCAAGGCCATTCTGGACTACAGAAGGAGACCCTGACTCAAAAAAGGGGGCAGGGATGGGAAGGATAGGGAAAGAGTGTAAAGCAGCATAGAGGTCATTTGAGAACTAGAGACAAATGCAGTCTCTGAATGAGAACCCTGCAGCATGGGCTGGGACTGTACTGAGCAACAGGCCAGCAGGCCAGAGGGTTCCTGCAGCCAGCCACGATCAGGTGCAGGACTTTGGTGGGCTCTACCCTCCCTGAGTGAGCTCTGGGCCACGTTTCTCCCCTGCACATCTCTTAGGACCGTCCTATAAGGTCACGGGTGGCCTGGTCATTCGGTTGCTCGGCAGAGCTCAGAGTAGTCCGCTGGCCTGGAGCCACAGGCTCCCGCCTTAGAGCGTCCCTGGCCCAGCCGCCCTCCTTCCTCCCTCTCCCTTCCTTCCTTCTTTCTCTCTTTCACTGTCCTTCCTCTGCCCCTCCCTCCCTCCCTCTTTTTTCTCTCCCTCCTTATCCTCTTTTTTATTCTTTCTCCTTGCCTCTCTCCCTCCCACTCCCTTCTTCTTTTTTCTTTTCCTCTTTCCTTCCTTCCTTTCACTGAGAATTGACCCCAAGGGTGTTCTACCACTGAGCCACATCTCTAGCCCTTCTTAGTTTTTATTTTGAAATTCTTATTATGTTGCTTGGTCTGGCCTCAAACTTGGATCCTCCTGCCTCAGCCTCCCAGAGTGCTGGGATGCCAGGCCTGCAGCACAAGGCCCCATGTCGCCAATTCTTTTTGACTTAGAATGCTGATAGGAACAGAGTCTCCGGGTCTGTGACTGGATGTTATAAGATTATATGATACAGCTGGAGAGGAGTCGTTCATGTTAAACAGATTTATAAGATACTTATTTTAAAAACCTCAGGTTCTGTTTAATTAAGGTAGGAAATACACCTTTCTTAATAGCTGTTGATAATATTTTTTCTTATTCTAAACATCTACTATTCAAGAATGGAGTCTGGGGATGTAGCTCACGGACAGAGTGATTTCCTAGCATGGGAGAGGCCCTTTGAGCTCTAGCACTGCAAAAACAGCACATATACACAGCTCAGCTGACTGCAATTCGGGGACTGACACGATCGTCCCTCCCTCCCATATCTCTGATGTTACTGTGATTTACTTCAGGCTGCCTAAAGAGCATTGGGCAATGGGTTGCATACTCTCATGCTCTGCCCTGCCTGGGACTTTTGCCACAGGGCTGGAAGATCAGGAGAAACTGTGCAGACAGATTTTCATGAAAGCATCGTTAGAAGAGCCCATATTTGGATGGAAATGATCAAATGGATTACGGTGTAATCACTGTGTGGAATACCATACAATTATGAACAGCAATTTTAACTTCTCAAGAAAAAAATTTTTTTTGGTACCGGGGATCAGACTCAGGGCCTTGCGCTTGTAAGCATAAAGAACAGTGGTTGGAGGCAGGTCGGGCTGACCGTCAGCAGCGGCCCCCAGAGCCGGGTGGAAGGTGCGGAGCTTTCCCCAGACCCGAAGATGGGCATTGACTCCATTGTGGCCCTCAGTGAAATTGTCTTCTGCATTGTTCTAGAAATCCCATGGAAGAAAATCAAGTGCTTTTGTTTGGACCCAGGTCACACAGGATATTTTTCTTCTCTCTTTGTTAAAGGGACTTCTTTTGTGAAACTTGTGTCACAAGTCGTGAGTCTTAAGATGCTCTTCATCAAATGTTCTGAGAGCTTTTCAGAAATTTTGTGTTACTGATATTGAATAGTCTTCTCCACTGTCAGCTTTCTGGGTTCCTGTGACTCATCCTTAACAGAGGACAAAGAGAACTGCTAACAAAATTCAGTTTCTGCAGGTGTAGTGGCATACTTCTGTAATCCCAGCACTCAGGAGGCTGAGGCAGGAGGATCACTGAGTTTGAGGCCAACCTGGGCTACACAGAGTTCAAGACCAGCCTGAACTATATAGCGAGATCCTCTCCAAAAAAACCCAACAACAACAACAAAAAAATCAGTTTCTAAATCTTAGAATTTGTCTATAGTTAGAGCAGACTCCATGTGATGTTACCTTAAAGAACAAATCTACTGGAATCAAAGCTTTTGTTTTGCTTTTTCTCCTTTTGTTTTTGTTTAGGAGCTGGAGATTGAACCCTGGGTGTCAACCCCGCCTGTGGGAAGATGTCTGTGCTAGCTATACTCCCAACCTCTGAAGCTTGCTCTCTCTCTCTCTCTCTCTCTCTCTCTCTGGGTTTTAGAGACAGGGTTTCACTATGTATTCCAGATTGGCCTTGAGCTTACTGTGTAGCCTCAAGGATCCTCCTGCCTCAGCTTCCTGAGTGCTGGGATTACAAGTGTGTGCCACCACACCCAGAGTCCAAAACTCTTCTTAAATGAAAATGTCTTTTTCAACAAGTATTATTGGATTTCTGCTTTGTGCCCAGAGCTGCTTAAGAGGAGGACAAAGCAGCAGACAGTCAGACACATTCTGACCAACCCCACTTGGTTTTGGCCCTGCGGCCTTCTAGACTTAGTGTGGGCACATTTCCGGGGCAGAGATGGTGACGCAGGAGGTATCTGGGCCCTGCCCGTGGGAAGGCACTGTGGTGAGGCCCCTGAGGACTCGGCCACCATGTCTGAGTTAGGAAGGAGGAGCCATGGCCTGGATGTTTTTGCCCGATCTCTCACCCTTGCATTCTTTTGGGCCGTGTGGAAGCAGCAGCGCGTCCTCGGGTTAGGCATGGTGCACTTATTAGATGCCTTTCTCCAGCCAGTCACAGCGCATTAACCAGGGAGGCAGGTGCGTGTTTGTTACTAAGCCCTTGCAAGCCTCACAAATCCAAAGGACAGGGGGACTACTCACCTTGCAGAGTATTTGTCTTAAAATGTTCTCATAGTGGATTTATTGACACGGTAAACTATAAAAACAGATTTAACTTATAACTTTATTTACAAAAGATTATTTACGTCTACCCTAACTGTAAAACAAAGTTCATTGAGAATGTTCCATTGAAATAAAACCCTTTTTTTTTCTTGGAAAATAAAGTTGGCTACTTTTTTCTTAAAAGCTTCATAAAAAATTATACATACTTAGAATATAATATGTGAGCAAAAGAAGACTCATGTCCTATTATATTTATTTATTTTTCCTGGTACTAGGAATTGAACCCAGGGCCTTCCCACTGAGCTACATCCCCAGCTCTTTTTATTTAGACGGGGTTTCTCTAAGTTGCCCCTGCTGAGCAGGAACTTTTAATCCTCCTTCCTCAGTCTCCCGAAGTTCTGCCATATCTACTTAAATTACTGTCCTTTGATTAAATTATTATAGATGTCTCCAATTTCCATATTCACAAATTAATGAACTACTTTTTCAGTTTTGTATTTAGATTGACAGAAAAAAAATTGCTCGTTGAGAAATTCTGATCATAAAATTGTGTGTTGGGGGAGAATAAGGAAAACAGGCCTTGAAGCAATTTATACAAAGTTAGAAGGAATTCATCCTTTCATACATACCCTGCCAGGAACGTGGTTTGTACCTCAATGCAAATGAAACCAAAACTTTCAGATTTTGCAGAGTTTGTTTGTTCTGTGCCACAAACTCCACGTTTATTGACTGACCACATCCTTTTTCTTATTTTTTAAAATTTTTGTTTGTATTAGTTCATGTTTGCAGTACATAACGATCCCATGCCTCGTGGGGAGTCGGTCCACGTACATCATGACACATCTTCATTCTATTTTTCCCCTCTCCTTCCCTTTCCTCCATCTCTAGGTCCTTTTCCATTTGCGAAAGATCTCTCTTCCTGTTTCCTACGCTCTTTTACTTTGCTCTTTCATTGATTTAGACTTTGGGTTTCTCATGAAACCATGTGATCCTCAAGCTTGCAGTCTGATTTATTTTACTGAACACTGTGGTGTCGGGGTGCACCCGCTTTTTAGCACTGTGCGTCCTCACGTGGAGTCAGCACCCGTCCTGCTACAAACACAGCTTCCTGCAGGCTGACAAGGAGCCGAAGGCTGGGGTCCCTGAAGCACCTCAGTGGGCCCGTACCTGGCACTGGGCAGCATGTCTCGTGTCTAGCGGTGGGCTCGGGATCCATGCGTGTGTCTCTGCCTGCGGAGCCGTCTTGGAACTAACACACACGCTTGCACGCACGCATGCCACACGCACGCATGCACCCCACAACTAGTTTGTTTCCACTACGAACCTTAAAGCCTCAGGGTGCTCTCCTTGTCACACAGTGTGTAGGAAATGTTTACCGCGCCCAGCACCTTTTGAGTTCAGGATTCATCTGAGCCCAGAAGCTCAGTGAGAAGAGGCGGCTCTGAAAGGTAATTTGTCCTAGATTCTGTATCGCACATCGAATTTGCTGCTTGTTGGCTTTCATGCCCCTTAATTTTTATGGATAAGATCAGTGTGCCAACGAAACTGCCAGCCCCGAGCAGACTGGCGAGTGTGTCGCAGTTCCCGTCCTTCATACCTGTGCATGCCCCGAACACCCCCCTAACTTGCAGCCTGCTTCAGGGACTGTGTGTTACAAACACTTTAGAAAGACTACAGTTCTGCTCGATTTTGAAGACGTGTGTGTTTTTCAGCACCACTTACATGCGACTCAGGGCAGCTATTCTGCATGCTCTTGGCAAGTCCCCTAAACTACTCTTGAAAATGTTAATTTTCATTTTATGTAACATTTTTGGGACACATAATGATGGAATTAATGCCAGAAGAAATCTCCATGTTATTCTAAAGCAGGCAAAATGGGATATGAATGGGAAAAATGTTAATTACAGACTTCGGCCTCCTCTTGGGTCTTTAGTGGTCCTGCTCAGAAGAACAGGTTTTTAATGGCCCAAGGGCCAGAGCCCTGTTTCACTTCTTATCTCCAAGCTTTCAATGGCAACTGTAGCAAATTCTGTTTAGTACTGCGGGCTGGAGAAAGGTTATAAGGGTGCATAGTACAGAATGTTAGCCAGGCTTACTATTTGTGCATAAAATAAAACTGGTTCCCTTTCATGCTTTTTTTGTCATTGTTTGAGGTTCTGGGGATAGAACCCAGGGTTTCTGTACTTAGCTACATCCCCAGCCCTTTTTAATTTATTTCAAGACAGGGCCTCACTAAGTTACCAGTTATTCAGGCTGGAGTGGGACTCCCCATCTCCTGCCTCAGTTTCCCAGAGTGCCAGAATTACAGGCGTGTCCAGCCATTTCACATGAGTCGCAAGTACTATCATGATAATTTAACAGTTCCTCTCCTTTGACAAGGATGAGCTGACTGTACTTAGGAGCTGCTTCAAATCAAAGTACCTGGGAAGAAGCTGATTTGCACAGAAAAGCCGAGCAGATGGATGCGCCGTTGTTTCTAATGAGACCTTGTGACATCCAGGACACCCACTCTTGCTGGTCATCTTTGGTTTCGCTGTCCAGTGAAGGTGGCAGCCTCTGCTCAGGATCAGCACCGGGAGCTTCCACCCTCCCTGCCTTGCCCCTGCCGTCTTCGTCTTCCTCTATTCTTCACGTGCTCAGCGGCTGGGACTCACGGGGACAGTGACAGAGCGAGCGGGAGCAGGGGTGGGGGTGAGGGTGGAAGGGTGGGTGAAGAGGCCCACGTGACCCGCTGTGCAGGGAGGTCCTGAGCTGGAAGGCGGACATCAGAGCTCCCAGCCTCGAGCCTATAAGCCCCACGGCTCCAGAAGGGCCCCTGCTGGGTGGCAAGGGGCCCCACAGCAGCCCGGGTTCACGGGGAGGGAGAGGCCTGCTGCAGAGATGCGGGGGCTGAGCTCGGTGGCAGAGGGAACAGGGGAACCGCCTCAGAGAGAAGCGGGCAATGAGTGAGCTGGGCTTCAAACGTACAGGGATTGCCAGAGAGCTGAAGAAAAGGGCCCAGCTGGAGTACAGAGAAAGGGACCAGCAAGGACTCGCGGAGGGTCCCTTCCTATGAAAGGGAAAGGCAGAGACTGCTGCATGGGGGAAGTGACAGGATATTTGGGGACCACAGAGGGGACGGTCTTGGGCTGTGTGTGGGTGTGTGCGTGTGCTTGTGTGCGTGTGCGTGTGCATGTGCAAGTGCTGGGAGGGGACTCAGGGCCGCGTGATGCTGGGCAAGCCCTCCCCACCCATTCACCCCTGCAGCCCCTGGTTGTGCAGTTTTGAATGGAGCCAGTTACCCTGAGCTGAGCCTTATGCGTTGCAGGCAGGAGTTGAAATGTCCCCAAGTATGCGCAATTATATGTTGATTCAAAAGAAAATAAAAATAGACAAAAAATGTAGTAGATAAATGGTTAATTTTATGTTCTGTGAATTGTGCCTCAAGTAAAAACAAGAATTCCCCGGTTGAGAGAATCAAAGAGGAAGGGAAAAGAATTTCCAGTATACAAAAACAAAGCCTGGAACTGGGCACAGTGGCACACATCTGTGATCCCAGCTATGCAAGAGGCTGAGGCAGGAGGATCCCAAGTACAAGACCAACTGAGGCAATTTAGCAAGACGCTGTGTCAAAATAAAATTTTCAAAAGGCTAGGGATGTGGCCCAGTGGTAGAGCACCCGCCTGGCACGTGCCAGGCCCTGGGTTCCATCCCCAGAGCAAGAAAGAAAGCTAGTCTGGGGGACATTCCAGGGGGCATTTGCAGAGATGGACCAGTTTCAGCTGGTGAAGAGAGGGCTGTGAGAGGTAAGAAATATGGTTGGAAGTGTAGATTTTCGGTCTGATGATAGAGGCCTGGAATGCAGGGGAGAGAGTACGGGTTTATCTCCTATGGAGTGGGGCGACTCAGGGCTTCAGAAGAGCAGCGAGGTGATTGAATCAGAAGATTAACTTGGCAGCCGTGCAGCAAGCACAGTGGAGAAGCTGTTGCAAAATCTGGACCCGACGTGCAGAGGGCTGTAGGAGACCAGGAGGGCAGGGGGAGCCTCCCTGTGAAGCAGAGGGAGATGCAGGTGTGCACTATAGACCAGCGCTGCCCCACGCACTGCCAGCTCCCGACCGGGCACAAGGTCCCGACAGAGTTGAGGCTGAGCATTCACATGCATCAATACAGTGCATGGTTGTGTACTTTATACAAAGAAAGGATATAGCATCTAAAAAAAAAAGGAGATCCAGGCCATGAATTGGAGACCCAGTACTGCTAAGATAGTTTTCTCTAAATTGATCTATAAATGCAATCAAATCCCAAATATAGCCCCACTAGACATTTTAAAATAAAAATAAACTCATTCTAAAATTAAAATGAGCTAGGTCTGGTGGTGCACGTCTCTAATCCCAGCAATTGGGTGGCTGAGGCAGGAAGATCATCCCAAGTTTTAGGCCATCCTGGGCTACATATTGAGTTTAAGTCCAGTGTGGACTACATAGCAAGATCCTATCTCAAATAAAAAACAAAACAAAACAAAAAGTAAAATTAAAAATATCTATCTCCATAGTGGATTGGAAAGACAACTCCCTTCACCCCAGAATTACAGGAGCCCGGGCTAGACAGGGAGCTGAATAGAATACGCTTGTGGTAGGTACAGGGTCAGTGGTCACATTCGGGGTGCCCTCACTGTGTGCCACTGCACTGGGCCTGTGTGCCCAGGTGCCACCCATGGTGAAGTCTTGACCACATAACATGTAAGGTCCCATCCAAGCCAAAGGTGCTGGGACTCCCTCACTGTGTTAATGAAGGGATAGAATGTGTTTCTTCCTGATTGGCTGTTTTAGAACATGGGCATACACTGTTTCATTTGCATCCATCTTTGTAATTCCACTTATGGAAATGTGTATGCAAATTAGATTGTAAAACATATCTTACAATCAGTTCCACAATTCCTTTTATTTTTATTTTTTTTGGTACTCAGCTCGAACCCAGGGCCTCCAGCATGCTAAGTATGTGCCGTACCCCTGAGCTACACCCCAGACCTGTAGTTCCCCAATTCTTTTTAAAGAAACTACTAAAAAAAAAATACTATTTTCCAATGCCTGCTCAGCCATTCATTTCTTTCCAATTGTAATATTTATAGTAAGTTCCCTTTCACATGATATTTTTCACAAGTCATGCAAATCTCTATAGAAACAAGTTATGGAAATCACGGGCTGCTGACCTTTATATCCTTTGCTTGCTGTTGCCATGTATGTCATAACTAGCCAAGAGCTGACAAGACTGCCCCTGGGACGTGTCTTGGAGTTGCCATTCTGATATGGGTGAAAGTTGAAACAGCCTTTATTAATTGGCTTATTTGACTTCATGATTAGAAATGTCGCCGACCATGAACATTTAGCAGTTAGAATTCTCTCAGATTTAACTACACTTCGTAGGAGCTACGGCACTGGACTCTTGTAGAAGTAATGTCTTCAATGCAGGGGTTGGGTGTTCTAGACTTCAATAATTCAAATAAGGGACAGCCTTTTTCAGAAATATTATTTGAGTGTTTGTGGTGTCAGGCGAAGAAAAATGTTAGCTGGAAAAGTAAAAACTTGTTTCACCTGAAGACTAGTAGAATATTTTGTTAAAATATCTAATTTTCATTGTGTATTATTCAAATGGCTCATACTTTTCATGAAAATATGTGTAACATTTGACTCTGCCTGGTATGCAGTAGGTGTCGACAGTATTCACTGAGTCTTGCTCAATGGGGTGAGGCCTGTGGGTAAGACAGTCAAAGGCAGGTGTAAGCCCAGAGGTAGGGGACACATGAGTTCAGAGAACAGTAAAGGTAATGTCCTTTGGGGAGCAGCTTTGTGTTCTTACCAATGTGAAGTCTCACCCAGTGGCTTGGGTGGCATCTTCACATTGCACGGTACAGCGAGGGTGAGGTGAGGACCAGTCTGATGCTTGGGCCAGGCCAAGTGACCTGTGATCAGGGCTCTGAGCGCTCTCTCTCCCTTCCCTTCCCACGCCCCTCCCACCCCTCTCCCTCTCCTCCCCATCCATGTCTCTCTCTATCTCTTCCTTTCTGGCACTCTCTTCCTTTTCCTCTGTTTTCTAATTCCCAATTCTTCGTGTCTCTCTTCAGTGAAGTCTAATATAAAATGGAAACAATGTGTACTTTGCTCTAATCAAATGATAAATATAGGGATGTTTTTATTCTGGATTTGACAAGAACAAAATGTTTGTGTTATTCTTTTGGAAACAAAACAAAACCGGACCAAGTAGGATTCATCCCAGGGATGCACGGATGGTTCAACACATGCAAAGCAATAAATGTAATACACCACATTAACAGAGCCAAAGACAAAAACCACATGGTCATCTCTATAGGTGCAGAAAAAGCACCTGACAAAGTCCAACACCCATTCGTGATAAAAACCCTACAGAAAACTGGACTAGGTGGTCTTTATCTCAATCTGATAAAAGCCATTAGTGACAAACCAACAGCCAACTCATACAAAATGGACAAAAGCCTGAAAGCTTTCACTCTAAAATGAGGAATAAGACAAGGATGTCCACTGTTACCACTCTTATTCAATATAATTCTGGAAACATTCATCAGAGCAGCTAGACAAGAGAAAGAAATAAAGGGAATAAGGATAGGAAAGGAAGAAGTTAAATTATCATTATTTGTGAATGACATGATGCATAGAAGATCCCAAAAACTCCACCAAAAGACTTCTAGATTTGATAACCAAATTCAGTCATGTAGCTGGATACAAGGTCAACACTCAAAAATCAATCTCATTCTTGTATACAGATAAACTCACTGAGAAAGAAATTGAGGAAACCACATCTTTCATAATAGGATAAAAAAAAAGAGAAATACTTAGGAATCAATCTAATGAAGGAAGTAAAAGACCTTTACATTGAAAACTACAGTATTTTGAAAAATGAGATCGAAGAGGATATCAGAAAATGGAAAGATATCCCTTGTTCTTCGGTAGGAAGAACCAATATAGTGATAATAGCTGTACTTCCAAAATTGTTACACAGATTAAATGCAATTCTAATTTAAAAAACCAATAGTATACCTAACAGAATTAGAGAAAATAATCCTAAAATTCATTTGGAACCAGAATAGCAAGAGCAATTCTGGGCAACAAAAGTAGGGGGCATCACAATCCCTGACTTAAAATATACTACAGTTACCATGACAAAAACAGCATGGTACTGGCAAAACAAAATGAGAAAATCCAGACCCGAGGATCAGTGGAACAGACTAGAAGATGCAAAAATGACTCGAAACACACTCAGCCACCTTATCTTCGGCAAAGGGGCCACACACCTTCACTGAAAGAAAAATAGCCTCTTTAATAAATGGTGCTGGAAAAATTGGCTTTCCACATGCCAAAGACTAAAACTAGACCCATATCTCTTACCATTCACTAAACTAAAATCAAAACAGATCAAAGATCTAAATATTAAAATAGAAACACTAAATTTGCTGGAAGATAGAATAGATGGAACTCTTGAAGACATAAGTATAGGCAAAGACTTTATGAACAACCCCTGATCGCATGGGAAATACCACAAAGAATTAACTACTGGGATCTCATCTTATTAAAAAGCTTTTACACAGCAAAAGAAACCACCAACAGAGTGAAGAGACAACCCATCGTGTAGGAAAAGATTTTTACCAGCTATTCCCCAGAAAAAGGACTAATATCTGGAATTACAAAGAACTCAAAAAGATCAGACTCCCCAAATTTAAAGACCCACCAAAATGGGCATCTGAAAAGAATAGACAATTCTCAGATGAAGAAGTACAAATGACAAATAAATATATGAAAAAATGTTCAACATCACTGGTCATTTGAGAGATGCAATGAAAACAACACTGAGATTCCATCACATTCCAGAAAGAATGGCTATCATCACTTGGAAACAGACCAATTGCCCATCAACTGGAGACTGGATAAAGAAGACGTGTTTTTTTAATAAAATGGAGTACTACTCAGCCATATAGAATGAGAAACTAGAGATATTTATAGCTAAGTGGCCATACTCTTAAGTGAAATAAATAGGACACACATGTTTAAATACCAAATAGTTTTTCTGGTGTGAAAAACTAAAAGTGTAAATAAGGATCAAAATGTATAATTGATATTGTGAAATAGGAAGAAAAGGTCTAAAGGAGTAGGGAAAAGGAAAGCAGGGAAAAGAAAAAATATGAGAAAAGGAAAAAACTGGAAACAAAGTCTTTGTAAATAGGGAAGGGTGGAGGGGGTGAAGGGAAGGCAGGGGAAGGGGAAAAAAACAAGAACTAAGACACATCATGTACAGGTACAAGATCCCAGTGATGAATGTGACTGTATTGTATACCTAAAATGTACCAATAAATTTAATGGAAAAAAAAAAGAATGGCTATCAAGTTGCTGGCGGGGGTGTGGGGAGAAAGGAGCCCTTCTCCACTGCTGGTGGGAGTGCAGACTGGTGCAACCACTGTGGAAATCAGTATGGAGATACCTCAAAGAACTAATTCCATTTGACCCAGCTATTCCCCTGCTGGGTATCTTCCCAAAAGAATTAAAAGCATCGTACCATAGCTATATATGCTCACCCATGTTTATAGCAGTACGATTTGGGGTAGGGGTACAGGAGAGCAGGTACTTGGGAAAATAAAATATGTCAAAAGCCAACAGGAAGAGGGAAGCACCTCTGACTCTAGTCTCCTCTTAGTATCTGAGGACCCTGGTGAAGCATGGATTCCTTGAAAGTCTGGAGAGGGGAATGGTCCACCAAGGTGGTGACCTGAGTTGCTCTCATTCAGAGCCACTGGGGAGTGTTGTATCTGCAATGTCCTAAGAGGCTCATTAGAATGTTGGAAATACAGACTTAGAATTTTAGGAAGAGCTGCTGTTAGATCCCTGCACTCTGGGAGGCTGAGGCAGGAGCATTGCAAGTTCAAGTCCTACCTAGGCAATTCTGTGACATCCTGTCTCAGAATAAAAATAAAAAGGACTGGGGATGTAATTCATTCCTAAGGCCCAGGATTTGATTCCTACTACCACACACATACACACACACACACACACACACACACACACGGACGGATGGATGCACACATCCACACACACACTCACACACACAAAGTTGTGGTTAGAGATAAAGATTTTAGAGCTAAGCAAGTAGATGTGTTTGTGGGTCAGAGTGCCAAAGGCAATGGGAAGAAGAGAAGACTTGAAGGAAGAGCTTTCAGCACATGAACAAGACAAAAATTGCAGTGCTGGGGATTCAGCACAGTGGCTGAACACTTGCCTAGCATGTACGCACCAAAAAAACTCAAAGCAAATGAAAACACCAGAAATAAGAATAACAAAACCCTGCCCATCTCAGACAGAAGAGGTACCAGGAAAGGCAGGCAGAAGGTAGGATGGGAATGAGGTGAAACTGGTCTCAGAAGCAAGGGAGGAGATGGTCCAAGCAAAGAGGATAAAATACTGAGCCCTGCTGAGGCAGACAGCGGATGGCTGGAGCTCACTTATACTAGGCTGTGAAGGTAAACTGTTAGATTTTCAGGACTTCAAAGAGCCACTTGTTACGTACAGCAATTGTTGAAAATTAACGTCGTTATGTATTTCCAACTAGGCAGATCAAATTAAAAACAACAGTCATAACTATACAAACTGCATCCTCCTGCCTTACACCATTGGGGTTGCCCATTGTTGAGGTTGTACCCATGGACACCCAGCCACACTGTGTGCTGCCCCACATCTTCTTCCCAGCCATACTCAGACCTCGAGTTGGGGGCCTGAAATCAGTCACTAAGGAGGTATTTACACTGCAGAAATCGGCAAACCCACAAATCAGAGGCTGAGTTCCACGTCTGAAAAGCCAGTGAAGCATTTGCCAGCACCACTTTCGAAGATCAGCAAGTTGAGCTAATTAGCAAGGGCCAGTGGTGCTTACACCTGAGGCAGAGAGGCAGAGGGATGGGGAGTCAAGGAACAAGTGTGTGAGGTAGAGAACAACCCTAAGTTAAGCAGCTTGGTGGTGCTGGTGGCAGACGCCGTGCCGATGTTCTTTATTCATCTCCATGCGTGTGCACCACATGCAAATGGACTCTCTGGTGAGATCTTTCCTTGCAGAAGGTACTTGGGAACTACTGGTGCCTATTTCACCCTTAGGATGAGATCGGGTATAAATGTGACACAAATGAAGTATTTCATTGATGCGTCTTTGTTTTTAAAAGTAATATTGTCAAGAATAAATGTTAAATTTTATTGAATACTTTCTTTGCATTTTTTTGAGATAATCATGTTTTCTTTTAAAGTTTGATCTGGTGCTGAGACATGTTTCAATATATTTCTAATATTAAATACCCTTCGCCTTGCTGAGATAAATCCATGTTGCTTATGATAGTTTACTCTTTTAGTATACATTGCTTTCGAATTATTTAATGAGCATTTTATTTAAAATTTTATGTCACTATTAATAAGTAGTACGGATTTTTTTGAGGTCAGATTTTCATGTCAGTATTATGTTGTTTTTCAAAACTTAATTTGATGGGCTGGGGATTTAGTTCAGTGATTCTGCTGCCTGCCTCGCAAGCAGAAGGCCCCGAGTTCGATCTCCGGTACCAAAAAAAATAATAATAGATGTTAAAAACTTAATTTGGTCATTGATTGATTGATTGGTTTTTTTTGAGACAGCATCTTGCTATGTAGTCCAGGCTGGCCTTGAACTCACTATGCAGCTCAGGCTGGCCTGGAACTCACCAAGATCCTCCTGCCTTAGCCTCTTAAGTGCTGAGATTATAGGCATGCGCCACCATGCCTGGCCATACTGCATTTCTGAATCGAACAGACAGGATCTCAGCAGCAGGGGAGCCCTTGGAGGAAAGCTGTGATTTCTTCCTGCCTTTGAAATCAGTACCAGCCAGCCTGCTTTTCTGTCTGATCCAAATCTTGGGGCTACAAGCTAGGAATAGAAGCAGTTTCCACAAAATCTTTTCTTTCTTCCTGTCTACTTCTTAATGAATTCATGCATATTCTGAAGGGAAATCAGGCAGATGGCAAGGGCTGCTAGTAGGGCTTAATTGTAACCAGGAATCAACATTCTTTAACTTTTTAAGAGAGATTTTGTTCAAAAATTTCTCTGTTAATTTTCTCGTTTGCACATATTTGAGCCCTTTTTTTTTTACCAGTTGCTTTAGGTGTTAATTGCGCGTTATACAGGTTCTGACCAACAGCGTGGAGGTGTCAGTGTGACCTGCTGTGTCGCAGGTCAGAACACACAGTGAGAACTCTTCCTACAGACTCAGGTCCCACCCTGAAAACAGACTTGTGGCTTTGCTATTAATACCGAGCTTAAATTAAGAAGTTTTCATTTTCCAAACAGAAGCCCTAAGTCATGCTGGAGAAAGCAAATGAGCTTTTATGCCACGCGTCAGGCAGCAGAAGAGAATCACTTCCGTAAATTCCAAATGGAAAGGCGCGGAAGTGACAGGGCAGACGAGGCACAGTGTGGGTTAGACTGTGAGGGCATTGAGCCCTCCCGATAAGGCATTGGCACCAGGCTGTTTTGTCTCTATGAATGGGCCCTGAAAGAGACAAGGCCATGTGGGGGTCGCTGATGTGGGCCACAGCTCCCTGAGACTTCCTGAGGGTGAGTCTGCCTGCCTCCCCTCGAGGGTTGTGCCTTTCCTGGGGACTGCAGACCCCGCCATCCAGAGCCTCAGTAAATCCTCACTTTGCAGTGGCCAGCTGTTACCCAACTCCCGTCTCTCCAAGTGACCGAGCCCTTTAAGATCTAGTTTTTCTAAGTCTGGACCTTCATGCAGGTATCATTATTAATCTGACCTATGAGATGCATGAGATAAAGGCCTTGGCTCATGTGAGAGAGCAAACTGGGAAGGTAGGAGAAGTGAGTTGAACATGTGTCTCTCTCTGCAAAGGAAGTTTAGGAAGGTTCTCTGGCCTGCGTGATTTATGACAAGTCGTTTGCTGGTTACCTCCAGAGCAGTGGTGGCGAACCTGTGGCACGTGTGCCAGAGCAGGCTGTTGGTGCCATTGAAAGCTCTAGGGGGTTTGCCATCACTGCTCTACAGAACACAGAGCATCATGGACTCCGAGAAAGCCAGCATTCAGGATGAGATCCACCGAGAATATCTTTTATTTGTGTGGGTACTTTTTGGCAGCCTCGGTTGTCTAAGGATTTTGAATATGTGTGTGTATTGAAAATCATGTTTCTGGGCTGGGGATTTAGCTCAGTGGTTCCTCCGCCTGCCTCCCAAGCGCAAGAACCTGAGTTCGATCCCCAATGCCAAAAAAAAAGAAAATCATGTTTCTTTTTAATCCTTCAGATTTGAAAGGCACCAACTGTACACCCCCAGACTACAACAAGAAGGTTGTTTTCTCAAACGAGAGTCGCCCTTTAACGGTAGGTGAAACCAGAATTTATTACACTAAACCTGTATTTAAAAGTACCCTTTAAAAAGAACATGACAAATCCTTGCACTATTTCTCTGTGAAATGTCTTAGCTTTTATAATTTCTGCTGTATAATTTACCAGTCAGTTGGAGTTTACAGTAATAGATTTGTCTAAGACAAAACAAAGATAGGAAAATGACCTAGAAGTTGAAAAATAATGCAAATCCTAAACAATAAATCTCTTTTACATCCCTCTTATTTTTCTACCCAAGTAATAATCACAAGTACATTAATTTAGGTTCTTATGATGTTTATAATTAAGATGAACGCTGGTATCTCTTGCCTGGCTAGTGGTAGGCCACACACTCATTGATCTCTGCCACCCTGGAGAACGTGGCTTTATTGGATGAGGCGTGCTCTGTCCAGGAAGAATTGCTGCCCGTGGAGAGCACCTCACACTGCAGCCCCTTCTTCCCTGGTGCTGTCTGGATTGGGATGTGACTCCAGGGGCTGAGCATTTATACCTTCGTGGCTTGATCCTAGGGTTGGAACGAGGTCTTTAGTCCCCAAGTGTGTCTGGCGAAGATGGTAGACTTGCGTTGCTTTATGGTTGTAGGTAGTTTTAGGACTACTGATTTCGATCGGTACAGGAAGTCACAGGATGCCTCATTTTCCTACACTCTACAGTTTAATGAGCTACACCCTGAAAACAAGAACTGTAAGACACATGGACACCAACGCTAATCCAGAGGCATATATGCTGAGGTGGGGTCAGTATACACATGAGTGTTTCTTCACTTTGGTCCCTGAGGGAGCCCAGCAGCAGGGCCCCTGCAGCAAACCAGACTTGGTTGCCAAATACCATCTTCCTTTCCAAGAACCCAGGACACTTTGAAGAAGTGGTCAGTGCCACAGCCAGGCCCAGGACAGTTCGGCCTGGGGGTGCCAGGGAATGAGGGTGTGGGTGTGAGAGCTTGCAGTGGCCAGCGCTGGGGCAGGCCAAGAGTGAATGGCTGTAGGGTTGGATGATAGCCCTCCCCAAGTAAGCACATAATTATTCAGACTGATGCATGGAAATGACTGAATAAAAACATAAAGAGAGGGCCGGAGAATTAGTTCAGTGGTACTGCGCCTGCCTTGCAAGTGCAAGGTCCTGAGTTCGATCCCTGGTACCAACCCCTGCCCCCCAAAAAACGTAATGAGGTGGAGGCAGGGACAGGGAGAACGCTGCCTTACAGGAGCACTGATAAATACTGAAGTTAATGTGTGTGGGCTGAAAGTGTAATGAGACTAGGACAAAGTATTTGCATAATCTCAAAGTGTTTCTCCCAAATGTGTACTGACTACAAAAGGAAAAATAATAACTTTACAGTGGAGAATCCCGGCAGATGGAGCCGTAACCAAGTGGCCGAGATCAGAGTCAGTAGTAACAAGAGGCACTGAACCTCCATCCCCTCGTACAGAGTCCTCACAGGGGCACCTTTGCCTTTGGCCTCCTTCCCCGTGGGATCACAGGAGGGCTGAGGTGACCTCAACAGCTCAGCACACCCAACCCTCTCTCCAGCAGCGCCAGGGGATGCTGGAGATCAGAGAGGGCCAGGAGCCACCACAGATGGGCGGGCTGAGGAGGTGTGGCAGCTGGATGCCTCCTGGGGTCTGGAACCGGAAAGGGACACTAGGGGGACAGCTGGCAAGGTCCAGGAGTGGTTGGCAGCACCATACTGCTCCAGGTCCAGTCCTACCGTGTGCTGCAGGAGGCCGGGAGAAGGTCTGCTCAGAACTCCTCTGTGCCTCAAAGCATCTCAGAGTAATGAGGTTGCTTTTGTTTTGTGGGGCTGGGAATGGGACTAAAGCCCTCAAATATGCTAGGCAAGTGCTCACCACTGAGCCCCACGCCCCAGCCACCAAATAAGAAGTTTTTAGAAGGTCACAATGGAGTCACTACATAGTCCCTCTCAGTAGGTTTCCACTAAATTATGGAATGGAGCCACCGCTTGTGTGAAATCCTAGAAGGTGTGAGCGAGGGGCATCCTTTTCATCTGGGCTGTTTGTGAGCTGCATTTGGAAATTCTCTTCTTAGCTGGGTTCGTTTGGGTGCTAAAGATTGAACCCAGGCAGGTGACTCCTCAGGGCCAGGGTGCGACTCTCAGGACAGCACCAGCCCAGCTCACAAGGTCCCTGCCAAAAAGAAATCACAACAAAATACAGCTCCTCAAACTTCACCTTGTGGGGACCCTGCGTAGCCTCAGTTTCAGTGGAAGGCAGCCAGGTGCCACGGGAAGTGTCCAGCCAGAACTGTGGACGTGTTTGGATCTCATTAATCCTCTCTTGGTCCACCAGTCTTTATCAGCAAGATGAGATTTAACCCAGACCTTAGTCTCATATTTGAATGGTGAGATGAGAAAAGACTATTGCTTTTAGGTAAAATGTGTAGGAATTCTGTGAATACAGGCACTGCTAAGGGAATCTAGATGCTGAAAGGAAATCAGTGCCAGCAGGAAGGTTGCCTAAAGAATTTACTTAACCCTAGAAAAGCCTAATACCATTGAAAATAGAAAGACCAAACTCTTAAGAGACAAAGGGCAGATGTGTACTTTGGCATCTAAAAACAGTGGTCTAAACGCAGTTGTTTTGGCATGAAAACTAAAATGTGAAGTATTTGGAATTTGACCCTGATTTTTGTGGGGGTGGAGGGGTGGCACTTCTATTGCACTTCCAGCCATTTCAGTAAACTATGAGTTTGAAATTCTGGGGTGAAACATGGAATAACAGAAGATGTTAGAGAGGGGGGGTGGGGAGAGAGAGAGAGAGAGAGAGAATGGAGGCAGAGCTTCAGGTTTGGAAAATAAAAACATTCTGCAGATCAGTCATACAGCATTGCCACTGAACTGTACCCTTGAAAATGACCTAAAATAAATAATTTATGCTGTGTCTACTTGACCACTATTTTTAAAAAGTAATAAAGAAATAACAGAAGTCTTCAGTGGTTACAGTCCCCTTTTTTTTTGCCAAGGCATCCACCTTGAGGACAGCCTCTGCTTGGGGACATTTATCCTTAGGAAACTTTTTTTATAGTGTAGAGAGGATTCTCTGGACATGATTGCTCTACTGACAGTTTAAATGACCCCTGTGCTGTAAAATCCTGAAGTTGAAAAAGAAGAACAGGAAACAGTAGAGCTGGTGGCCGGCAGAGTGACTTGCAGGGTTAATTTATAACTAAGACAAATCAATCTATAAAAAGAAGAAAAGCCCCATAAGAAATATGTTAAGTGACAGTAAGGGAGAAAACAGGTTTAGATGAAAGATAGCTGAACTCCTTTGGTCCCAGTGCTTTTATGACTGAGGAATTCAATTATAGGTGTCCTGGGCAGGGTGGGGCGCCATTCTATAGCTCACTAATAGGACATGATCCCTATCGGCCCGGTGTCTGTGTGTGTGCTCTCGTGTGGCCAGCGCCCGAGCCTGCACCCTGGACACGCAGCCTGGCTGCCCCTCGGCCTGAGTCTCAGGGCTTTGGGGTTGAATGTAGATCCTGTGTGCTGACTGCCAGACCCTCAGGGTGGAGATGGTACTTGGTACCCTTAAAGCTAAGATTTGGAACTAGGACAGCTTACTGCTGAATTTTGTCTGCTGGGTTTGTTTCATTATACATTGGTTTGGTTGTTTGTTTTGTCTTGTTTCTGTTTTGGTGGTGCTGGACATTGAACCCAGAGCCTTGAGCATGTAAAATACGTGCTTTACCACGGAGCTACAACCCAACCCATGTTAGTTTCTTTGAAGACAATTGATTACTGAATAGCTATGAAAAAGATCACACTTAATTATACAAAAACTATTCTTACTCCCTTAGTTTCTTCCAGTTTTTGTTAACATGTATCTATATCTATTTTTTTTTTCAGTACTGGGGATTGAACCCAGATCCTTCATGCTGACCTACATTACCAGCCCTTTTTTATTTTTTATTTTGAGACAGGGTTTCACTTAGTCACTAAACTGCCCAGGCTGGGCTGGAATTTTGATCCTCCTACCTCAGCCTCCCAGACTGCTGGGATCACAGGTGGGCACCACCACACCAAGCTCCATACACATTTATTTACTGAATCCAGGTACCATTTTTACTCATTTCTTTCTCTTTTTGATCACACATCTTTTCCTTTGTTTCTGCCTGGCTGTCAGATGTGTCCAGATGATCTGTCTTAGTGCTGTTACCCAATTTATCAAGTCAGGTCTCAGGTGTTTGTACTTTGTATCATTATTATACAATTACTGCTGATTTGGATGCTCTTACACACCAGGAGTGTATTTAGGTGCTTACTTCATTTCATTTTAAACATTGTTTTCCTCAGATGAATTGCCAGGAGAAGTATGTGGAAGGGAAACTGCTTGGGGAGCTCCCTACACTTCTGTGACTGGTTTTTATGACCTAGCAAACTGGCCTGAGGATACATTAGTAGCAAAGCCCTAGGTTAAGGCTGAGCTGCTTCTGTTCTCTGTGAATTATGAAGCAGCTTCTCCGTGGTGGAGGGCAGAGAGATTCCCCAATCATTTAAGGAGCAGACAGCACCTTGGCTTTTTGTTGTTTAAAAAGAAGTTGCCATGGGCCGGGGATTTAGCTCAGTGGTTCTGCTGCCTGCCTTGCAAGTGCAAGGAGATTGAACTGGGGTTCAATCTCTGGTACCAAAACAAAACAAAAAGGAACATAAAAAGAAGTTGCCAGTATTTCCTAAGGCCGTGCAAATTTACATAAAACCTAAAGACTGTGCACCGCAGGTCCCTGGAGATTTTTTTAAACCCTCCTGTTGCTAGTTAATAGGAAGGAACCACTCTTTTGAAAATGCAGATTTCACAAAGTAGGACTTCCATAGAGATGAGTACAAGTCAACTTAAAAAAATATTTATTTAAAATCAACTATGTTAGAGGCCTGGAGATGTAGTGCATAGTAGAACCCTTGCTCACCTGGCAAGCATAACATTCCATTCCCAGCACCACACGGAAAAGTCTCAACTATTTTACATTTTGGGTTTGAGTATTTGAGGGGATAATTTTATAATAAAGATAGCATAGGAAAATTATATAATTAATATGTCTTAAAATGACCTGGGCATCACGGTGCCTACCTGTAGTCTCAGCACTCAGGAGGCTGAAGCAGGAGGATGGCTGTGAATTTGAGACCAACCTGGGCTACATAGTGAGTTCAGAGCTAGCCTGAACTACATAGAAAGACCCTGTTTCAAAACAATAACAGCAAATTGATTAGTTAATTAAAAATAAGTAAAATGTATTAAAATGAATAGAAAAATAATATGGTGAAATTACTTTTATTCTTAACTTTCTGCCTTGGGGGTTAAAAGGTCTTCATTGACCCACTTTCCCCAGTTTTGTTTGCTTAAAAAAAAAAGCCAGTTGTGAGCTCTGTAGTGCTAGGTAGGGCATGCTTGGTTCTTTGGTTACTTCTAATAATTTATATGTTAAAAATAATGTGTAAATTGTACCAAAATATTATATAGTAAGATCTCAAAAATGGAAGCTACTGTTATTCCATAGGGCAAAAGGGAGTAACTGTGATCTCTTCCATTTTCTCCTAGTTTTTTCCCCTTAAAATTCGTGAACTCCTTGTTCTCCAGATCCTGTGATCTGCAATAATTGAAATTATTTGATGTTTTTAACCTTTTCTATTCCCAGTAGGCAGGACGTAGGAAATTAAGTGAATAATCTTTAAAAGTCATGAGACTTGGTAGCCCGGACAAGAAACAATTAGGAATAAATTTCAGGGAAATACCATCGTGGCATAACTCTGGTTCTCTTTTGTTAGCAGGCCATAGTGCTTTCCTTTCCAACCCCAGGAATACACAGCATGGGCGCCTTTTAAGATTTCAGTTTCTCCTGCATCACAGCAATCTATATTTCCCCAGTTTATTCACTATAATTTGTGATTGCTATTTTTCTTATCTGCCAAGGAAGTACAGCAGCTCCCACTGGGGAAATACCACTTTAAGTTGATCCTAAAATAAGAAATCTAAGGGAAAGGTCACATCCTAATAACTCGTGCAAATCTAAATTCCCGAGGAGCTCTGAAATCATTTTGTAGGAGTAGCATATTAGCAACGTGCTACTGAGCTTCTTCCAGAGAGTGTCAGAAAACTGCAGCACTTTAATGTACAAAAGTACCACTGAAGTATAAATACAGTTTGCAAGACCACAGTTTTTTGCTTTTTTTTCCTTTTGAGACAGGGTCTCACTGTGTAATTCAGGCTGGCCTTGAACTCACTACTTAGCCCAGGCCAGCCTCAAACTCATGGTGATCCTCCTGCCTCAGCCTCCTGAGTGCTGGGATCACAGGTGTCACCACACCTAGCAAGACCATGCTTTTTAATCCACCTGTTGTGAAAATGCAGAAAGATCTAGCATGACTAAAAAACCACAAATTCTTATTTTGTTACTTTCACTGGAAATACAAGGTTTATTACTCAGGAAGTATTCTAATAATTACATATAATGAAACTGATCTTTCCTACTATCTAGTGAGGTGTAATATTCTACCTTTTACTAACACAGTCCCTGATTAGACTTTGAGGGCTTTGGGGAGGTTTTTTTTGTTTGGGCTTTTCACTCAGCCACCTCCTAAAAGCTCCAGGCTGAGTTCACTTGTCTGTTAGATAGGAAGGTGTTTACTCAAAGCTCAAGAAGGACTGAGAGGTGAAGGCCTCAAAAATGTGTGCAGTATTATCTGTCTTTAAGGTATTCCTTTAATCGTTGTCTTTTTATCTCTTCCAAATGGAACTAAACTAGAGAGAGCTCAAGGAACACATTCTGTTCCCTCAAGTTCGCAGTCATGTGCACACCCCAGTCCGGGAAGAGTTCAAGCCATGCTTTGAAAGGGTGGAATTTCACAGCCCCGCTCCACTCTGTCCTGCAGAGACACCAGGTTTTACAGGAGGATTGGCTCCTAGCACCTGCTGACTTTCCTTGTGGATCTTTTGTATTGCTTTGTTTTGGTTTGGTTTTTCGAGACTGGGTCTCACTGTGTAGTTCAGGCTGGCCTCCAACTCGAAGTGATCCTCCTGCCTCAGCTTCCCAAGTCCTGGGATTACAGGCATGTGCCACCCCGCCTGGCTGAGGGTGCTTTGTTGGAAATGTATCTTACATATTTCTCTCTTTGTTGCTTTAGAAGGATGCACCATTATTCCTCAAGTCTGAGCAGAGTGTGGCTTTTGTCTTTTGACCTACTGATACTTATTTTCTTCACAGTGGTAATCTGTTTTCAGTAATTTAAGATTTATAGGAACATATCTGGGTTCCCTACCCAGTCTGTAGCAAGAGCCATCTGTTGAAATTATTTAGACATAGCTGCACCCGACCATGTGTCACCAGAGAGCTGGCCTGGTTCTTCCTGGTGCAGTCACCCTTCTAAGAGACGAGGCCCTGTGCCCCATGGAGCAGACTTTCTGTTCACATCCTTCCAAGGACACCCTGATCTGGGATGAGTGGACTTCCAGTAAGAGACACATAGATGTTAGATCATGTCCTGCTAAGTCGACTGCTTGATGTGTGAAGTAACCTTTTTATCTGCCAGACTTTGGAGTAAGAGAAATAGCCACAGTTGCCGGGCGTGGTGGTGCACGCCTGCAATCCCAGCATTTGGGAGGCTGAGGCAGGATGATCTCTGTGAGTTCGAGACCAGCCTCGGCTACATAGTCTCAGGATACATTTTTTTCATGGAGTGATGGCAGCTGGTTGGTGCTCATCCGAAGCCCACTCCTCTGTGTCACCACCCCCAGTGACTCTGATCCTCAAGGGCCTCTCACAGCAGTGAGGTGGTCACTGGACCCAATTGTTACGCCTTTGTGGTGTCATCCTGGGAACAGAGCCTGTCTTCAAGGTGTCCCTAGTACCTCACACCCTTCCCAGCCAATATTATGCAGGAAAATTATGTTATTAAAATTCTATTCTTGAGGTAGATTTTCATTTCCAACCTGAGCTGCAAAATCAGAATCAAATTATTTTAAGACTGTCTGAGATACATACAGCTTTGAACATCCCTGATCCAAAAACCTGAAATCCAAAACGCTCGAAAACTCAAAACTTTTAAAACGCCAACATGACTCTGCAAGTGGAGAATTAAGACGGAGGTCCTAAGGGTGATGTGTAACCTCGCCTTCAGAAGTTGCTGTAGAAACACACGAGTGTCCGGGCAGACTCGGAATGTGTCCAAAGCTGAGGTCTTAGGAAGCAATGCCAAGGCGGAGTTTTAGCCAGGAAGCCAGAGCGGTGTCGTGGGTGCCAGAGGAGCTCCCAGAAGTATCTGTTTGGCATTGTTGGCCTTGTGTGGCAAGTGAGGTCCATAATCTTCCTTTGTCCTCCCAGTTGCCCTACAGGAGGGAATTGTCACTACTGTCCTATTGTCCAGGTGTGAACTCAGCGGGATCTAGCACAGTCAATTAACTTACAGAAAGATCATTCTGCAGGCGCAGGGTAAAAACATGGATCTAAGCAGAGATCTGTTAGACTCCCAAGCCCAGGGATGTTTTTCCAGGGGTCTTGAAGCAACACTAAAGAGTGAGTGAGCAAAGGAGAGAGGGCCGTGAATTAGTGTTTTCAAGGGTGCATGTCACATACAGATACTGCTGGGAAAGGCATTGCAGGGAAGCTGGAAGGTGACGGGTGGGAAGGTGGTGGGGCATGGCTTCGGGCCAGTGACAACGTTAGCAGCAAGTTGATGTCGCATCCAGTAGGGAAGAGGGTAGCCGCACAGGAGGAGGAAGTTGGGCCGGGGAGAGACAGACCCTGTGAGACCAGGCCAAGCTGGGTTTGGAGGGGGGTATGAGGTTACTGTGCCCATGTGCCATGGGATAAGAGGACAGAGCAAAACAGACCGAAGGTGTCAGGTAAGCACAGATTTGCAACAGCCCGGTGCTGAGTGCGGCTGGCCTTTCCTGTCTGCAGGCTGTGCGAGGGCTGACTTCCCCGATGATGGGCCAGGAATCTTCAAAAAGCAAGACTGGTGTCCGTTCTGGACATGTACAGATTATTTCCTTGCTGTTATTCCCTAAATGCTAAGTACAGCTCCCTAAATGGCATTTACATTGTATTGGGTATCGTGAGTCACTTAGAGGTGATTTAAAAGGAGGGCATGCATGGGTTCTTTGGAAATGCTACAGCTCACTGTATGAGGGACTCAGGCATCTGTGGAACTGGTGTCCTGGGGAGTCCTGGGCCCAGGCCCTGTGGACACAGGATGACTGTGTATCTCCAAGGTTATATGTCACTTGGGAGAAATCCCACACAAGTAAGAACAATGCGGCAGTTGCATGATCCTAACTAAGCCCCTCTCCCTCTTCCGGTCTCAGCTTCCCATATGCTGGATAAATTAGTTTAGATAAATGGATTTTGTTCTTGTTGTTATTTGAGACAAGGTCTCACTGTGTAGTGCAAACAGCCCTTGAACTCACTGTGTAGCCCTGGCTGGCCTCGAACTTCTAGCAGTTCCTCTGCCTCAGCCCCCAAAGTGTTGGATCACAGGCATGCGCCACCACCCCCAACTGTAGCTTTCCATTCTTTTTTTTTTTTTTTTTTGGTACCGGGGATTGAACTTGGGACCTTGCGCTTGCGAGGCAAGCGGCAGAACCACTGAGGTCAATCCCCGGCCTTACCTTTCCATTCTTAACTTTCTACGCATCGTGGAATGAGACAGCCTTGATCCGTTTACAGATATGGCAGTTATATAGCTTTATATATTAAAGGAAAAAGTAGGAATTACAAAAGTGAGAACTAATACTTTCAGAAGTACAAAGGAAATTTTTAGATCTTAAGTCTGCAGGTCACAGTTCCTGGAAATTACTTGGTAGAATATCTGAATACCCGACCTGTCCACTGTTTGGAAAACAAGGCCACACTCGCTTGCATTGTACCGCAGCTTGGAGCAGCATCTTGGATGCCATTGTGCTAGATTATTTAGTGAACCAAGGAAAGTTGTCTTACAAAGTAAATGCCCTGGTACTGAGCTCCGGATGACCCCCTGCCATTACTTCTCTCCTCCTCGGTCTCTTCTCTGTCCCCTCGTCCCTGTCCCCTCCTGATAGTTCAGGAGCTTGCTCTTGCTCAGTGAGTTTAAATAGCCCCTTTTCACATACTGCCAGGCTTGTATCAATTAATTGGCTTTTCATTTGGTTGACTTTCAGTGAAAAAGGGACTAAACTTAGGAATGGACTGACATTTAATGGAAGTCTTAGGATTTTCTAAAATGCCCTTGGTAGTGAATTAAAAATCAGTTTGCATTCTCATTTTTCATTTTGGTTCATTTAAAACCTGCCAAGAATGTTTTCTTTATGAAAAGAAACTATATTCTCATATCGTGATGGAAAACTGATCTGGGAAAACAAAAATCTCTTTCTGAATAAATGTAGCGATGCTGGTGTAAAAGAAAAAGCCAAAACCACAAAAAGTCATCCCAGATTGGTAACGCTTCTCATTTAAGCACATGATCTCGCCTGTCCTCCAGCGGACTCCAAGTTGCCAAATTCACTGAAATACCTTTGACTTCCTCATGGATTGTTGCTACTCCACCCCCAGCCCACATGTGGTGGATGGAGTTGTAAAAACCCTGAAGTGTGACAGTATAGCTTACTGCACTTTTAATTATGGGGATTCTACCAAAATAAGCAGGGAACCAGAGGAAATAGACTTAAATTTCCATTGATCCAGTGCAGCCCTCCTCCCAGACCCTTGAAGCAGCACCAGCTTGTAACCTCAGTGCTTCTCCAAGGAAAAGCCACAGCTGTAGCAACAGACTTGGGTCAGTGCTGGGAGGGCAGCAGGTCGCTGCAGGAGCCTTGGTCCAGATGCTCAGGTCTACACTCCGGCTCCTGGGGTCTCATGGGGAGTGCTGTCGGGAGGCCACCCCTTCTTCCCATCTCCCAGGATCAGAAACTGGGGCCCGAGTTGTGTATTTCATGCTTAGCATAGGCTTTCCGGCCATCACGGGTTTGGAGTTGCTTTGTTCTCTGCGTCATCACTGGGCCTCAGGCTTTGGTAGGTTATGGGTGACATCCCTTTCACCCTGGGGAAGACTTAGAGTATTGACATGGGTTACAGAAAAATGCAAATTCTCAGAAATGACTCCTTGGTTCTTGGATAGAATCTCTAATGCTGTGCAGGACAACCAAGTATTCAAAAACTGAATCTTAGTGGCAGCTGCATAGATGTCCTGTCCTGAATTTTGAGTCAAATCGTATGACAGCTTAACAGAGTCAGTAGCCATCCTGGGAAAGAATTTAAGGACAGTGATTGATTTTTTTTTTCTCCCTTAAGCTTTCACTCACTTTTAACTATTTTTTGCAAATATGGACTATCACTGTATTACTTTAAAAGAACAACCAAGAAACTGGATGTTGTGGTGCACACCTCCAATCCCAACGACCAGGGAGGCTGAGGCAGGAGGATGGCGAGCTCAAGTCCAGCCTGGGCAACTTAGTGAGACCCTGTCTCAAAATAAAGAATAAAGAAGGACTCAGAGTGCAGGGTTGTAGCTATTGGTAGAGTGCTTGAGGGCCTGGATTCGAACCTCAGTACCACAGTCACCAACATACCCGGATATAGGTAGACGTTACCTTGAAAGAGATTATTTTGTGATGTAAGTACAGAAAGTGACTGCAAAGAATCAGGTGGTGAAAGAGAAGGAGCCACCAACCCCTGCTGCAGTCTCTGTAGGGACAGCTTGAACCCCCGGAGCCAGGAGTTGGGAGCCGGGGTCTGGGAGAGGAGGCCTGGGCTGGGAAACCAGCACTGCTTATAGACCATTGCCACGCGTGGCCTCTGGGCCCTTGAAGAAGTCTACCAAACAGAATAATCACTACGGGGATAATAATCACCAGCCACTTCTTCCACTCTGGGGTTCAGTTCAAGCAGCCTGGAAACACACACATACACACACGCACATGCACAAGCACACACATGCATGCACACGCACACGCACATGCACACACAGGTGCCCTAAGGACGTTCTCTCTGTTGGCTCAGCCGTCACTCGTTTTACAGAGGGTGAGCCCCAGAGGAGCAAAGGGGGAGCACAGCAGAGAGCCAGGGTGGGTCGGAAGGGTCTTGGCACTGAGAAAGGCTTCAGACCCCAAGCCATGGGGCGGAGAGGCCCTTTGGGTGGAGTATAGGACAGCTGACCTCTATGTCACAAAGGAAATATTAAACCCAAGGCTTTTCCAGCTAGGTATGCCACCTGCCCCGTCAGTGTTCCTCGGCCAACAAAGCAAACGAACTGAACAAATAAGAGTGAATCTGTTTCTTTGTCTGTTTGTGGCGCTAGGGATTGAACCCAAGGCCTTCACTCTGAGCTACATCCTTAGCCCTTTTTATTTTTTATTTTGAGACAGAGCCTTACTAAGTTGCCAGGCTGGTCTGAAACTTGCAGTCCTCCTGCCTCCACCTCCCACCGTGCTGATATTACAGGTGTGATTCTTTATTACCTGAATGGGACATGTGAAGCTCTTTATTCCCTTGCAGAATATACAGACTGTAAGGGTAAAATTAAAATTAGTGTGGAGATCTGCTCTTGGAATCTACTGTGTGGAACACTTATTTCATGACATTTTCTTCTCCTTCATTCTGAAAATCATTTCACCCCTCATCACCTCCACTGGGGGGTGCGTGCGTGCGTGCGTGTGTGTGTGTGTGTGTGTGTGTGTGTAAGGGACAATAGGAAGCCAGAATATTGAGATTTGTAGCTCAACTGTTTTTCAATTATCCTTGAGAGTTGTGACGTTTATCACTGAAGATAATTAATAATTAACTTCGGCCGTAGAATGAAAGTTTGTGTTGCTTGATAGGGAAGGGCTGGCTATGGCTATGGGACCTCCACAGTTCCGAAGCCTGGAGGCAGCCTGGACCCCAGCTCTGACCCTCGCTACTGCTGCTTTGCTCTGTTGTTCACAGTGCAGGGCCGGAACCCGGGCCTTGCACTCACTGGGCAGGCGCTCACCACCGAGAAGCGCTCCCGGTCTCCACTGGTTCCTGAGGGTCCCGACTGTAGACCCTTCCCCGTGAAAAGGGCATTACATGTTTTAGATCTCTGCTAGATTGTGAACAGATCAGCAGTGTAGATGTTCAACCGGTAAGTAAGCTGCTCAACTCGCTTTTCCAATGATAGAAAAATGGATCTAAAGTAAGATTCTCCATTTCAGCCACTGTCAGTGCTGGGCATCGTTGCGCTCCCAGTGGGGCACAGCCATCCCCGGCCATCCCTAGTCTGTAGTGACCTCTCTTCTCCACAGTCTCTTTAAATTTTCCTGAATCTGCTGACTTCAGAGATGGCTGTGTCAACTCTCGCAAAGAATGGGGCCGTGAACCCTGGCATCCGAGCTGTCTGAGCTCTGCCAGCTGCGGGTCCACGCGGGGAGGGCATCGAGATCCTGAGGGGACGGCCCCGTCCCTGGCTGCAGCCAGCCCCCAGGCGGGTGCCTTGGAAAGAGAGGGGGTCTACGCCTCTCGAGGTTTGGGAGGCCTCTGATGAGCTGCTGGAGTGGGCGGGGCTCGAGCGAGGACCTCACGGCACTGGCGTCAGGTGGCAGGGGTGCATGGGGAAGGAGCAGTCCCATGTGGCACTGGAAGCCAGAGAGACAGCAAGGGGCTGCCCGCTTCTCTGTGACATCCCGCTGGGGACATAACCAGGGTCCCCAAGAGGACCAGGTGGCTTCTGAGGGCTGGCCGTGGTGACGTTGCCACCTCCCACTGGGCCTCCCCTCCTATAGGACCCCCACTTGTTAGGGTCACCACATTGGGCTCCAAACCGGGACCTGTGGGGACAAAGCACAGCATAGGAGGATTCTGTGGTTTGCTTTTGAAGGAGCTGCTGATCTGTTTTCCAGTCCTGTCCCAGGTCTCGACCCTGCACAAGTGGGTTCCGGAATCTATGTCCTCCAAAATGCTTTATTTATTTAAGATACCATCCTACCGGGGTGACAGGGGAATCACATTTCTCTGCTGGTTGATGGTGCTGGGCCTCTGTCCCTGCAATCACCGGTGGTCAGTGGGTCTTCCTTAAAGAAAGGTCTGTCAAGCCCTCTTTCCTTTGCATTTGGGGTGTTTGCCCTTTGCTTCTCTGTTGCTCTTCTCCCTCTTTGTAATCCATTCCCTCACAGAAGCACTGTTTCATTGGAGCCAGGCAGATGCTCTCTGTCATCAGCCTCCTGTTGCCTCATATGTTGACTTACAGCTGAATGCCTTTCCTGCTCTTGTCAGAACTCAGTAACTGAGCCAGACATGATGACATGCACCTGTCATCTCAGCACCTGGGAGGCTGAGGCAGGAGGATCACTGCGAGTTCAAAGCCCGCCCTGGGCTACATAGCGAGACCCTGTCTCAAAAACAAACAAATGGAAACAAAACCAAACTCAGTACCTGGGAATTCAGCTCCCTTCAAGAGAAAACAATTTTTTGACTGCTCTAATACTGTGCAGTTCCTTGTATTCTCTCCCATGTGACACATCAGCGAGCCCATGTGTATGACAGGAGGCACTGGGACGTCCTCCGGGAAGCAGCCACCTGCACTTGGAAGGGTGACATTTTAGACTGGAAGAGACCATCTCTCCCTCCACTGGGAGCCACAGATTCCCAGGGGCCTGAGCATGACTGATTGGACTCCAAGAGTTTCAGAGTTTGCAAATCTCGTATTTGTACAGCAGTAATGATCTAAACAGTTATTATAAAGCCTGACTCTCACAATGTTGAGAACACTTATATAGGATAAAACTTTGGTTTCTTACATCAGTTCTCTGAACCTGAGTTCACAGACCTCTAGGGGGTTCAGCAGTGCGTCAGTGGCAGGTGTATAGGATTTTTTCCTATTTAAAAGTGATCCCTATAGTTAAGTTTAAGAAAAACTGATCAAACCTAACTTTTTGCTTTGTATGTGTATATGACTGAAACCAGTACCTTTGCACAGAGCCACATCCCCAGCCCTTTTGGAGTTTTTTGTTATTTGTTCGCTTGTTTTTTCTGTTTTGGTTTTTTTCAGACAAGGTCTCGCTATACAGTTCCCAGCATGGAAAACCTTGTATACCGAGACAGTTTGGTGGTAATGACTGTCAGGAGAAACATTTTTGCGACTCTTTCGCCCGGGCCCAGTCCTACGAAGTGGCAGGGTCATGGAACTGGAATGTGCAATGTATACACTGTTTGTAGTGAAGCAGTATTTGCCCCAGGAGAGCAGGCACAGGGCATGGAAACCTGGGCTGCAAGCTGCCCCTCCAGCCCCTATCTTGCTGGAATTACGTCTCTAGTTAACTCAGTCGAGCTCAAAGGCCTTCTCATTTCTGGTTGTGTAAACTCTTTCTTCAATGTATTAAGGCTTTTTTTTTGGTCTCAGTAAATATTACAGGGTGAAATAAAATTTAAATTAAACTCAGTCCTGAGTTGATGGCTCAGGAACTTTGGTTTTTTGAGACAAATCTCACTATGTAGTTCAGTCTGGCCTTGAGCACACTACGTAGCCCAGTCTGGTCTCCAACTGCTGGGGATCCTCCTGCCTCTGCCTCCTGAGTTCTAGGATTACAGGGATGCCCTGTCATATCCAGTGACTCAGGAACTTTTAATGTCAGTTTCATTTTGAATAGCAAATAACATTTTACTGTACATGTAAAAAACACTGAAGCTTATCTCAGGAAACTCTCTGGAAGCTGCTTAATAAAAAAACAAATTGCTTTTTAACTGCCTTTCCCCCCCTCAGCGTTTGTCTACTTCCCCCGAAGGAACAGAAATCACTGGTACTGAGCTAGGCCTGTTTCACCCAGGAGCACAGGCCTCAGCTCTGCCTCCTCCCGCAGGAGTCCAGGGATCTTGTGGGCGGCAGAAGCAGGGTGGGTGGGGCGTGGGGAATCTGTGTCGAGGTCACGTGCGGGCATCCGGCTCTGCGAGTGCGTGCATGATCCAGCCTCTGGGCTCTTCCAGGCCACACGAGCAGAAACGGCTGTGTGAGCTGCTGAGTTCTGGCCTTTGAGATCGAGAGGCGTCATCAGCCGCTGGCCCAGGCCCAGGCAGGGGCTCCGGGATCCCAACCCGTCTGAAAGGCACCAAAGTGGCCTCCTGTCCCTGAAAGCCACGTGGGCCACCGCAATCATCATGACCCATAGGACAGAGGTGTCGCGCGTGACAGGACTGGAGGTGGGGCCAGACTCGGCCGCTCCGACCTCTAGGATCCACGATTAAAAGCAAGAGACTAAAACCAAGCCAGCCAGTTGGCTTCCTCCTATCTCCCTGCGGTCCCACAACTTCCAGTATCTGAAGAATTTTTTAATCGTTAATCAGTTATGTGTCCTTGCTTAATGTGCGGGTTTTTATATAATCCTACCCAGTGCAACTAGGTATAATAAGTGCTATTCTTTTCACTAGAGTGCGTAGTCCTTGAGCACTGCCCCATATACATGGCAGATTGTTCATCAGCTACCTGGAAAGTCACATCTAAATTAGTTTGAATTAAGCCATGAGCCTACAGGGGACCTTTCCAATGGTATAATGCCAAGTGCATCTTTTAAGAAAGTAAAATTCCCTTTAAATGAAGTCTCCGGAGCCTGTAATCACAGTTACTTGGGAGGCTGAGACAGGAGGATTCCCTGAGCCCACAAGCTCCACCATGAGACCAGCCCGGGCAGCTCATCGAGGCGCTGTGTCCAAAACACCCTGAACTGTTGTCTGGGCAGGGGATATGGGAAGAGCTCCGCAAGCGCGTACAAGGTCCTGGGTGACTTCCCAGCGCCTGAAACAGACTCACAGATGTGGTCTGGGCAGGGGGGCTGTGCACACTTCCTGCCGTCACTCTGCAGTCTTGTTCCGCCGACAGGCAGCTGTGCCCAGCGGCTACGGGCTCTTACTGCTTGTGCCCCGGATGCTCATGGCACCGTCAGCCCTGGCTTACTGCATTTGACTCACAGGCCAGCAGCATTCTGGGAGTTTCCATCTGTGTGCATCCCTCCAAGCAGGGAGACTGTGTTGAGCCCTTGCTGTGTCCTCTTAACAGCGTTCCTTGGCTAAGCCGCTCCCCAGCCACTTCCAAGCAGCACAGTGATCGGTTCGCCTTCACCTGCTCTCCCCACGCCATCATCTTCCCTCCGACTCCTTGGCCAGAGGCTACAGCTTCCTGCCTTCGGGTTCCATCAGTCCCACCCCAGTGATGCGCTCTGCTGAGTGACATGGGTGAGAGGGGGCACAAGTGCATGGTTGCCACCTTTCGGGACACCATGCTCCTGCTCACCAGATAGCCCTTGCTAAAATCCCATGTCTTAGCCAGGCGTGGTGGCGCACACCTATGATCCCAGCATTTGGGGGGCTGAGGCAGGAAGATCGCCTTGAATTTGAGGCCAGCCTGGACTACATAGTGAGTTCAATGCCTGGCTGAACTACACAGTGAGACCCTGTCTCAAAAGCCCAAAATATCAATAAATATATGAGTAAATAAATAAATAAAATCCCATGTTTTTCATGGAACCTCTTCTGGGTGCCATCCCATTTTGACTCCATCTTCTGACTTCCTGCGAAACCTTCTCATTTTCCCACTTATTTGGCAATTAACCAGGTGCTACCTTGTGACATCGCTTCTAATCACTGACTAGAGTGTTTATTCAAATCAAGAACCATTGCTCAACTTTTCACCTCTTTGTAGTTTCTCTCACTAGCAAGATTACAAATTCCTTGAGGGCAGACTTACACTTCTTTGTGTTTCCCACAGTATACTGTAAATGGCAGTTTTTGTTTTTGTTTTCGAAAAGCGTTCTCAATATGTTGCCCAGGCTACCCTTGAACTCCTGAGCTCAAGCAATCCTCCTGACTCAGCTTCCTGAGTAGCAGGTACACAAGCTGCACCGGGCTTTTTGGGGACTAGGTTCATTCAACAGATGTTTGTTGGTTTGGGTTATAGTTTTTAAGTTTGTCTGCATGTCCTGGGCCAGGTTGCTAGTTCTGGGAGTCTCAGTTTTCAGTGAAATGGAAATAATTTTTACGTCTCAAGATGAAGTAAATGGTATATGTAAAAAGGTTGTTATAAATTCTTAAGGGCTATGTGTTATGGATTATTTTGTGCTTTGTCATCAAAGGCACTTGTTCCAAACCAGTCTAATAAACCCTTCCTGTCCCAACTTCCGCTCCCCTTGTCACCCTTTCTGTCAGTCATCCTCCCACCTGGCTCTGTGGAGTTGAATGTCTTTGTTCACTCTAAGCTTCTTCTCATTTCTCTGCTTCGTCTTGTGACACCCCTGTCTTGGTCCCATGGACGGCCCTGGAATGAGTGATGGGAACTGTCACAGACCGGCTCCACCTCACAGACCAGCGCAGGGGACCCAATGCATGACCAAAAGTAGGAGGGAGAGAAGTTGTCAGTTTTCTTCCAAGTCAGTTCAGTCCATCTACAGAAGTTTCAATGGATCCATTGAAAGGATTTATGGTTAGGAATTGGATGTCAGGGGGTTCTGTTGCCTGCGGTGGAGCTCTGCACCCTCCCCAGAGCATGTTAGGACAGCCATGGCCAAAGTGCCTGTGGCCAGAGCTGTTTCTGGGAGACTTGGTAGTGACCCCAAAACCCAGCCATTTCACTAGGACGCCTCAGGGTTCAGACTCCCGAAGTGCTAAGCATTGACTGGCTTGCATTATTCCACCTCACCATTTTTGGTGTTTGAGTTAACTGAAATCCACAAACCAAGCTTTATTTCACTCCCCTCATTGAACTAAACTGGTATTTTTACTGGAATAACTGCTCTGTGAGAGTTGGGCTCCTGTGGGGTTAATGGCTCTCCCCTCTTGGAAGCCTTGGAATACATAATTTGACTATTGTTGTTGTTCTTTATGTTGAAAGAGATGAAAATGAGATTGGTAATCCAGATGGGCATTACTTACCTCACATCTGGTCACTTGAAGGGTGGCCAGAAGCAGCAGCTGAATGCAAGACAGCCTTGGGCCAAACTTTGCAATTCCCACCCTCCTTTGCAAACAGTTGCCTGTGGGAGTCTTTGGTGTTTAAAGAAGGAGAGAGAAAAAGAAGACATGAAAAGAAAAATCAGGTGCTGCATCCTAAGTATAGGTTTTTAATCAAAGTGTCAGTAGAATCCCTAGATGGGTGGCTTGGGATTGGTCGGGGGCAGCTCCTGTGTGGTGAAGCAATGGAGCAGCGCTGACCTAGTTTCTTGTTGCTGGGACCAAAGGTAGCAGACTCCTCCCTACTCCTCACCTTGCCTAATCCTAATGTGGTGATAACCTGCTTTGCCCATGACAATCCCAGTTGATTCCTGTTGTCCCAGCAGGAATTTTAATAGTGCCCTGTTTCACTCCTTAAAAGTGTCCTGATTTGGGTAATAAAGTATATGGTCATCTTAATGTAATCCCTTTATCTCGGAGCTATTAATCAGTGAGGGTGAGGAGTGGAAATGATGAGGATGTGTTAAAGAGAAAAATGACATGCAGGTTGAGACAGTGCCAGCCCTGAAACAGCTACTGGTCAGAATTCTGAGGAATAAAGACTTTGGGTGTGGTGGCACATGCCTGTAGTCCCAGCTACTCAGGAGGCTGAGGCAGGAGTTCAAGACCAGCCTGGGTAACATGGTGAGGCCTCCATTTCAGAAAGAGGAGTCTCAGTAGTAAAATGAAAGCTGAGGTGGATATTGATTTATGAGCACGTTCTGGACGTCACAAAACACTCTGGATTAGCGCTGGGTGTTCTCAGGGCGTTGGGGAAGTGGAAGATAATAACGAGGTCAGATGCTTGTGGTAACTTTTATGCAACACTAACGTTAACTTCCTGTCTGAGGTTTTCCATGTTCTGAGTCTTTCATCTCTTGATACTCTCAGGATGGGTGATGCTGATATCTAATAGACACTTCAGAGAAAAAAAAGATGGAAGATAATAGTTCTGTAGAAAAATGGAAAGATTCACATTACTCTTGATAACTTTGCTATTCTTTGAAAAGGCTTAGCTAAACACCCCTGCCGTTTACCTTAGTAGTCAGCTCAGAAACTTAATTTTATCAATGTAGAAGGCTTACTGTGAAAGTGTCTCCTCACAGTCCTCCAGATCAATAGCTCTTCTTGTTTAAGACTCAACTATTGTACAATGTCTTTATTTAAAGTAGTTTTTGTGGTTGTAAGAGGAATAGCTAGTACTGCAAAGGATACAGAAAAGTATTTTTAAAAACTAATGTTAACATTATGGCACAGTTCCTTTTAACTTTCATATATATATATATGAAATCTGAGTGTATATATTTTTAATTTATTTTCTATTTTTGTGCTTCTGGGGCTCAAACCCAGGGCCTTGGATGTTCTAGGCAAGTGTTCTACCACTGAGATACACCTCCAGCCCAGGTATATGTACTTTAGTTTATTCAGTGAAGCTCTTAAATTATAACCTTAAGTAAAATGTTTTTAATGTTCTGGTAACAGTAGGAGAAAATATCTTAAATTTGCATAAAAATTTTCCTCTTTTTTTGAGACAAGGTCTTACTGTTTCCCAGGCTGGCCTCAAACTCCTGAGCTCAAGGCAGTCCTGCCTCAGCCCCCTGAGTATTTGGGGTACCTGGCTGCATAGAGCTTTAGAACATCTCAAGTTCTCTCACACAGTAACATATTTACTCCTAATAATAGTGCTTTAAGCAAGACCTACGTTGCTCTGCATTGGATTACTAAAGCCTGAAGACATCAGGAGCGAGGACAGCATGGGCCAAAGCTCTGCTCCTTCCCCACCTATGGCTCTTTACAAAACCAGGAATTAATTACACTAGAAGTACCCAGAATTGAATCAGACTAAAGAATTAATTGTGGGCACTGATTGTTTAAGCGGGAAAAGAAAGTAGAAGAATATTATGAATAATGGTCTTTGAGTTTGCCTAAGAATAAATTTTTCAAAGAATAAATACCATTTCAAAGAATAAAAACCATCTTTGTTAGCACCGTGGGTGAAAGGAGATCAATGGGGTTGAGCTCCTTGTGGACATTTAAGTTTTGGTTAGAGGACTGTAGAAGGCCTTAAAAACAGGCCCTATCTGTTTGGAATTTAATAATTGGTCAGTCAGCATGGAACACCTAGGGCTGCGTTAGGAATTATACATGAAATAACAGGCGTACTCTCCAGTTTTCAAAGGATTAACAAGTTCTACCTGGAGAAATAAAACAAACATGAAACAAACCAGGTCTAAATGAGTCATTAGGGGTCAGAACTAATCAATTGGCTTTCAGTGAGCATTTCCTTTTGCTAACTCAGAAAAATGGATACCATTATATGTTACAGCATAAATAAGGGAGCCAGAAGCAAGTGCTGGTGGTGGCAGCACACTAATTCATCCGATAATGCTCAGTGCACTTACTGAGCATGACCAAATACGGCAGGCACATCTGTATACCATAGGTGCACAGGAGTGAGTGGCTAGGTTCTTTTGAATAGAACTGAAATAACTTATTAGGAAATAATGGCAATAAGGTGAGGAGGTGTGTGTGTGTGAGAGAGAGAGAGAGAACCATGCAGAGGTTAAGCCGATTCTGTTCAGGAGCAAGAGTTGATAATAGATAGGACATTAATACTTTAAATTCATTGAATAGAAGAGCTCAAGAGAAAATGTTCGATGCTATCTAATCTACTCTGCTTTCCCTGTCTCAACTTGAGAAATGGGGCTGTGAGACCGGAGCTGTTGGGACTTGCCTCCGTCCATGAACTGAGTCGGTGGCGGAATAAAGGCTAGGCCGGCTAGGCCCACACCACCTCCCGGGCTGAAAGGTCGCTAACACGAATCGCCTATTTCCAAAGCACACTGTGAGGACCAGGTCTTAGATTTCAGATTAAAGGTTAGGATTGTCCTCATCGAGCCTTCGGCACAAAACCAGGATTTAGAAAATGCATGCTGTCTGTCTGTTTTAGCAGATAGCTGATATATAAAATGGGAAAAGGCTGAGTGAGATTAACAACATACAACCTGGAATAAATGTTTGGTGGATGGGACCCCGGAGAGCCATGCTGTAGACTCAGAAGAGGCTGTGTGGCTCCACAAAAGTCCTGTCACTCCTTTTTCTACCTCTTCTCCTTCTCCTCCTCCTTCTTCTTTGGTTTTGTTTGTTTTCTTTGAGACAGGGCCTCACTATGTAGTTCAAGCTGGCTTTGAACTCACTATGTAGCCCAGGCTGGCCTCGAGCTTGCAATCCTCCTGCCTCAACGTCTGGAGTGCTGGGATGACAGGTGTGTGCCACTGTGCCCAATCACTTCTTTCTGTATTTACAAAACTGAGGGTTAAAATTCCTTCAAATCAGTTTCAATTACTTTATATAGCTGTATCTTACTTGAGTAAAGTACAGGCTTCAATGGGAAAAAAATTCTTAAAGATTCTCGGTATTCACATAATTTTTATTATCATGTAACTTCAATGTGAACAAAACTAGCAATGGACTCTTTACAATTATAGCTCTTACATATCTATGCAGCCAAAACAAATTAGCTAGTAACAAGTCATAAACCCTTACCACTCACACTGGAAGCGGAGATGCAAAAACACCTGCCACACATGCTTCTGATCTGCCGCAGATGTGACTACGTTTTCCCGGATTTCTCTTGTTTTGGACACTCTGAGAAATATTCCTTTCCACAGAATCCCTGATCTCACTGGGCCTTCAGTTAATGCAGATCATTCATATGTTCAGCAGCCCTAGACTTGGGAGTGCTGAAATCATATACCAGCCAGGGCGCTGAAGTCGCTTATCAGTATTTGTTATAAAATTGTCCCGGTGGTCTGTATATGAATTTTTATTTCATCAAGATGAGAGCAAAATGGAAAACATAGAATCAGGCTGAGAATGTATGGCTCCATGGTGAAAGTGCATACTTGGCAAGCCCGAGGCTTTAGGTTTGATGCCCAGCACCAAAACAAAGAAGAAGCCAAAGATTTGGAATTAGGAACTTTATCAAAAATTAGAAACATGCTGGGTGTGGTAGCGCACACCTATAATCCCAGCACTGAGGTGAATTGTATGTGTGAAACCGGAAACTTTACAAAATGTGGAAGATATCTCAATAAAGTTGTTTGAAGAGCTTTTTACAAAGAGCTCTAGGATTGCTAGGAATATTTATCTATTAGCCATCTGCATTTGCCCAGTGTAAGAGGCCTAGCTGGAAACAAAAATTCTGCTTCAGTCCAACCGGGGGCTGGACCCAGTAATCAAAATATCATGGATTCTGGCTTTGATGTTGTCCCTAACTGTAATACTTGGGACAAGACTGTGGGCAGATGGGGGGCTTGCTTTCCCCATCTGTGGGTGAAGAACCTCTTTGTGCCTCAGTTGTCCCATCCTGAAATGAAGAGGAGGATAGGGTAAACATTCTCTAGGATTTCTTGCATGTATGCCAGTTTCACCCTAACATTTCTGTTTTCTGTTAGTCTCCACCTCCTAGGTGCCTGACACACTTTTCTCAGAGCCCCTTAATTCCACCTGGCAGCCAACTTTTCTCTTTAACCCTGGGCCATCAAAGCTTTCTGACCTTAATCCTCAGGTCTTTTGGGGACACAGTGACCCAAAATGTTGATCTAAAAGTTCCCTCTTAAACTGAAGGCGCATGGTTCATCAGCATCCTGAGCTGTGTTCTCCTCAACCCAGGCTCCTTGCCCGCCTCCCAGAGATAACAATGCACTTCCCCTTGGGGCGGTACATGAGGATACAATAGCCTGCACAATGCAGTGACCTTAAACCAGCTCATTGTTTTCTCGGCTGCCTGAGGAAGGAGTTGTGCTCTTTGGGTCCCCCGAAAGATTTCTGGCTTGTTCACCTCCTCCGATTCCCAAGCAACAAACAATTAAGCAATCTGGCCCCTTCCCACTCTCCGCCGGTGTGTAGGATGCTTGTCATCTTGCCCGGAGTTGCCGTAGCACTTAAGCTTTTCATCTTACTGTGTGCAAGAGATAACAAATCAAAACATCATTAGAAGGAGGACTCAGTCAAGACTCGATTTTGGTTTTATTTGGGGGCACCTATTTTAGAGTTGAGATAGATATTTCTTGGCTGTCTTCCTGTTTTCATCTTCCCTCTCCTTCCCTTTGTGTTTCAATAAAATGCTTGTAAGTGTTTCAAAAGAAGCTTGCTAACATGGAGCTCATGTGAATATAAAAGCGTAACATCTGGGGTCTAGAGCTCCGCATACCTGAGGAGAAGCATCCCCGGAGAAGGGATAGTAAGCAAGGCGGTTGGAATGTGTTTCCCACCCTCTGGGACCTGCCTCCTAAAGCTATGCACACACACAACATCATTTTTGCAGAACCTGTTAAGTTTGTACTCCGACTATCCCCCCTTCATTCAGGAATAACTATTGGCTAAACCTGAAAATTCCTGTTAATGGAAATTTTTAGGTAAAATGGAAGCATTAGTTAAATTATTTAGGAGTTAGTGAGTGGTTTTTCATCTGAGAAAAAGAAAAAGGATTAGACACCCAAAGAGCCAGGGATTTGGGCCTGGCTGGCAGCTGTTATAAGAAAAAAGTGAAGTTGAAGTAAAATTCTCTAAAAAATAACTGAAAAATGAGAAACTTGGATGTATTTTTTATGATGAACATTCAGTACACAGAGGAAACTGGTATGCCTCACCAAGGAAATTTGGGACTGAGGTTACCTACCCTTTTAACAAAAGAGAACAAAGTAAACATTTAGTCTCCCCCCACACCCACTTAGGAACTGTATTTCAGAGTAATCATAAAAGCCTTTCAGGTAGAAAATTGCCAGATAATAAATGAGGGAGAGATGGAATTAGAGCAACTTCACTTCATAAACTCCAAGTATTGATTCAGGGAAGAGATCACCAAGTTTATTAAAAACTTTGGGTAAATCATTAATGAAATCGAATACTCTTAAAAGGCTAAAGTAGCAGTTCACAGGTTGGTATCTAGCTGCAAGGAGAGAAAAGTAGCACAGCCATGGAGAGATGAGACTGCCATCCTTCCCAGTTAGTGATCCATCGAAGGGCCAGGTCCGTACTGCATGTCTCCTGCTGTGTCAGAGGGGGAAGCACACCCCCTGTGGAGTAGTTGAGCAGCCAGAAATACTTAACTTGAATCCATAAATGCTTAGATCTAATATCCAGTTTGTAGGAAATACAGGAGATAGAGAAACAAGCTAAATGATACCATAAGAAGGCAGCCAGACTAATCTAGAAGACGGGACATTGTACAAGGTAACTGCCCTGACTGGTCAGTGGCCTGAAAATGAAGGGGACTGGTGAAGAAAAGGCTGTGGTGCTAGTTTTAAAAAGACTTAAGTGGCATATGACCGAATGCCTTTCATCACCCAGGACTAGATTGAGTCAACTATTAAGAACAGTTTGGGCCAACTAGGGAAATTTGAATAGGGACTGGACGTTGTTAGAAATGAAAACTTAAGTGAAAATGTGGCGATAATCAATTTTAAAAACACAGTTTATGAAGAGCAAGTGCCAAATCTCATTTTGATTAAAAAATACAAATACTGTATGTTTATGGATGCATGTATGTATGTATGTGTACTTAGGTTATATGTATACATTTATGATGACACATATAGCAGAAAAAGATTCAGATAGATAAACACTGAGACTTCAACACTGATGATCTCTGGTAGTGTAAATACAGATCTTATTTTTACCAGTCTGTACTTTCTAATTATTAAGAGCAAATGTGAATGAGTTCTGCAATAATAAAAGGTTATTTTAAAGCACCACAAAATAAAGCTATCTTTTCAAATAGAAAAGCACCTGCAGAAAGATGTAAAAACTAGGAACTCGTGAGAGTGCCCGCAGCCTTGGAGAATTCCAGAATGGGGGCTGACGCGAGCTTGGCTGGGAAGTCCAGGCCTTCACCTCAGACATCTCTGTCCTGTCCCGAGCCTGCCTGTTGCTGTCCCGTGCTGTGCACACAGACTCACCGATGGTAGCCCTGAACTGTGTGGGCTGGTATCAGGTTCCCTACACTGATCTGAACTCCCTGCCAGGTCTCCTGCGCAGTTTCCACCCCAGCCCTCCCCTGGGGCCCTGCAGACAGCTGCCTCCCTCTCTCCCCTTGCTCTCAATTCTCTCCTGTGCCAGCCACAGCTGCTCAGGCCTTCGGGCTCCTCTCAAGTCCTTTTCCCTGCAGGAGGTGTTCAGATCCCTTCCATCTGTGTCCCTCGGGGCTCTGTCCGTTCTTCAGTATGCAGCCTTTGCACCTGGCCCTCGCTAGCTGTGTGGCCTGACTCGGTCTCCTCCCCTAAGACATGACAAGGTAACCATTTCACAGGGTGTGAGGGCTGAGAGAAGGGATGAGAATCAGTGTCCAGCGCTGTCCTGCAGGTCGTGTGTGCAGCTCAACACCACACCAAAGCAGGATGGCAGCCACGGCACTTGGGCTCTGGGGGACACAGCGACCCTGAAGTAGGGTACTTTGGACTTGAAAGGGCTGCTCCTGCTCTCTTTCTGGCTGGGTGACAACTTGCGTGTGTCGCCTGATGTCTGATCATCCTGTAGTCGTGTCTCCTTCTGGTGACATGGAGCTACTTCTCAACCTCACAGATGTTCTGATGTCTAAATGAGATTTTATATCAGAAAACAACATGGCGCCTGGTGCTTGGTCAAAGTGGAAGCTGAATCTTCAAGCTGGTTCATACTTTTTTGGTCTATGTACTTGCTTTCACTAATGGAGCTTGTAAAATATATTCCATAAAGCAAGGTGGAATGAATCCTGGATTGGAACAGAATTTATAGTGTTGTGTCTAAAAAAGAGCGAGAGAGACAAACCTTTAGATAAATGGCCTAACATGCTGTCAAGTTGCTGAAACTCAATGGAAAGTAGATAGAAACTGTACACTCCACGATGCCCACTGTTTAACTGTCAGCAAATTCATTCCCTGAGACAGACTTCCCAGCTCTTGTTTTTCATCATGTCTCTCTTTGCTCTAAGGAATAAAATGTGTCTATGTTTGCCAAGGGAACTTTTAAAAGTCCTGCTTGTGTTTTTAATATTACATACTCTACGCGTACAGTACTTCCTCCTGCAACATATTCATGAAGCTCCTTTGAACATAAAAACAATGGGAATTTCACTTGACAGTCGATCTTATCATTTTATTAATCAAGTGTCAAGTATAAGATTTACATTTCCAGCTATAAGAATTCATAATCCTGTAATCCCAGCTCAGAGGGAGGCTGGGACAGGAGGATTGTAAATTTGAGTCCCACCTGGGTGATTTAGTAAGACCCTGTCTCAAAACTAGAATAAGTAAATAAAGAGGGGTGGGGATGTAGCTCAGTGTGACTTTGGTTCTGGTACCCACCCCTCAAAAAGAACTTGTAAGGTTTTAATTTTGAGAGCCTACTCTGCTCCAAGCACTGGTTTATTTAAGGCAACTCTAACTCTCATGAGTTCTTTAGATGAGCAAACAGGCTTAGCAAGATGAAAACATTTGTAAGCGACAGCGCTCGAAGTCCCACCTCAGGCCTGACCTTACTGAGTGAGGACACATAGGTAAAGCTCTACAGCCAAAACTCAAATCCAGGTTTCTGGTTAGTTTTTATTATTGTCTTTTTTTTGGTGCTGGGGCTGGAACCCAGCACTTCGAACATGCTAGGCACCCCAGCCCTGGACTCCATATTGAAGCCCTAGTCAGCAGCTGCTACGACTTTCTTGTTTTACTTTCAATAACCTCTTAGCCTTGTTATGAGCTTCAATGAAATAAAATACTATTTTATTAGAGTATTATTTTTGTTAGAGTACTATTACCACGAAGTGAAAATTTTCACACTGCAATAGGATTTTTAAGAGCAAGGAACTGTGTCATTGGGGGGGGGGGCATTGGTAGAAGAACCCCATAGCTCTAGGTCGACTCCTGCAGAATCTATGAATGAGGCAAGAGGATGTTTGTCAGCAAAGTGAATTCCTGAATTGCTGTTCAACTATCTCCCAGCTTTAATTACCAGGGCACTGTGGAGTGCTTGTGGGTGGAGAGTACCGTGTGTGAACACCATGATGAGTGGGGGCATTTTCTGGGTGATTCATCCACATGAAGTGAACCAGAGTCTAGTAAAATGCTCGTGTGCGGCTAGGCTTTCAGTGTGATTGTGGACATTCAAGATAACTGATCAGAACATGTATTTGAATGTTTTATTGCATTGTTTTAATGAGGTGGAACACAGTTTGGAGCCTTGAACTGGGAATTGAGAAACCTGATTTGTAGCTCACACTCTGTCCTAGCTATCTGGTTAATGCCGTGGCAAATCATTTTATCCTTCACGAAGCTGTTTTCTTTCTGCGACAGATCAAGAGTTTGAAGGGGTTATTCTCCCTGGTATTATTTTAGGAGTCTGTGATTTCAGTAATCCCTGTATTTCTTTCAGTCCAATTACAATGCTGGCAAAGTGCTTCTTTTACATACCCGAAACCTGAGTCTCCTTCTGTGGCCCCCCCACCTCCCTCCGAGAAGATGTTACCTAAGACATCTCCATGTAACTGAGCTGGAAAAATTAATTGATAAAATCTGAAAAGTGATGATACATGCTTTGGAGGTTTAGGATTTCCCACAACACAGTATGCATCTGATGATGATATAGCTCGTGGTATTTTATCATACTGGAGACCCAATTACTGGGGAATTTCAGATATCACATGCAAAGACAAGTCAAAATAGTTTAGCTTTGGTACAAAGGTATAGCAATTTGAAAAGTGTTGTGTCGATCCCTAGAAAGTGGTCAGACGGGTTAGGCTCTCTTTCAGGTATTACAAAAGTTAACTTTTGAAGGAAAGAGGGACAAAGGAAAATTTCAGTTGGGATTTTTGGGGGTTTTTTTTGACTTTTAATTTCCAATAGGGCATTGTTTTTCCATAAGAAAGTGCTCTTTTTTTTTTTTTGGTATCGGGGATCGACCTCAGGTCCTTATGCTTGCGAGGCAGGTGGTGGAACCACTGAGCTAAATCTCCGGCCCTTGAAGTGCCCATTTTATGCTGTCACCTTGGTATTAGTCAGCTGTGGAAAGGACATAGTAACTCAGGGTTAGAACATGACCAAAAATACAATGTATAGAATTTCCACTAAACTTTCAGTAAACTGTTGACAGCATAGTATTAATTTTATATTAGAAGCCAAAAGATCCTTGAGGATCATTCTGTTTTACAAAGAGGCCCCTCTTCTCCTTCTAGAGTTAAGAAATGGCCCAGGGTTGAACAGGAAATCTGGGGCTGAGCTCAGATAAGAACCTAAATACAGTTGTGCATGGTGGGACAAACCTGTAATCCCAGCGCTCAGGAGGCTGAGGCAGGAGGATTGTAGTGATTTCAAGGCCAATGTGAACCTCATAGTGAGACACTGTCTCAAAAACACCAAAATAGACAGGCATGGTTGCGCATGCCGGTAATCCCAGCACCTGGGAGGCTAAGGCAGGAGGATCACTACAAGTTCGAGGCCAGCATGAACTACATAGCAAGACCCTGTCTCAAAAAAACAAAAAACCCCAAAATAACAACCTAAAATCTAGGTCCCCTGGCTCCATGTCAGAGTTCTTATCTACTGTTTCAGAGTCAAGCCCTTTAAAAAATATCAAATGCCTTCCATCCTTAGCACCATTAAAAAAGGAAAAAGCGGGCCGGGGATTTAGCTCAGTGGTTTCAGCGCCTGCCTTGCAAGCGCAAGGTCCCGAGTTCAATCCCTGGTACCAAAAAAAACAAAACCATCGCAGAATATCAAATACCCCTCTACTGGAGCTGTTGGGTTCAAGTAAACATCATTTTGTCCAGTTATTTTTCTTTAAATAAAAAAAATACAGGGCCGGGGATTTAGCTCAGTTGTTCCGGCGCCTGCCTCGCAGGCCCAAGGTCCCGAGTTTGATCCGCAGTACCAAAAAAAAAAAAAAAATACAGCTCTTTAACACATTAATCATGTCTTTAAGATGTTACTTTTTAAAACTCTGGAGGAGATTACAGTTTTTGGTAAAGAGGGTGGACTCTGCCTTTCCAGAAGGGCAGGGGTGGGCTCATTCAGCGGTGGTGGCCTCCTAGGTCCGCTTCCGTGGGGATGTCCAGCTAGGGAGAGGGCTGCGGTGGAATTTGCATCCAGGATACGGGCTTGTTTGTTGGTCTCAAAGCGTGTGTCACGTTGGCACACCACTCCTCCCAGGCCGGCTCCCCGTGACTGTGAAGAAACCCTGAGCTGATGCAACCTCCGCTCAGAGATAAGGTTCCCCGCCAGCTGCTGCCGGCCGGGAGAGGACAGCTCTCTCGGGACGGTGGTAGGAGCTGGGTGCTGGTTCTGCCTGCTGCTTTGGAACACCATCGGGAAATCCAAGTCTTGTCGGAACAAGAAGAAAATGGAAGCCGTTAACAGTCGATTAGAGCTCCAGACTCCTCCTTGAATGGTACATGTGACACAGATGTGGCAATTCTTTTGTCATTCACTCCATCAACAACAATAAACACGTATTTGATGCCAACTAGGGGCATCAGGCTAGGCTGTGGGGTGTGGAGGCACTAGCGGCTCTTCGGGTGCTCCTGAGCAGCATACGTGTCGGCAGCTCTGCGTGCTGCCCGCCCCCAGGACTAACAGCTCATTTTCCACAAAATAAACCAACCAAAGCAATTTTAAAAACCTAAATTCAATCAAAAGCCTGAATTTCCAAACCGATTGCAGGAAAGGCAAGGTTTTCATTCACTTCTAAGGATAACACAGTGCAAAAAACAGTTAATGTCCTACATCATGCAAAGATTTTATGAAATCTTCCTAACATTGAGTAATTTTCAAAGAAACTTGATATATAATACTGTGATTTTAGTAACTATAGATTTCTAGATCTTTTTGTGCTTTTTGTTGTTGAATCATTCACAACTTTTGTTGGTCTCATTGCTTTCTCCTAAATGTACTAAAATTTGGGGAGTTTTCGGTTTTTTGCTGAGTGATAGATATGAAGGTTCTTTTGGCCAGAGGCAGGTCCCATAAGTCATATTGAAGACTAACTACTAAAGAGCAGCTTTCTCGAACACCTCATTTTTGTCATTTTTTTCGTGTCATGGCCCCGAACAGTTAAAAAAACTTTCCGTCCTGGTTCATTTTATAATCCTTCTTTGTTATTAGCCTCCCTCTTCCTGGGGGAGGAGATCCACAAATGCCATATAGTCCTGAGTCTCCAGTCCAAAGAGAGACCGGTGGCCCCAAGCCCAAGCTCCTCACAGCTCTGGGGTCCGCTCCTGTGCTCCAGGCTTCTACTCTGCCCTGCGGTGTCAGGTGACAGAGGACGGCCCCTGCAGGGCAGCTGCACCCGTCACCTTTTCCAGAAGGTGCCGCGTACCCTCCCCCGTGAGAAGCGCGGAGACCTCAGGCGGAAGTGCAATTGGCCTCAGGGCTCGTGCGTCTCCTGGTTTGGTTTTATAAGGAGCAGGAGCGGGACTCTGACGGAATCTGAAGGCCCTGGAGATAGAGGCAGTCACATGCGTGTCAGAACCCTCATTGAATCTTCTGGTCTTTCTCATACTGCCCTCTGATAGTCAATACTTCATGGAAGCAGATACATTAGTCCTAGTGTCAGTGCATGCTAGCTGTCCTTAAAAGTTAAGCAACTAAGAGACCACGCTTTCAAGACGTGTTTGGATGATTTTGGTAGATAGAGTTAAATGTGAACTCCTGAGGATAGGAACCTTGGCTGATTACTGTATTTCTCTCCTGCGTCTAGAATAATGCCCAGCACTTCATAGGTATTTGGTGGCTATTTGATGAATGAGTGGATGAATGGATGGATAGATGTAAAATAAAATTTATACATCTTTTCAGTATCTCAGGAAAAAAGAGATGTATACTTAGGTAACAATGTGACTGGCTTGGTTCCTCTTCATGTGTATTAGCAGGTTATGTCTTAAGTGACCTGGGCCTATATTTGTGACAGGACAAAAGATTATCAGTAACAAAAATAGGATCAAGCAAGCCACACTGTATAACTGTGGTTAGTAACTTGGGATGCTTGTGTGTTCTCTCAAGACTGTAAGTGACATTTATTGGGCCAGTGTGGTGTCAGGCTATTTATCAAAATTGTAAATTATGTGTATTGGCTATTCACACTTAGCTACATCCCTACCCTATTTTTAAATTTTAATTAATTAATTAATTAATTTGCAGTACTGGGGATTGAACCCAGGGTCTCCATGCTGAGCTACATTCCTACCCCTCCTTTTAAAAAATTATTTATTTTGAAACAGGGTCTCAGGTGCCCAGGCTGCGCTTGAACTTGCAATCCTCCTGCCTCAGCCTCCCAGAGTGCTTGGATTTCAGGCATGTGCCACCATGTGTAGGCCATTTTTAAATTTTTTTTTTAAATTTTGAGCTATGATCTCACTGTTGCCAAATCAATTGTCGTTCTCCTGCCTCAGCCTTGTTGCTCACAATTGTGTCCCTAGCACTAAGCTCAGTGTTTTCCATCTATTATATATGAATGTTTATTGAGCACACAGATGAAATACAGTGCATAAGAGAGATTTTTGCTCTCAAGTCAAAAACAGGGTAGCCTGAGAGAGGAAGGGGATGACAGGACATGTAAGAGCCATATGTATGGGAGTTCCTGGATTCAGGTGTTAAGGAAGAATTCACTGTTAAAAGTCATATTTTGTTTGAGTAGCTGACACACGAGAGAACTACAGTATCAAGGCTTACCAGCCTCCTGCCCAGGGGACACACGGCTGGATGTGTCCCGGAAAGGAAGAGAGAGGCTGAGCATCCAGAATTCATGCCTTCAAGGCTGGCCTCCAGGAAGGACTTGCGTGTTCCAGATAGAAACAGGCAGGGCAGAGCTTGAGAGCCACTGGCCTTGGACCCCAGGCAGGGCAGATTCCTGGACACAGATGTACTGCACCCTGAGCATGGGAAAGGGGAGGTGGGGAGAAGGGCAGGGACCCCTCACCACCACTGGCCCCTTCCGTCTGGCTCACCCGACCCTTGAGGGGCGGCTGAGTTGAAGAGGTGTTGCAGACACTCTTCAGGTCTGAAGGCGGGGACTTTGGGCCCTCACTGTTGAATCTGGAGAAGGTGGTTGGCTTTGGGGCCGCTCTTTGTCTTCTTAACACAGGCTCCAGCGGAATGCTTCTGCCCATGTTCTGATCCTCAGCACCCAGCGCAGCCTTAAAACATTTTGGTAAATTCTTCCACATTTATTATGATGCCAGGACGGAATGCTAAGCACTTACCCAGGCCCTAACCATTTTTAAAGAGCTGAAGAGATTCCTGGGGCAGGGAAATGAGGCAACAGTGGCGAATTGGGCAAGACACTATCACTTCATAGGAAGTTTACTATTTAGATTCCAACTCAGTTTGGACTCTGAGTAGGAGTACCTACAGGCAGAATGGAACCTCAGCTTTTATTCTGTTCTTTTAGAAAGGGGTTCTTGACTTTCTTTATTTTTTCAGGACTAGGGGTTGAATCCAGGCCCACGTGCATGCTAGGCAAGTGCTCTAACACCAAGCTATACCCCAGCTCTTCTCATTTTATTTTAAGACAGGGTCTTACTAAATTGGCTAGGCTGGCCTTGAACTCTTGATCCTCCTGCCTCAGCCTCCTGCGTAGCTGGGATTGCAGATGTGTACCATCACATCTGTTTGACTTTGGCCTATCATAAGTTCCACTAAGAAGCTTGGATTCTATCACATCCTTAAATCTTTAAAGTCCTGTGGGCCTTCTTGTCTGGTTTTTGTTGTCTCAACAAAGACTTGAACAAGGACACTAAGAAAAGGAATCAAAAGTGTGCATTTATTGAAGGTGGAAGAGAAATACACTCTGCAGAGTGAGAACAGCCTTAAGGATAAAGAAAAGGACCTTTTGTGCCCAAAATTCCAGAGTTATCTCCTTCTCACGCAAATAAGGCATTGGGACAGTTGTCCTGTCAAACACTCACTTGGCATCAGTCATTTGTAAACTATACTATCAAAAAACTCCCTTGGCTTCCTGCCATATGTAAATGAAGGGTCAGGAACAGGGTCTATTGATTGGCTGTGCCCATATGCAAAAGAAGTATTGAAAAGATCACTTTTCTGATTGGTTCTGTGTCCAGTGATGATGGTGTCACCCTATGGGGAGTATCCCTTACCCTGTTGCCCTGTCTTACTTGTATCTAGACTACTTTTAATATAAGTACATTTCCAGGCATTAAGAGGGAAGGAGAAACTTCTTTATTGACAATTAAGCTGTAGATATAACATTCTACGCAGCAATCATTATCCCCATCATTTGGACTACCCACAAACTTCCTTACCCTGAATTACCTTAGTGAAGGTGTTTTGGGGCTTAAAAATAACAAGTCATTGCCCAACCCTCCTCTTGATTCTGCACTGTTCAGGCCCAGTAAACATTTTCCCATGGGGCTATTGCTCCATGGTTGACAGGAGGACTTGTACTAGTCCCCTCAAAGAATGAGTATTACTCAACACAGATGAAGCAGATACGCGGTTATTCCACCTGGGGAATATCGGGACAAGTGACATTCAGAGGCCTACTGCCATCTGATATATGCTGCCATGTGTGGGGGCATCTTTTAAAATGCACACGTCACTGCAGTTCTCTTAGGCCACTTGGTGACAAGACCTGCTCCCTCATTAGCAATTGGGTACAGCTCATGTTTCCCTTTGCCAAAAAGGGCAAAGGCTGTGAGCAAGGAGCCAGCTTTTTTCTGATTACAAAACTGACCACAATTCCTTGCCAACCTAATAGGGTAAGTCGTTTTTGCTCCCCCCCCCTTTTTTTTTTCTGGTAATGCATTATCCTTCTTGGCGAGAACTCCATTTTCCCATTATGACATAGCTGTTAGCATTTAAATATCCACTGTTGGGACATTGCTGCAGTTGCTGTTGATGAATAAACTGAAGTTTAAAAGCAGCAAACCCTGATCTATAAACTTGAAAGCATAGCAGAACTTCATGCTCTCAGCTGTTCAGTTTTATAGAATTTGGAGCACAGTCAATATCATTTGGGGCTTTTTAAGATAGTCAAATAAACGCCTTAGGAATAGAACATTTCGGTAGCATGCTGGTAGCAAAATATTAAACTATAAATACATATGTGAATTCCAAAGTTTTTTCAGAGAGTGTGATTAGAGACTCAACCAGGAATAGACATCTAAGAAAAGCTGCCCAAGTAAATTGATCTGGTATTTTATAATCCAGAGATTTGAGGTTTTCTCTTTGAGAAGTAGCAGGTATGTGTTTACCACAGTAACAAAGGAAATCGACTATGGAGTGGAGTCTGCTCTGCGACTTCCCAATACTATACAGTTCACGCCCCTCAAGACACTAACCATGTGGGTCACTGGCGCGACAGTGTGGCAATGCTTTCCTTGTAATGTACCAGGTCTTGCCAAAGCGGCAAACCACGTTAGGACACATTTTGTCACAGCTGGCTCCTCACAGGGCAACACCAGCCAACTTGAGCCCAGTCCTTGCTATACTTATGCCCATCTCTCTCCCAAATCTTTGGAAATTGATGTCTTCACTCACTGCTGTATTCACAAGTTCTAGGACCACGAGTCCTTTCCCTTAATGGATTGATCTTTTGCGAGAAATAGACACAGCGTCAGTGTGAATTTCAAAGCGTCTCCACCCCATACTGCCATGGGAGAGACTGTGGGAGACCCTCCTGTGGACTCAGAGAGTGAGTCCTTCACTGATGCGCTGTCTGCCAGTGCCCCGCAAGGTAAAGTCGGCCCCGGGTTCGGCTGCTGGGGAGGCCTGGGGCACTTGCGCAAGGGTGAAATCGCTTGGCTGGTTGGTTCTCCACGCTCATTTCTGTACCACCCTGTGTGCACTCCGGTGCCTCAGTGCTGTGCTTGCAGCAGTAACGGTCCCTTATTAATGATCCACAACCTTAAACACAGCAACCTCACCTAATCCGTATCTTAGCTTTCCATGTGGCTGCCATTTCCTGAATTTTAAGCATGAAAGGTGTATTTATATCCCAGAGCAATCCTACTCGTTTTTTATTTTCTGAGTTTGCATACATTTCCCCAAAATACTGATGGGCTTACTAGAATACTCAAAGGGCCACTTTTTCACCTCTTTATCTCATATGTTAGGTATCTCTCAAAGCCTTTTTTATTCCTCTTACATACAGCATTTGTATTGCTCTGAAAGTACTCTCAGCACTTTTCAGGGCCAGCTGGAAATTTAGATATTTGTACACATATCTGATCGCTCCCAAAGAATATCCCAAAGATCCTCCCAGAGTGTAGGAACGAGTTTCATTCTGTTTTAAATTTCTTCCGATATCTCCTACCCTAATACATTGTAGAAAAATAGATTGTGGGGACCTAGAAGAAAATGTGTTTTAAGCATCTCATTTTACACATCAAGAAAAGGAGGTCCCTAAAAGGTTATATGTCTGCTAAATAAATAACTAAATATATTATTTCTATTTGGATTTGTCAGATTGAAGCAGAAACCTCATTTTTCAACATTTCTTTCTTGGCTTTGGCAACTGTGAAGTTCTTCATTTCTACAGCTCCTTCTACTGGAATTTCTCAGCACAGCCCCTTTCTGCTTTGTTTCATGTTTATATCTATATTTCTATTTATTTTTCTCTTCTTGTAGATTGTATATAAAAGCAAATTGTGTTAACTGCACATTCATGTTTTATAAATGCTAAAGCATTAAAATTCAGCCACTGAATAGTTGAAATGGTTAGCCCTTGAACTTTGAATTTTCCAGGAAGCCCGAAGTGTGAATATATTAGTCACAATTTTTTAAAATATCAAACTTTTAAAAAAATTTTAAGCAAACATATATGAC